>BPLQ01010441.1:0-14875 GCA_021605075.1 Caerostris darwini | reverse complement strand
CATTAACTATAAAAAATGCTAAATACAATATTTCTCAACATCCTTACATGTTTTAATGTAACAAATAACGATACGAGTAATAAGATTTTTAAAACATATTTTGCAAGAATTTGGGAACGAGTTTGTTTTGCATTGTTTCAATTTTCATGTTTGTCTAATTCACAATTTCACTCTATCGCTATTATACAAACAGATTTTTTTTTTAAATCTTTGGGAGAAAACAAATTCTATTACTCAGAAATAAATTAAAAGAACTATATATTGTTTAATCTCATGTAATTTCTAAAGTAGAATCTTTGTTTCATATACCAGTAGCTTCATTGTGTTAGAAAAGTCTTTCATAGAAAAAAAAAAAAAAAGTTCAATCTTAAAGCGCAGAACGTTGAATTAACTAGAATTCTGTCTTCGAAAGAAAAGAGAAAAAGAAAAGAGTTTTCTTAATCATCAAATGAGTTTCAAGAGAAACATTGTTTGGCAAAAGAAAACACTCCATCTAATGTTGCCTTCGAAAAGTACTGTAGTAAGTTCTTCTAAGGAGTATTTTTTTGCTTCTTTCCAAATGGTTTTCATGTATAGTTTTGGATGAATTCATTCAATGTCATTTCAACGTGTTAAATGTCGAGAAAGAATCTATGAAATGGGGATTTTTATTTTACTCAAAATCTATTCATTTAAGAAACTTACGTTTTAAAAGATTTTTAAGTATAACACTTTTAAGCCTAACATTAATTTTTGAGGATAATTAGGTATAACATTTAAAAAAAAATATTCTAGTTTAATAAAAGACTATTAGTATTAAAATCATCTAAAATTATAAAAAATTTTCTTTTTCAATATAATTATTTTTTAAGACATTGAGAGTTAAACAGTAATATGTTATATTTAAATACGCTAGTTTGTTCAAAGGCTGTTAAACAGCATTTTATTCTTTGCCAGAAATGTCTTACATCCCCTTATGTTGTAATTTTTAAACAGATATTAGTTTTAATTTTTATTAATCCTCATAATAAAGCAATATGAATGTTTTTCCTTGAAAAGTTTCTAAAACAAATAATAAACAAATAATATAAAAAAATTGTATTGTCAATTTCTACTTTTTTTCACTATATTGCAGAAAGTCCTTTATAAATAAAGTTGAAATTTTCCTCTTACGTTTGGTGACATCTATTGGTAGATGCAAGCATTTTAAAAAAAAAACTAAAATTTTAATTAAATTTTTAATGGATAATATTTAAAAAAACTGTATTAACATCAAGTATCATATACTTAAAGTTCAAAAATGTATTTTTGAGTGGATGAATAAATTAACGATTGAAAATTTGAACAAGATATATGTGGACTAAAAGAAGGTATTGAAAAAGAAGAATTAATTAGAATTATCTTGAAGAATTATGCCTGTTACAATATTTAATGTCACTTTTAAATAAATTGCAATCAAATGCAAAATTCATTAACTATAAAAACTGCGAATAAAATATTTCTATATATCATTACATGTCTTGATGTGACAAATACTGATGAGATTTTAAAATATATTTTGAAAGAATGTGGTAACTAGATTATTTTGCATTGTTTCCATTTTCATGTTCGTCTAATTCTCAATTTCTGTTCGATAATACTCTACTGCCTTTATACAAAGAGAATTTTAAAAAAAAATCTTTGGAAGACAACAAATCCTATTACTCAGAAATAAATTAAAAGAAATATATATTGTTTAATCTCATGTAATTTCTAAAGTAGATTCTTTGTTTCATATACCAGTAGCTTCATTGTGTAGGAAAGTCTTTCATAGTGAAAGAAAAAGTAGAAGTTCAATCTTAAAGCGCGGAACGCTGAATTAACTAGAATTCTGTTTTCGAAAGAAAAGAGAAAAAGAAAAGAGTTTTCTTAATCATCAAATGAGTTTCAAGAGAAACATTGTTTGGCAAAAGAAAACACTCCATCTAATTTTGCCTTCGAAAAATACTGCAAGTTCTTCTAAGGAGTGTTTTTTTTTTTTGCTTCTTTACAAATGGTTTTCACGTATAGTTTTGGATGAATTCATTCACTGTCGTTTCAGCGAGTTAAAATCTAGAGAAAAATCTCTGAAATGGAGATTTTTATTTTACACAAAATCTATTAATTTAAGAAACTTAAGTTTTTAAAAAAATTTTAAGGATAATTAGGTATAACATTTAAAAAAATTATTCTTGTTTAATATAAGTCTATTAGTATTATATTCATCTAAATTTAACAAATTCTTCTTTTTCAATATAATTCTTTTAAAGCAATGATAGTTAAATAGTAATATGTTATATGATAGTTAAAAACGTAAGGTTTAATATATAATGCTAAGAAAGTGAAATAAGTAATACACGTAAGATTTACACGTAAGATTTATATGTAAGATTTAATATATAAACGTATATATGTTTATATACGTATATACAAATAATGTTAGCATTTATTCTTTGCTAAAATTTCTCACATTGCCTTATGTTGTAATTTTTAAACAGATAATAATTTTTATTTTTATTAATCCTCATGATAAAGTAATATGAATGTTTTTCCTTGACAAAGTTCTAAAACAAATAATAGAAAAAAGAAAATTCGAATTATCTTGAACAATTATATTTATTTCAATATTTACTGCCACTTTTAAATAAATTGCAATCAAATGCAAAACTCATTAATTATAAAAACAGCGAATACAATATTTTTAAATATCCTTACATACTTTGATGTAACAAATAATGATGAGATTTTTAAAATATATTTTGCAAAAATTTCGGAAGGAGATTGTCTTAGCATTGTTTCTATTTTCATGTTTGTCTAATTTTCAATTTCTGTTCAGTAATACTCTATTGCTTTTATACAAACAGAATTTTTTTTTAAAAATCTTTGGGAGGCAACAAATTCTGTTACTCAGAAATAAATTAAAAGAAATATATATTGTTTAATCTCATGTAATTTCTAAAGTAGATTCTTTGTTTCATATACCAGTAGCTGCATTGTGTAGGAAAGTCTTTCATAGAGAATAAAAAAAAAAATAAGATGTTCAATCTTAAAGCGCGGAACGCTGAATTAACTAGAATTCTGTTTTCGAAAGAAAAGAGAAAAAGAAAAGAGTTTTCTTAATCATCAAATGAGTTTCAGGAGAAACATTGTTTGGCAAAAGAAAACACTCCATCTAATTTTGCCTTCGAAAAATACTGCAAGTTCTTCTAAGGAGAATTTTTTTTTGCTTCTTTACAAATGGTTTCCACGTATAGTTTTAGTTGAATTCATCCAATGTCCTTTCAACGCGTTAAATCTCGAGAAAACTCTATGAAATCGGGTTTTTTATTTTACCGAAAATATATTCATTTAAGAAACTTAAGTTTTAAAATTTTTTTAAGTATAATACTTTTAATCCTAACTTTTAATTTTTAAGGATAATACTTTAAATCAAACTTTAATTTTTAAGGATAATACTTTTAATCCTACCTTTAAATATTAAGGACAATTTTAAAAAAAATTATTATAGTTTAATATAATACTATTATTATTATATCCATCTAAATTTAGCAAATTATTCTTTTTTAATATAGTTCTTTTAAGACAATAACATTTAAATAATAATACGTTTTATAAGAATTAAATAAGTAAGATTTATACAAAGGCTATTAAATCACATCTTATTATAAGGTTTTTTTAAATATTGCTGGTCCTTTTTTTAGAAAAAAAACAATGATTTTTAAAAGACTTAATAAAAAATGTTAAATTATAAATATGATTTAAAAGTTTGCTTTTTCAATAAAAAGTTAATTATTAAAAATTAATGTTTTTTTTCTTTCTAATGCAGTTGATTAATAGATTATATTTTATGCCATAAGGACTGCCCAGATGTTACTCACTTTGAACTACCCAGGGGCGCGTGTAACTTGAAGATAAGCCACTGACGCGGAATAACAATGCCCCCACAACGCTCTACGATCCTATTAGGACCGGGACCTACGGTTTAAAGTGGATTCCGAACACTACAAACACCCATGACAACGCCGGGATTTGAACTCGATACCTGTGGTACCGAGCGCCAGAGCGCTAGCTACTCGGCCATCAGGCCCTTTAAAAATTAATGAATCATAGGGAAAATAAAATTTTTGTTGATTGAAATTATGTACTTTAGTTTCATAACATCATTTCATTATGAATCCCTTATGTAAAAAATTTAACGTTAAACCTAGAATAGCCTTTATATTGAGCTTTCCATGTCTATAGCCATAGCCATAGGCTTTCCATACACATAATGAATAATGCATACTGGTTGTCTCAAGAATATCTAATGGTTAAGTATAGGGGATCGAAATAAGCAGACTCTGTAATAGAATATGCGGGCGGAAATGGAATGTGTAGGAGTGCTAGCACTTAACGGAAGATATAAACAGCAGGTAAGTTAGGAAGACAGATAAAGTGGAAAGAATAATAGATGCTTTCGTGGGATTAAAAGTTGTACAAAATTAAAACTTTTACAGGATTGAAGTAGAAGTTTGGGCCGGATATGCGCGTGGTCTTGATTCAATGTTATTCATTGATAGAAATCCAATTATTTCTTAAAATAATTGCGCCATGTTTATCTGACATATTTATTAAAATTTACAAAGACAATATTGCAAAACTACAATACATAACACACAAAAAACAAGTATATACCAAATATTTACAAGATCATCTTAAAATCCAGTTCTTTTGAGGATCTTTGTACCCTATATACTTCCTGAAACTCTTCTCTCGACACTTGTATCATCCGTACTGCCTGGAACTCTTCTCTCTCGAACTCTGCACACTCCTTTTCTCTTTCTCCATCTCCCATTGTTGACTCCAAAGTCTACAGGGCGAAAAAAAACGCAGAAAGTTCAAAGTCTAACGTAAGAATAACATGCCCTTGAAAGGAGGATCTATCAACTTTGAACTCTTCCCCATTGGCTATATTTGGTTTCAGGAAGACATGGTGGATCCTTACCGTTAACATACTGCAGAAAATTTTTTGGGGATTTTTTTCAAATATTTGGATTGACATTTTTTTTTTTTTGTTCTAATGCAGCTGGCAAACAAGTAGACAGCTTGGTTTTGGATGCCTTAAGGCAAGCGCTGCACAGACGTACTCACTTTGCATTACCCAGGGAGCGCGTGTAACTTGAAGATAAGCCACGAACGCGGAGTAACAATGCCCCCGCAACGCTCTACGATCCTATTCGGACCGGGACCTACGGTTTAAAGTGGATTCCGAATCACTACAAACACCCATGGCACCGCCGGCATTCGAACCCGAAACCTGTGGTACCGAGCGCCAGAGCGCTAGCCACTCGGCCATTCAGGTCCCTTGGATTGACATACATTATAAAAATTGTCATATAAATTATTCATACTTTCAGCAATAACTGACACTAGATTTTCATAGCATATAATGGGAGTTAGATCAAGCACTTAGTGTCCCCATCTGAAGTAGGAAGTATATATAATCTGAGACATCATATACTTCAAGCGTGCACATTAAGAGCATGATCTACGAAAACAAGTCGTGCCTAATCCAAATAAATAAATAAAAGTAATGGTGCCAGTTTTTTTTTTTTTTTTTTTGTATCTCTACATTCTTAAAACTTTTTCATTGATCATGCACGTGTATTTCATGAAACCGAAGTTATCTTCTATGCTTACCAACCCGCTTTCGGACAATCATTTTTGCTTCTGAAGGATGTCACTGACATCTGACAAGTATCCGTGTCTGTAAGTATAAGTATCCGTAAGGGTGTGTTTTTTATTATGTTCTAGAATTCATAATGGGCCTAATGGCCAAATGACTAGAGCTCTGGCGCTCGGTGCCCCAGGGTTCGAGTCCCGGCGGATAGATCCCAGTCTAATACGACAGTAGAGAGTTGGGCGTAGGGCTGACAATCCTACGCTGTAAAAAAAAAAGTATCTCATGTTTCGGAACCTGCCAATAGGTAAAGGGACTTGGCTCACTATGGGGTTGTTACGCCGTAGAAGAATTACTCATAAAAATTAAATTATATTTTTGTGATGCGTAAAAAAAATAAAGGAAATTTACACTGAAGTGACAAAAGTCATGGGATACCTCTTAATATCGTGTCGGCCCTCCTTTCCCCCGGTGAAGTGCAGCAACTCGACGTGGCATGGACTCAACAAGTCGTTGGAAGTATTCTGCAGGAATATTGAGCCATGCTGTCTCGATAGACGTCCATAATTGTGAAAGCGTTGATGGTGCAGGATTTTGAGCATGAACAGATCCATGATACATGACAGATACATGTCCCATAAATGCTCGATGGGATTCATGTCGGGCGATCTAGGTGGCCAGATCATTCGTTGGAATTGTCCAGAATGTTCTTCAAACCAATCGCGAACAGTTGTGGCCCGGTGACATGGCGCATTGTCATCCATAAAAATCCCATCGTTGTTTCTGTACATGATGTCCATGAATGGCTGCAAGTGATCTCCAAGTTGCTGAACATAAGCATTTCCAGTCAATTTTCGGTCCAGTCGCACCACAGGACCAAGTCCAGGCCATGAAAAAACAGCCCACACCATTACGGAGCCACCACCAGCTTGAACAGTGCCTTGCTGACAGTTTGGGTCCATGGCTTCGTGGGGTCTGCGCCACACTCGAACCCTACCATCAGCTCTTACCAACTGAAATCGTGACTCATCGGACCAGGCAACGGTTTTCCATTCATCTAGGGACCAACCGATATGCTCACGTGCCCACGAGAGTCGCTGCAAGCGATGTCGTTCTGTCAGTAAAGGCACTCGAGTCGGTCTTCTGCTGGAATAGCCCAAGAAAGCCAAATTTCTCCGCACAGTTCTAACAGACAAGTCCCTTGTACGTCCCACATTGATTTCTGCGGTTATTTGACGCAGTGTTGCTTGTCTGTTAGAATTTACGACTCTTTGCAGACGTCGCCGGTCTCGGTCGTTAAGTGCAGGCGGTCGACCACTGCGCTGTCCATGGTGGGATGTTATGCCTGAAATTTCATACTCTCGGCACACTCTTGACACAGTGGGTCTGGGAATGATGAATTCCCTAACGATTTCCGAAATGGCATGACCCATGCGTCTAGCTCAAACTAACATTCCGCGTTCAAAGTCTGTTAATTCCCGTCGTGCGGTCATCATCACGTCAAAACCTCTTCACATGAATAACTTGAACAGAAACGAAAGCTCTGCGAAAGCACTGCGCATTTATACCTGTTCTACGCGATGCTACTGCCATCTGAAAATTTGCATATTGCTATTCCATGACTTTTGTCACTTCAGTGTATTTCCTAATATGTTACTGTAAGTGGAATTGATGAACCTGAAAATTTAAATGTTGAAAAAGAAAAGAAAATTTGGCTGATGTATAGTAGATTTAGCGTTACTCAGGATGCACAACAACAGCTGTTGGAAAACAGCAACTACATAAGAAAAACAATTTCATTTACCACAATTTTTAAGATATAATCGCAGGAGGATAGTTGATATTTTCTTATCTTTTTTCTGCAGCACAGTTGAAGGAATTTTCTACCTAAGGTTTTATCTCGCCCATCTCTGGTATACCTGAGAAATAAAATCTTTGGTTCGACTCTGTTTGTCGCGTTTTGAACTCTTTATATTTGTGTATTTTAAATACTGAAAAAAAGCTTATCATTTTTCTTTTGCGCCACATTTGTAAAGAAATAATTTATCAATGTTTATGTAAAATTTCAATCAATTCCAATAAATACATATGTGACGAAAAAAATTTTTGGTCTTTTCTTAATTATTGAAAAACAGTGTACAAAAGATTTAAAAAACATTTTATAATTTTTTTTCATTATAAACGCATTTTAAGCTTAAAATTTAATTGAATTAATAGAAACACAAGAGTCTTAAAATATATCGCCTTCAAACTCAATAATAAAATCGCTACATTTAAGAACCTTTGAAAATAAAAATTTTTTCATTTAATTTCTTGGTAAAAAAAATTTAATTAAAATTAACGTACTTTAATCTTCTGCTAATAACATTTTGTAAAAGTGTTTAACTTTAAGAACTTTTTTTTATCATTATCAATTTGTTAAGAAATCAGCATTGTGCGAACACAGTAAATAAATCAGAAAAAAAAATATTTGTTCAAAAACTAAATAAATCGAATCAATCCATTAACAAAATCTAAACCTAAATAAAAATAATCTAAATCAAAAGCGTAATCCTATGGAATGAGACTTATTTGTAGATTTTTGACTAAGTCTCTTTACTGTACTTAAAAAATACATTTTAAATGTGAAGGTCTTACAAAATAATCAACTAATGCGTACAAATAGGAATTAATTGATTAAAAAAATGCATAAAGATTACTTGCCAAGATTTTTAATAATATAATGAAGATGCATTCTTTTTTTGTTTTGTTTTCTTTCTACATTAACAAATCTAGTAAAATGTAATCCCTAAATAAAGAGTCGAAAATTTATTTCTGCCTTAATTACTAGCTAATGGATAATTTGAATAAACTAAGAAATAAAGAAATGAGATTTTGCATTTATTTGATGTTTTTTAATGTTTTTATTGATTTACATTAAAGTAGTTTAAATGCGTTATTAATGTTTTAAATTTAAAGTGCATTTTAGTTAATTTTTAATTTTTTTGTGTATAAAACTTTAAATTTAAAAGTAAAATGTTTTCAATATTTTAAATTAAAGTTTTTCAGACAGTATGCAACTCGAGATTTATTAATTTTATTCTTTTACAACGAGATGTTTTTTAATCTCTTAATTTTCAAAGACCTTTTACTAGTAAAGCGAACTCCATATATGGTTTCTTGACATATTAGGCTTTCCACAAGTTTACATATTTACATCCACAAATTTACATATTTACATCAACAAATATATATATTTACATCCAACAAATGTATAAGTTTACATCCGCAAATCTACATATGTACATCCGCAAATGTATATATTTACGTCAACAAATCTACATATTTACATCTAAAAATGTATATATTTACATATTTACATCCACAAATGCATATATTTATATCCACAAATGTATACATTTACATCCACAAATGTATATATTTACATCCAACAAATGTATAAGTTTACATCCGCAAATCTACATATTTACATCCGCAAATGTATATATTTATAACAACAAATCTACATATTTACATCCACAAATGTATATATTTACATATTTAAATCTACAAATGTATATATTTACATCCACAGATGTATATATTTACATATTTACATCCACAAATGTATATATTTAAATATTTACATCCACAAATGTATATATTTAAATATTTACATCCACAAATGTATATATTTAAATATTTACATCCACAAATGTATATATTTAAATATTTACATCCACAAATGTATAAGTTCACTTCCGCAAATCTACATATTTACTTCCACAAATGTATATATTTACATCAACAAATCTACATATTTACATCCACAAATGTATATATTTACATATTTACATCCACAAATGTATATATTTACATATTTACATCCACAAATGTATATATTTACATATTCACATCCACAAATGTATATATTTATATCCACAAATGTATATATTTATATCCACAAATGGCTAGCCCTCTAGGCTTTGGTATCACAAACTTCAAGTTCGAATATCTGGCGGTGGCATAGATGTTTGTTAGTGATTCTGAATCCACTTTAAATTGTAGATCCCGGTCTGTTTAGCCTTCGTGTGCATAAGATGACCGTAGAGCGACAAACGAATTGGCTTCGGTTATCACATTTCGAACCCTGAAAACCTTCATTTTAAAGACAGAAAAAAGGTTTACCGTTTTTTTCTGTATCACATTTGCAAATTTTTCACATCACGCACACAGTTTTTTCTGTAACACATTATGTATCAGAATTAATTTATTAATACTTTTGTAAAATTTCAATCAATTCCAATAAATACATATTTCACAAAAAAAATTCTAGTTTTTCCCTTAATTTTTGAAAGCCAGTGGAACAAAAGATTTAAAAAACACTTTAAAATGTTTTTCATTATAAACGCATTTCAAGCGTAAAAGTTAATTGAATTAACAGAAACTCAAGAGTTTTAAAATATATCGCCTTCAAACTCAATAACAAAATCGCTACATTTAAGAGTCTTCGAAAATAATGAAATTTTTTTTTTTATTTAATTTCTTAGTAAAAAAAAAAGTTAATAAAAATTAATGTACTTTAATCTTCTGCTAATAACATTTTGTAAAAGTGTTTAACTTTAAGAACTTTTTTTTATCATTATCAATTTGTTAAGAAATCAGTATTGAGCGAACACAGTAAATAAATTTAAAAAAATATTTGTTCAAAAACCAAATAAATCAGAAAAAAAATGTTTGTTTAAAAACTAAATAAATCGAATCAATCCATTAACAAAATCCAAACCACTCTAAAAATAATCTAAATCAAAGACGTAATCCTATGGAATGAGACTTATTTGCAGATTATTGACTAAGTCTCTTTACTGTACTTAAAAAATACATTTTAAATGTGAAGGTCTTATAAAATAATCAACTAATGCGTACAAATAGAAATGAATTGATTAAAAAAAAGCGTAAAGATTACTTGGCAAGATTTTTAATAATATAATGAAGATGCATTCTTTTTTTTTTTTTTTTCTTTCTACATTAAAATCACAAACTGTAATCCCTAAATACATGAGTCGAAAATGTATTTCTGCCTTAATTACTAGCTAATTGATAATTTGAATAAACTTAGCAAAAAAGGAAATGAGGTTTTGCATTTATTTGATATTTTTAATGTATTTATTGATTTACATTAAACTAGTTTAAATGGGTTATTAATGTTTTAAATTTAAAGTGCATTTTAGTAATTTTTTTGAAATTTTTAAATGCTTTCATATTTTATACTTTTAGGACAAGGTTTTTTTTAATCTTTTATGTTCCAAAGACCTTTTGAGTAAAGCAAATTCCTTAAATGGCTTCTTGATATAACAGGCTTTCCACAAATTTACATCTTTTATTTACATCCACAAATTTACATTACTTCCACAAATATATATATTTACATCCACAAATCTACATATTTACATTTTAATTTGGCGATTGAATAGTTTCGGCAATAAAATGTTTCCTTAATACACTAATGTTAAATCTTTAAGTCACTTAATGTACATTAATGTTAAATCTTAAATGTTCATTAATGTCAAATCTTTAAGTCACTTAGTCAAATCTTTAAGTCACTTAAATGCACATTAAGTGACTAAATAGTTGCCTCTAAAATGGAATTTAAAGATACAGCATGTATTTGTACGTTCCTTCTGAGACAAAATTTAAAAGAAAAAAATTATTTTGGGTGCATACAATATTGAAGAAAATATTTATTAGTGGTCACTTTTAAATAATTTGAGAACCTGAAAAAATATCTAAAAAAAACTTTTTAATTACAGTAAACCTCGCAGAAAGCAGGATATACAATCCAAAAAAAAAAACTTGCTCTAAACAAAACGGCTTTAAAGCAAACTTCATAAATGGTTTCTTGCCATATTAAGTCTTCCACAAATTTGCATTTTTAATTTGGTGATTGAATAGTTCTATCAATAAAAAATTTCCTTGAGCGCACATTAAGTACTAAAATAGTCGCCTCTAAAATGAAATTCAAATTAAATGCCTTTATTTGCACCCTTCTTATGAGACTAAAATTTAAAGAAAAAAATTATTTTGGGTATATCCAATATTGAATAAAATATTTATTAGCCGTCAGTTTCTTAAATAATTTAAAAACCTGAAAAAATATCCAAAAAAAACTTTTAATTACAGTAAGACCCCGCTTAATGCAGAGCATAATATCCAAAAAAATATTGCTCTAAACGAAACAGCTTTAAAGCGTTCTCCATAAACAGTTTCAGGGCATATTATGTCTTCCACAAATTTACATTTTAATTTGGTGATTGAATAGTTCCTACAATTAACGATTTCCTTGACAGCAAATAAAGTGACTAAATAGTTGTCTCTAAAATGGAATTCAAAGAAATTGCCTGTATTTGCAACATTCACCTTTTGAGACTGAAATTTAAAGAAAAAAATATTTGGGGTACATCCAATATTGAATAAAATATTTATTAGTGGTCAATTTTTTAAATAATTTGAGAACCTGAAAAAATATCCGAAAAATATTTTTCAATTACATTACAGTAAGACCCCGCTAACCTAAAATCCCCGTGTAATTTCCGTGTTGAGATGACCTCGTTTAGAGGTCATCTGAACACGCAAAACAGAAAGTAACAAAATTTATCGAGGTTTTCTTTTTTTTGATTTGGTAAAATTTATTATGAAATATTTTTTCTTCATTAGAGCAAGGGCGTTTGCCTATTGGCAGATTTCGAAACATGAGATGTTTTCTTCTTACTGGGTAGATTTGTCCACCTGAGGTCCAACAGTCATATTAAACCAGGGCCTATGATTTAAAGTGGATACCTATCAACTACAAACATCCATGGCACTGCCGGTACTACAACCCGAAGCCTGTAGCACCGAGAGCTAGTCACTCGGCCATGAGGCACCTGGATGCTTTTTGTTACATTAATTAAAGACTTAATTATTGCTAATATCATTTTTTATTCATAAAACTTTTATAAAAATTAATACAAATTCGAGTGAAGATTTGTGATGAGAAAGGTTCTTCCTCATAAGACATTTTTTTGTGAAGAAGTGTCTGACGTCGTTTAGCCTTTTTCCTGTCCAGTTCAGAAAGTAGTTATCGATGGCAAGACATCGCATCAATGACACTTTGTCACCGTTGAATTAAAATTTAAATAATTTTGTATAAAATGATCTATAATTTCCGTTATAGTGGCTATAACAGGTGGGCTGAAAATTTATACGAATTTATCAAAAAATTGTATAAAGTGGGTCAAATTTATACACGTGTCTTTTGAAGTTTAGGGCTAACTAAAAATCATATGGATTTAATACTAGTAGCGCCATCTATGTGTCAGCCTACGAACTTTTCCGCCCACCTGTTATTGTTTTCAGAAATCCGTAAAAAGTTCCTTTTGTTCCTCATCTTCATGAAAGCCAATTTTGACTTCTTCGTGCACTTGCAACCTGAGGATCAATTGACTAGCGCTCTGGCCTGTGGTACCACAGGCTTCAGATTCGACTCCTGGTGGTGGCATAGATGCTAGTTAATCCTTCGGAATTCACATTAGATTGTAAGTTCCTGTCTAATTAGCCCAAAGTGTGCAAAAAAAATCAACGTAGAGCGCCTAAGCGAACCAAACAAAAAAGTTGCCAACTTTATTGGTTTAATTCTCACACTAGAAGTTTAACTTAAAGAATAATAATTCTTTAAATTATAGCGTTTAAATACAATTTTAAAATTAACTTGTCAAAAAATAAAAATGATGTAAGTAACAATTATTTTCATATTTTTTAATTTAAAAATTCTTCTCGTGAATTTAAAATTGAAACTAACTCCCTGTTACTATAGCCCATAGAGGGCCAAAATCATGTGCCTACTGGCAGATTTCGAGACAGGAGATGTTTTCTTTTTACGAGATAAGTTTGCCAGCCCTACGCACAACAGTCACATTAGACCAGGACTTACAATCTAAAGCGAATTCCGAACCATTACAACCACCGAGCGAAAGAGTGTTAGTCACTCGGCCATCAGGCCCGAATTTAAAACTAACTATTTGAATTTAAAAATTTATTTGAACAATTTCTGAAACATTTTGACTAAGCCAATGGAAAAAAATTGTATATGCATAATACAACAAACAATCAATAAACTTACTCTCCAAAGTTTTTATTATTTATTTTAATTTCTAACTTTTTGTGCACTGAGTTAATTATAAATTTGTTTTAAGTTTGTTTTTTAAATTTTTACAAATTTAAATTTAAAAAAAAAAATTAACACTGTTAATTCTTTTTTTCAAAAATGCAGCATAACTAAATAATTAAAAAAAAAACATTAATTTTTTTTCAAAAAAATGAAACAAAAATTAACTATAGTTTTTAAAAACAAAATTAGCTATACCATCCTAAACCACCCATTTCGTTTAAACACGCTTACTATACCAAACACATCTAAAATTTAGTTTGAAGAAGAAAATATAACAGACAAAAAATAAGGTCTAGACAGTTATTTAACGATAAACTAACAAAAAATATAAAATAGCTTTAGAAAATTATAAGGTGCCTAAAATGCAAAGTGCAAACATTTTTTCCAAGAAATTATTTTTTTATTGTTAACTATAAATTATTTGTGTTTTCCTTTTTTTACTGTAATTGAAATATTGGAACCCGAAGCACCGATATTTTTAACAATTCTTAACTACAACAAAGAGTTAACAACTTAAAAAATGTATCGTGTATGTACATTTTTTCATTAAAACATATTTTTTTTTTTTTAACTACTAAGTTCTGAAGTATAAAAACAACAATTTTCTTTAAAGACCTTTAAAAAATTCCATTAAAATTCTACTTTATTTCTGTAAAGCTAATAAAATCATAAAAGCTTTAAGATTACATATAAAATTTTATTTTTACTTTAAAATCTATTAAAAAGTAGTTATTTTAAATTTTCCCCATAAATTTAATCTTCTGGCATATTATGATATAAATCGTATGATTCAAAAGCCAAACTATATAATTATCAAAGTTTTAAAATTTCCGACTCTTGATTTTTGTCTGTAATTTCATGTATTATGGTCTTTATTAAAATATTTAACAGTATTTGCGGAATAAATTCAGCAACTTTTATTAAACTCTTAACGGTAAAAAAACTTTTTTTCAAACAAAGCATTTTTACAGCTTTAAATGTGCAGTATTTAAACTCTCTTAAAAGACACTGTTGTACTTTACATTTTCTTACAA
>BPLQ01010440.1:0-328128 GCA_021605075.1 Caerostris darwini | reverse complement strand
TCCAAGCCATGTATTGGTTGGACACCTGCACGCAGTTGTAGTTTTGTAGAGGGGCATATAATAATTGTAAATTTAAGCTTTTTCAATTCCTTCTATTAGCTCACACTCTCCCTGTATATATCTTGTTCCAATTTTCAATCGTCAATAAAATACTTTTTATTCCTCCTCTCAAGTTCAAATACATTTTTTTGAGCTTGTAGTGGATGACACTGGATGTTAATACAGTTTTTTCAAATATTAATTCAGTCATTAAATTTAATTAAGTAATTTTAGTTTTTTTTTTTAGATTTCAGTTGCATATATCTTACCAATATATGGCGCCAGATAAACTTTAAAAAAAATAAATGAAAATTGTTTATAAAGGACTTTCTGCAATAGAGTGAAAAAAAAGTAGGAATTGAATTAAATTTTTTTTTTTTTATATTACTTGTTTTTAGACTTTGATAGAAATATTTTCAGATGCAGTATTCTTGGTGTTGGTAAATTTTATAAACTAGATACAATCTCACAGGTCTAATGATTAGACCTATGCTCAAGAATTGGACTTGAAGTAAAAATTGGACTTCTTTAAAATAATTGAATTGGATTTCTTTATTCCAAAGAAATCCTTTGATATTTCTTTATCCTATAGAAATCCAATCCAAGAAGAATCTTTCAATTGGATTTCTTCAATCTAAGAATTGGATTTGGACTAAATCGGGACTTGGCCGGCTGAACGTTTAGCCATCTTTGAACGAACGACTCTTGGAAAGTTGTTAGACGCCTGATGACCAACTGGTTAACGCTCTAGCCTTTGTTGCTTCAGGCTCGAATCCTGACGGTGGCATAGTTACGGCATAGACGGAAAATTAGAGAGTTTTGATATTACGTTAGTTGGTAGGACGTCCGTTAGCTTTTTCTCCCTTAGCGCGCATGCTCATAGGAAACATTATTACAGATACGCATGCGCGTTAGGGAGAAAAAGCTAACGGACGTCCTACGGTAACTAACGTACGGTATGCAAAAACTCTATTAGTGGTTCGTAATCCCCTTTAAACTGTAGGTCCCGGTCTAATTAGCCCAATGAGTGCAAAAAATACCGTAGAACGACAAATCAAAATAAGAAATATGTTTGGCGCTGTTAATGAGAATGGATTGTGGAGGCAACAACTTAAGTTTGAATTATATGCGTTGTTTAAGAAGGCAGATATCATTAAATTCATCAAGATAGAACGTAGGAAGTCAGCGGGCCACATCTGCCCTCATCTTTGACATTTAGGATATTCAACTATGTACCTTTTGTTAGGCCTGATGGCCGCGTTGATAGCGCTCTGGCACTAAGCACCACAGATTTCAGGTTCGAATCCCGGTGGTGCCATGGATGTTTGTAGTGGTTCGGAATCCACTTTAAACATTAGGTCCCGGTCTAGCATGATCGTAGAGCATTGCGGGGTACTGTTACTCCGCGTCCATAACTTATCTTCAAGCTACACGCTCTTCCTTGAATAGCCCCACTGTAGCTCATGCATGCAGTAAAAATGCCCGGGGGTATAAACGGGGATAAAGTCAGACTTCTCCCTTTCATGCTTCATATCTTTGTGCCGAAAGGTCAAGGATTGGATCGGTTTGTCGCTCTACGGTCATCTTATATCATCCGTCGCTCTACGGTCATCTCATTTTAGGCTAATTAGACCGGGACCTACAGTTTGATGTGGATTCCGAACCACTAACAAACAAATATGCCACCGACAGGATTCGAACCCGAAGCCTGCAGTACTAAAAGTCAGCGCTCTAGCCAATTAGCCATCTAACCTTGAAAAATATGGCTAGGAATTGCTTGTCGAATCTAGATCCAAGCACTTTTAACTCGAAAGTCCAATGTACTGATCACAGACCACATGGATAAATGTCATATCATTTTTAATTATGCTTATTATTCTTATTCAATGGTATATATTTTCAAATACTAAACATTTTCTACAATAAAAATAATTTTTATTAAATTTCTTTATGAATTCCACTATGGCTCATTTCCTTTGTTAATGTACTATTGTCGTTTATAGTAAAGTCTCTCCTTAATATCCTATTGTCGTTTATAGTAAAATATCTCGTTAATATCCTATTGCCCTTTATTGTAAAGTTTGACGTAAATATTCTATTGTAGTTTATAGTAAAGTCTCTCCTTAATATCCTATTGTCGTTTATAGTAATGTCTCTCATTAATATCCTATTGTCGTTATAGTAATGTCTGTCGTTAATATCCTATTGTCGATTATAGTAAAGTCTGCTAATATCCTATTGCCATTTATATAAAAGTCTCGCTTCGATTAGATCACAAAGGACACCATTTCATTCAAATCGCCTGACTTCCTAAAAAAAACAAAGTGGAGCTCGTGCTTCGTCTGTATAACGCGTATTGCTACACGTGCTGTCGATAAAAGTGCACGTGCCGCTTTTCCATGGAACTGTTAGCTGTCTAATTTTCAAATCACGTAGCCTTGCTAATGGCTTAAAGTGACACCGGGACTAGGAGGACTAAGTTGCCCATAAAAAAAATTACAATAGAAATATATACAAATATTCGCCGAAATAGATGATTGTGAAGAGTTTTTGAGGAAAAAACAATGGATCTGTTCTGATGATTTAAAACACAGAATACGTTTTTATTTTGTTGTAAAAAATTAGACAGATAAACAAATGAATAATATTCAAATAAATATTAAAAAAATTAGACAGATAAACAAATGAATAATATTCAAATAAATTTAAAAAAATTATACAGATAAACAAATGAATAATATTCAAATAAATATATTTCAATTAACACTAATCATACAATAGAGAGTTTTTGCATACCGTACGTTAGTTACCGTAGGACGTCCGTTAGCTTTTTCTCCCTAGCGCGCATGCTCATAGGAAACTGCGCATGCGCGCTAGGGAGAAAAAAAGCTAACGGACGTCCTACGGTAACTAACGTACGGCTGCAAAAAAAAATCTCTCTATTATTAATACAATCATACATTATAAATCAATTTTAATTAGTGCTAATCATACATTATCATTAATAAAATCATAGATTTTAATTACTACAATAACAAGCGTATTTTTCACAATCTGAAGATAAGCCTATAAATATTTTATGTTGCCAAACCAGTATTTTTTTAAAAGTCTGTATAAACTTAGTCACCAATATTTTACTTTTTACTTTGCAATTTATAATTGTATTATTTTTCACAATAACAGATTTCATTCAAGTTTAATAACAAGTCTTTATTTAATTTAAAAACTATTTGTAATGGTTCCGTCCGAACAAAAATTACATTAGTTTAAAATTTATAACGAACTAGAACTTTTTTTGGATAAATTTTATCAGAAATGAAAAAGCAAACAATTTTTGTATGAATATTAGAGATTCAGAAAATTAATTTTTATTTCATATGTAATTTTCAACTGTTCTGTTGGTTTCTTCTAATAGATTTCTAATAGATGTTTTTCCCACTATTAACTATTCTTTGTTAGACATAACTTAAAAGGTAAACATAGAACTGTTGTCACATATAACTTCACAAAACTACAGCTTGTTTTCTTTCAAAAACATAGATTATATATATATATATAATCATAACGCCATTTTTTAATTCAAAAAAGAGCTTTTTTCAAAATTTCACCAACAAAACAACGCTTTGACGCAAATAACAGATGTATCTGTGTGATTACTAGCGCTCTCGTGCTCGGTGCCAAAAGTTTTGGGTTCGAGTCCCCGCGGTGTCATGGATGTTTGTAGTGGTTTGGAATCCCCAGAGGTCTCATGGAAGGAGGGAAAGGGGGGGGGGAATTTATGTTGTGATGGAGCATCCGTAGATTGAAGTCTGGCTTCGCTCCGTGACTCTGAAGAAGGAGGGCAGTGCCTTCCGGAAGAATTTTTCAGGCATTTGCGTATCGTATGGGAGAAAACACAGAAAACTGTAGGTGCAGATCTAATATAACTGTAGAGCGTTGGCCGTAGAGCTGGCAACTCTACCCCGTAAAAAAACATCTCATGTTTCGGAATCTGCGAGTAGTCCGAAGACCTTAGCCTACCATAGGGCTGTTGCGCTATTGAAGAAGAAGAAGATAATAATAAACTGTACTAAATTGATAATAATGTACTGTCTAGAAATCTGCCAGTGAGCAGACGGCCTTGGCCCACCATGGAGCTGTTGCTCCAATGATGATGCATAATTATAAACAATTAAAATATTATAAATTTACAACAAACAGTATTATAATAATATAGTTTTTTTTTTTTTTTTTTTTTTAAGTTTTCGCTTTAAAATGATTACATTAAATAAAATAAATAAGACTCTATTCTCGAAAAAAAAAATTCATTCTTCATTCAATCAAGAGGACCATTCTGAAGATTGGAAAAAGGGTAATTTTAAGTGCATGCTCATGCTTCGAGTCGAAATTCTCATGTTTCCGAGAGATGCAAAACGAGCGATATATCGACGAGCCATTAAAAAAACACCCGAGTTGATCTTGGGCGAGCGCCCGTAATTATTCTCCATTAAGAAGTCAATAAATATTACATGCAGGAGAGGGCTTTTAACTCGTGCACCGTAACAATGGAAATGAAAATAAAGGTTGCCGGTTCGGTACACGTATCACTTCCAACCTCTGCCGTGCACGCAATGGGCAAAGATTATGGCGCTATTATACAAATATCGAGCAACCTCACATACAGGTGCGGTGGTGGAAAGAAACAGGGGGCCGTACCTAAATTAAAATCGTTTATTTCGTTGGTTACGACGCACTAACAGATCGAGAATGATACTTTTAAATGGAAATTAAGATAACATTTTGGTTTCTAAAAACTTTTCTCATCGTCATCTCCAACTATATTTAGTAAAATTGGAAATAAATTTATGACACAGAAGTTTGATTTGTTGACATGAGGGCCCTCTCAGCACGTCTACGTCGTACCTCACGCCTACGGGTATTGTTGAGGTTAGATTTTTTGGTGGCATTTTACTGAAAATGATAATTGAAAAAATACAATACAATTAAAATAAAATCGAGATATAATAATAAATGACTTAAAAAAAAATTCACAATAAAATGTAAACGATTGTTTAAGGTACACGAACACGTTCGAATGAATTTTTTGAAATTTTTTATCTTTGTACACATTTTTGGATTGAATGTATCTAAAAACTAATGATTTCACATAAAAAAATTTCATTATTATTATTATTTTTTTTTTTTTTTTTTATAAGCTAAAATAAGGGTAAAAATGGCCAAAACTTGATACTGTTACAAAACATGATAACTCAAAATCAAATCAATATTTTTTAAATTTCTAAGTTTGTATTTGTTTGTACTAACATATTACAGGGAATGGATCTCTGGTAAATTTATATCTTTATTATTTTGTGCTAGTTTAAATGCTGTCGACACAAAATTCTTTCAAAATTTGCATGTAATTCCAAGCTTAACAATTAAAATAAAAAATATTTATGTAGCTATAATCATTTCAGAGTTTTATTACCTGTAAACATTTATGAAAAACATAAATACAAAGTTTTGTAACATTTGGATCAAAATTACTTGTGTTATGGTGCTTCACATGAAAACAAAAAGCATAAAAATTCATTCTGAGAAAAAGCTAAAAACAACTTTTAATTAGAGATATTACTTTTAAAAATGTTGTAAATATATTAAAATGCCATTGAATTATCAAGTTCATAGTCTTATTTATTAAAAAATATAGTTTTATTTTTCCTTAAAGCTCTAAATATTTTCTGAGCTTTGTTTTGAAAAAGTTAAAATTTGCTCGACAAAATTTTTTTTTTTACAACTTCCTCCTATTTGCAAAGGCTTTTTAATATGAAATGACCTGGATTTAAAATATTTAGCCTTTTTTCAAGTGTTTTGATTAAATATATTCAAAACCTTTGAATTTCACATAAAAATATCAACTTTAACTATTTTTTATACAATTTATTCTTTAAAATATGGATAAACATTGCAAAAATGTGATATTGTTGCAAAACTTGATAATTCAAAAATAAATAAAACATGAATAGTTTTTTCCTTTGCAAGTATTTTTATGCTGGGAATATCCTTATGTAGGTAATATACTGTTTTCAAATTTATATCTTAATTATTTATACATTTTTGTATGCTTAAAGTTTGTCGACACAAACTTTTTTTTACATATTTACAAAAATTCTTAGTTTAAAAACTGAAATAAAAATAATTTATGAATTTAGGTTAATTTCCATGTTCTATTCCTTTCATACATTTAAAGAAAACTTTTACATGAAGTTTCAAAGCATTTAAATAAAAATATATGGGTATTATGATGTTTTGAAGGAACACAAAATGCATAAAAATTCAAATAAGAAATAATTAAAACCAACTTCTAAATGTAAATAAAAACAAATGTACATACATAAAAATGTTATTGAGCTTTAAATTCTCCTTTATTAATATAAAAACTTAGTTATTTGTTTTGTTTTCTTTAAATAACTTCCAATTTAAAAGTACCATTTATCAATTTTTCTTCGACAATATTCAAATCACTCAAATTTATAACTCAAATTCTTTGTTTTTCAAATAACAAAAGTTTGTTAAAAAAAAATGCCCTTGATTTTCAACTTGCAACTATTATAATACCTTTTATAAAATTTTAATGTTATCATTATATCAAATAATTGCAGAGTTTACTTCATTTTGACACTTTTCAAAAAATGCTTAAAATTCATCATATTTCTTTAAAATTATATTGTCTACATTATATTATCTTGCAGATCACATTTCATTTTAGAATTCTTAATCAAATAAAACCCTTGTTGACAAACTTTAAGCATAGAAAAGTTCAATGTTTTGATTCACAACTTTGCATTCCATATATTTTATTCCAATTCAAATTCAAACTTAGAAAATAAAAAAATATTAATAATCAAATCAGGTAATACTTACATACATTTGATTTATTTCGCATAGAAATAATATAAATTTCATACATTATAATTTTCACAACATTTAAAATAGTACATAAAACAATAATATTCAGAACATGAGAATTTCATGGTTATGTAGTACAGGCATCGAGACACGGCGCCATCTAAAAATAGTCATTATATTGTTCGAAAAAAAAAACACTACATTGTTGCCACTACATTGGTCTGCCAAAGAAATTTTAAAAACACTACACTAAGAATTCTCATCTTCTTCCTCCTCTCCTCGAGTGCAACAGAAGATTCCTATCTATAGATTTATTATGGCCATTCCTGATATAGATGTGGGGTTCAACTTCGTTTCGAACTCGGTCCGGTTATTTAGAAACCAATGACGATACCAATCAGGCCTCTCCTGCCTTCAGTCTTTAGAATATACTGTCCCTCGGCCCGAGTATTCGTAATAAAAAAATGTATTGTTGACTGCTTGATAAATGAAAAATTCTCTTAATTGGTTAATCTCATAATGCTTAACGAGAATTATTACTATCGACCCATGTGGATGCCGTATAGCATGTTTCTCATGGTTGTCGCTGAATATATAACACTTTAATACTTTAATTTAAAGTACTACTGTGTCCAAAAAGTAAGACCAATTTACAATTAATTTTTTACAAATTTACAATTAAAATTCCAGGGGCTTATGGAATTTCAAGTTTTGTTTCTTTTTTAGGTTGCTGGCACTGTCCTTGACATGTGTGTGAAATTCAACGTCAAAATATTCATGAGTGTTTGAGTTACGCATTGCTTTGTGAGATGCTAAAACGGATTCCGGCGGTTTTTGAAATATCTAGAAGTAGTATAAACAATTTAAAGAATGCAGAGAAAGCGTTGAAGTCGAAGAGCACTCTGGTCGACCCTCAATCTCAACCAACGAAGCTCACGTCCAAAAAATTATAGATTCGGTGCTTGCAAACCGTCTATTTACAATTAGGGCCCTGCTGATGATGTTGGAATTTCAAAAGGATTCGTCAATTCCATTTTGGGCCTCTAACGCGTCCAATCTCGATTGGTACCGAAAACACTGAATGCGCCAGCTCACACTACATTCATTCTTCGTGACTTTTTCGTCAAAAGTGAAACCCATATCATTACACAACCATCGTATTCCCACCGTGCGACTTTTGGTTGTTCCCTAAACTCATAAAACCACTCCGGGGACACCGTTTTGAGTCGACTGAAGAGATTTTACGTGAACCATAGCGCTCTTTGAAGGCCGTCCTTGCCGATGACTTTTTAGCATGCATTGAGAATTTGATAAAAAGTTGGCATAAGTGCATTGTGTCCGGAGGAGATTATTTCGAAGGAGATGAAATAAATTTGGAAGAATAAACAGAGTTTTCGAAAAAAAATTATTGGCCTTACTTTTTGGGCACAGTAGTACGTGGTTTTAAACACTTTTAATGATTTTTAAGAAAAATGAATACCAGAATTTTTCAAATGTATTATCCAAATATACATCTCAATAATATTCACACAGCCCCCACTTGGACGCAGAATTAGAACGGCATTATTTACCGAAAAACAGAGGCGATGGGGATGGGGATGGGGGTAGGGGTGGGGATCACGCACCTTGTGTTTTCCTGACTCTGTGATTCGTGACCCGTTGCACGGCGCGTGTCACCTGTAATCACCCGTGACGCCAACCCCTCGCCCTGTAATCACTGTCCGGCCAAAGTCCCGGACTCGCCTGAGTTAAGCTTTTTTTTTGGTTTTATTTTGTAACGAGTACCTGAATAGGTCTGCTGCAAGAGGACATGATAGCTGAATTAGATGGCAAACAGCGAGGAGCGTGCTAAATGAAAAAAAAAAATCCGGCTTTCTCGCTGTTTTGTTAAAGTTGCCTGCTGTTATAACTGTGTGATTGGCACCCTGATTACAAAAGGGTGGTTGCGAAAAACGTACTGTTTTTAAATAGTCTATCCGCATCCCATGCGTAATAAGAAGCACTCAGTTTAACTGCAGGGTATTATTAATTGGGATTTAGTTTGATTTGTCGCTCTACGGTCATTTTGTGCACACTTTGGACGAATTAGACAGGGACCTATAGTTTAAAGTGGATTCCGAACCATTACCAAATATCCAACCTGTGGTACTAAAGGCCAAGTTAATAGGAATTTAGTTGTTGTTTTTTCAACGTAAGCATTTAAATATCATCATCATCATCATCATCTTCCCCCCCCTCTGGTGGGCCAAGGTCGTCTGCCTACTGGCAGTTTTCGAGACAAGATATGTTTTTTTTTAAGACCTAAGGTTGTCATCCCCATGCCCAAAGCTCTACAATCATATTAGGCTAGGACATACTGTTTAAAGTAGATTCCGACCCATATAAGCATCCATGGCACCGCCAGGATTCAAACCCGATACCTGTGGCACCGAGCTCTAGACACTCGGCAACCATGCCCCAACGTATTATGTACTATGCAATATTCCCTTAATGAAATTATCAGGATCGCAGCAGCATTCCTGGGATAGAAATGTTTATTAAATGCATTTTCACATTGACAAAAAAAAAAAAAACATCCTTAAAATACATCAATTTATAAAACTGGATTAGAATGATATGTTAGATAGCAGATTGAGTTTAGGGTACCCTGTTCAGAACCGGCAATAACGCTTTGTTCAATTATGTGGCTGAGGGCAATGCAGCTTTTCTCTCTCGCAGAGCATTCTTAGCAACGCTGTATTTGCTTTATAAATCTGCTTTTCTAGATAGGTTTGGTTTATTGTTCTACGGTCATTTTGAGCACACTTTGGGCTTATTAGACGGGAACCTACAGTTTAATGTGGATTCCGAACCGTTAGCACACAACCATGCCACCGCCAGGATTTTAACCTGAAATCTGTGGTACCAAAGGCTAGCCAATTGGTCATCAGGCCGCTATTAATTGGGATAGAAATTCACAAATTGTGGGTAGCGAATTTGTGAATGAGGGCATAATGCATTTCTAGAAAATATTGTTGTATATAAGCAGTCTAATATTTTTATGAGGGCATTTCATGAGTAATAAGCAACCTTCAAATTGGAGGTTTTTATACTATAGGATTTGACTCTAGGACAGTGGTTCTTAAACTTGGATATATTAAAAGGAATGACCTTATTTCCAGAATGTATTCTTCTTCTGAAGCACTACGCAGCCTTGTGGCCAATTGGCTTTCTGGCCTTTGGAACCTCGGTTCAAATTCTGGGGGTGGCATGGATGTTTGTGAGGGGTTTGGAATGCACGTTAAACTGCAGGTCCTGGTCTGTTTAGCCCCGTGTGCACAAAATGACCGTAGAACGACAAACCAAACCAATCTCAAGCACTACAGCCTGTTCCCGGCAAAGGCTGTCTCAGTCAGTTTCCACAGCCAGGCCCATCCTGACACTAGTATCTAAGACGAGTTCTATCCGATGTTTCCTAAGATTTCGAAACATAATAAATTTTTTAAGGGGGAGGGTTGTTAACCCACTCTCAACCCCTTAGTTTGTTGCTTTACGATCATTTGTTGTTCACGATGGCTAATTAGACCAGGACACATGGTTTAAAGTGGAATCCGAACCACTACAAACATCCATGGTCCCACTGGGGTTCGAATTCGGAAACTATGGTACCGAGCGCAAAAGCGCTAGCCACTCGGTCATCAGGAAATACCCCAAATATTAACTAAAGACTTTAAACCTTTTTTTTAAATTCTCTAAGTGATCATAATTTGGGAAGAAAGACAATTATAATTTCTAAATTTTTAATTTTTTTTTTCTTTTTCAATAGTTAATTTAATTTTCTTTTCGATTAAGATTTTATTTCTTGATTTAAATTTTGATTTTTCAAAATTTTAAGCAACTTTTTTTTTAACTTAATGCAAATTTGAAGGTGTTTCTGATCTATCTTATCACATAGACAATTTGTAAATGGTATTGGCATTGCAGAAAGTATGCATTAATGAAGAATTGCATCTTTTTAAACACCCAAGTTACTCACTGCATTTTTTCCTGCAACAATGCATTTATTTTGGAGTAATAAAGTTTAAAGATCAAATTAAATAAAAACAGGATAAGTTCAGAATGAAATGTTTTCAAAGAACACAATATTGTGCCATGTTTGCCGAAACAGTGCTACCCAAGTCAAGGAATTTTAATCTTAAAAATATTCAGTTTTTACATACAAAAAAATTACCAATTATCAATTAGGCATTGTTTTAAATTTCTATTCATATACTAATTTAATTACAAATAATAAATACTAAAATATTATTTCTTTGGAACTTAATATTTTTAATACTTCAATTTTTTTATGAAAATAAATGTTATTCACGTATTAAAAATGTATAAATGATATTTAAATATGTAAATATGATATTATTTAAATATGTAAAAATGCAGATACTCGTATTGTATCGGCAATAAATTAAAAGCGACTTCATTTATTAATTTCTACTTGATTTTCCTCAATATCATTATTTATACGAGTAGTAATTTACTTCAAATAGCTTGTATGTTAATTTTTAAAACTTTAAAAAAATTTTAATGCTATTCGTTAATATTTTTTACTCAATACTTTTTGTACTTACACTCATAGTGTTAAGTCTTATTAATAAAAAAATATTTAATACATGTATTCCTATAATATTTTATTTGCACTAATGTTGTGCAGTGGATAAATTAAAATATAATTTAATTTAATTTAAAATTTTTTACGTACATGTTTATGCATTGAACAACTTGCTTTTGTTTGGCACTTTAAATATTCGTGAACTTGAAAATATTCGTTCTTGATAATTTTAAAAATTAAATAAAGTTTTTTTTTATCCATAAAATGTATGGGTATTTTGGGGTCAGTGATGTCCTGGAATACTTGTAAAGTTTCTTATTAACTTATTTATTCAATTCCTTCTATTAGATCACACTCTCCTTATATATATATCTTGATCAAATTTTCAATCGTTCATAATATACATTTTATTCATCCACTCAAGTTCAAATACATTTTTGTTGAACTTGTAGTGGATGACACTGGATGTTAATGCAGTTTTTTCAAATATCAATTCATTCATTAAATTTAATGAATTAATTTTATTTTTATTTTTTTTAGATTTAAATTGCGTATATCTACCAACAGATGACGCCATATAAACTTAAAAAAAATGAATGAAAATTATTTATAAAGGACTTTTTGCAATAGAGTGAAAGAAAAGTAGGAATTGACTTTAAACATTTTTTTTTTATATTACTTGTTTTTTAAATTTATTTCACAAATTATTCTTATTGGTTTATTTATTTATTTTTTAAAATTTCTTTCACAATCTATTTTTATTGGTTTATTTATTATTTTTTTAAAAATTTCTTTCACAATCTATTTTTATTGGTTTATTTATTATTTTTTTTTAATTTCTTTCACAATCTATTTTTATTGGTTTATTTATTATTTTTTTAAATTTCTTTCACAATCTATTTTTATTTGTTTATTTATTATTTTTTTTTAAATTTCTTTCATAATCTATTTTTATTGGTTTATTTATTATTTTTTTTTAAATTTCTTTCACAATCTATTTTTATTGGTTTATTTATTATTTTTTTTTAATTTCTTTCACAATCTATTTTTATTGGTTTATTTATTATTTTTTTTTTAAATTTCTTTCATAATCTATTTTTATTGGTTTATTTATTATTTTTTTTTAAATTTCTTTCACAATCTATTTTTATTGGTTTATTTATTATTTTTTTTTAAATTTCTTTCACAATCTATTTTTATTGGTTTATTTATTATTTTTTTTTAAATTTCTTTCACAATCTATTTTTATTGGTTTATTTATTATTTTTTTTAAAATTTCTTTCACAAGCTGTTCTTATTGGTTTATTGAAATTACTTTCGCGGCCTTTTTATTACATTTTTTTTCCCTTGTTTTTTTTATAATATCGTTTGAAATTTTATAATTTTTACTTTTTTTTTTAATTTTTCTCTCGTGGTTTATATAAAATCGTTTGGAATTCTATAGTTTTTTTTTTTTTTTTTAATTCCTTTCACGAGTTTTTCTTATTTGTTTATTTAAATTACTATCATGAGCCTTTTTATTACATTTCTTTCTCATATTTTTTTTTAAATATCGTTTGAATTCTAGTTTTTTTTTTTTTTTTTTAATTTAATGTTTTCTTTTTTCAGTTTTGAACGATAACTGATAAACATAATTGATTGCCTGAATATGATTTATTGACACTTTTTCTTTGTTTGTTTGAGATTGCTGTTATGGTTTTTAGTTCTTATATTAAATTCTAAATTTTATGGGATATCGTGTATCGAGCTGTATCGTGTAATAACCTGTATATCGAGGTAGCCTATTATAATTTTATGTTATTTATTCTTATTTTGTTATAAGTGACAAAACGGCATATGAATAATACATGCCAAGCGAGAGTCTCTTAAATTGTTTTGATTCAACAGCTTTTTCATTTTATGAAATCTGTTACAGTTCGGTGTTTAATAAGCAGTAGTCGACCACGACAACTAGCATGACAAGAAAATTGGATGGTAAACAATGAAACAAGGTTGCCTGTGTGGGAAGTACGCGTGTCTGAAAAGCAAAGTGGACGGAAAAAAAAGCAACTTGCTTTTAGAAATAGTTGTATGCTGTTACTATGACATTCGATGATGCAAAATAACTAGCAGTTTAAAAGGCTTGTTGATGATCGATCACTAATTAGAGAGCACAAGTTTGACAAGTTTTGTATGAATCCCAGATAACTTCCAGGGACTTGAAAAGATTCTGAACAAGAATGATTATAGTTATAAATACTCATCGTAATAATATGGCAAGCATTTTATTAAGAATATATATATTTGCGATAATTGTGTTTTTGAGAAAGTCAAACATGAGTCACATAGTTTTTTTGTTGCCGTGCATTATAGGTGAAAATAAAGAAACTTGAAAATTGCATCATTTCTTATGAAATAACTTCTAATAAATGAAACTTTTATATGTTAAATAATATTATTTGCTGATATTATAAAGATATTCGGTTGCCTGTGTTTTTATAAAGATACAATTAAAATTTATTAGCATTGATTGTATTATAAGTCTAACAAACACAGAATATTGTAGTTGTTTTCAACCGGGAATTTTAAACAAATCATTCGCATTGAAATGATAGATATGTAGCAGATTCAACGTTACCCAGGATGCACCGCGGGGAGGCTGTTACCATGTTTTCACATGGTGTCACCTCAGTTTGACGCGAATAGCCTCATGGACGGTATTTGGAGTGTTTTATCCTTCTCCCCACTTCTTCGAGCCAATTAAAGGACTTTCTGGCTGACAAATTTATAGTGAACATCACTGCATAGGCAGGGTTATTTTCAGTAGCCCATCTGTAGGGGCTCCTGATAGAAATATCTGTCCGAAATTCAACACACTATCCACAGGGTCCCATTTGAAGAATATTAAAAGCAAAGGTAATGCCTTGCTATACATCTACCATTTTAGTATGTGAAGGGTCAAAGTTACTAACACTCTTCTATTGTTTTAAATAATATTGTTATTGTTGTTCTATTCCATTGTTATTGTTGTTATATTCTATTCTATTGTTATTGTTCTGTTCTATTCTATTCTATTCTATTATTGTTGTTCTATTCTACTCTATCGTTGTTGTTCTATTCTATTTTCTATTCTATTGTTCTATTCCAGTGTTGTTGCTCTATTCTGTTGTTGTTATTATTCTATTCTATTGTTGTTGTTGCATTATTCTTCTATTGTTTTTTTTTTAAATTCATTGGTACAATAAATAAAAGTATTTAAGTGCAAAATTCTGAATGCACTTTTTTTTTAATAAAAAAAGGCACTTTAATTTTCATTATAGCAATGAAAAAGCTATTTGATTGTAACAATACATATCATTTATCATTGAAATGAAATAAATTCTTTTTTGCATTTTTAAATTTGGTAACCTTAAAGGCTTTCACAGTGATGAAAAAAAAGATGCATTTTAATAGAAGCTTTTTCAACTGAATCTTGAGTAAAAAAAAATACTGTACCCCTGAGGAAGTCGCCAATCCTGCAACCCGGTATATTTCGGCAATTTATTTAGGGTTACAATACTGTAATTAGTGGAATTCGTAGCTTCTTTTTGCGAACAATATAATGACTAATTTGTAGCTACTTTGATAATTATTATAATTATAACAATAATTATATGATTATAATTATTATTATAATTTTATTTATAGTAAATAAGAACAGAAATATATATTCTTTTAAATAATTATTCCGATAAATTATTGATTATGAGATTGTTCTTACAACGTATTTCGGCCACTGATATAAACTTTTATGAAGTTGCCGCTCATGAATATGCGAAACAAACAACAAAAAACAATTTTTTATTTTAATAATAATTTATATTTGATTATGAAATAGTTATTTTCTTTTTAATGCTGTTGACATAGTTAAGATTATGTGAAAACTGTTATTTGAATTATTTCGTGTGAATAAATTTTACCTTTTAATTTAAGAAAGTTTCACGGCGAAAATGCCTCTCAAATGCTTTAAATTTTCGCAGCGCAGTTTTATGATGTTTCTTTTTAATTCTGTTGGCATAGCTCAGATTTTGTGGCAACCGTTATTTGAATTCTCGTGGAAAAATGTTACTTTTTAATTTTAGAATGTTAGTTAGTTAAAAAGTAATTTTTTTGTGGTTTTGTGTCGTTATATCAGGATATATATAGGATAATAATATAGGATATATCAGAATAAAATGTAAGTTATTCTCTGGTTAGGAAGTTAATCTAGGAATAAAATTTCTGTTGGTGATAAAATTTGGCGATAAAGCAATATTTTTTGGCGTAAAATTATTTATGGAATAAAATTTTGGCAGGATAGTGATGATATTTGGCGCTAAAGCAATAAAATTTGGCTTAAAAGCAATTTAAGGAATAAAATTTGACGTAACAGCTGGCTGATTATTAATATCGCGTAATAGCAATTTTTGGCGAAATAGCTTTTTACAAAGTCACCGAACTTCGGCAGACATTTTGTTTATTTACTTAGTGACTTGGCATCCTAGGGAAGGTTTTGGCGTAATATCATTTTACCTCGAAAATTACCTGGTGCATTCATTATTATGCTAAATTGGCATCCTAGCAATGTATTTGGCATAAAGGGTACAGTATTCTAGATTTTTTTCCAACTCTCCGACATGTGATGACATTGCTTTCTGGGAGAACTTTTAGGAGTAACTGCTCCACATTTGTGTGTCGCATCAAATAAAACACGAGGAAAATCCGCAATGAAATATGATTATCGATATAAAGCGGATTCGAATCTGAGATTTCCTGCTTGCTATTTGCTATTGTTACAATTGGTTGGGTTAAGTGTAAAAAGAAGTATTTCTCTTTGATAATAAATTATTTGATTTTCCAATTAAGATTTGTTCACAAAAATTCCCATCTTAATTAATGCAATTTAATTAATTAATGGTAAATTTAAAAATTAAATTAAAAGACTTGTTATTAGATTTGAATAAAGACTGTCGTTGTAAAAATTACTGCAACCACAAATCGCAAAGTAAAATGGTGGTTAAGTTTATAGACACTTTTTTTTTAAATATTCGGTTTGACTACATAAAATATTTATAAGTTTACCTTCAGATTGGGAAAAATGTGCTCATTATTGTATTAATTAAAATTATAGCATTAGTTAAAATGTGCGGTTGTATTATGTATGATTAGTATTAATTAAAATTATTTTAAATAAAGACTTGTCTATATATTAAATAAAATCTTTATAATAATTAAAGACTTGTAATTAAACTTGTATAAAGACTGTTGTAGTAAAAAGTATTACAATTGTAAATTGCACAGTAAAAAAGTATAATGTTAAGTTGGTAAAGACTTTTTAAAATATTGCTTAGCTACATAAAACACATATATAATAAAATCATATTTTAATTATTCATATCTAAAAAATTTACTATTTTATCATGTTTTGGAAGTCAAGCCTTAAAATGATAAGACATCAATCTTATTAAGACACTATGAGATGTCTATCATACGAATATACGAAAGCTGATTTCTGATAAAATAACTTTTGTTATTCTCTTCTCACAAGATATTTTAGAAAATAAATATATTTTCTAAAATATATTTATTTAATATATTTTAATATATTTATTTTAATATATATATTTTACTATAGATAATATATTTATTCCAAATATTTTATATTTGGAATAATTTCTCACAGGATATTTAAAGTAAAATAATATTGTACATATATAAAAAAACAATTTAAAAATAATAAAATATACGAATAATAAAGCATATATAGATATATTTAATAAAAGCATATTTTTAATCCCTCATAACCTTAAAAATTTATTATTTTATCATGTTTTCCAAGTCAAGTGCTTATACATTCATCTTACATTAATTTTAGCACTTTTTAATTGCGTATAGAGAGTGAATACTGATTTAAGACATGGATATACGAACTTGTGAAAAGAGGATCAGAAGATTATTTCACCAAGACAAATTGCTAAAATCTATCTTTCTTAATCTTTCTCTAAATATCCTGAGGGAAAAAAAAATCAGAATATTCGTACAAAAAAGAAATTATTAAATGCGTTATTTTAAATGAGAAGTCTATTGAGAAGAAAGTCAGAAGGACATTCTTACAAAAGAAATGTCAAATATTTTCTCTTAAATATTCTGAAAAATTCCTCTAAAAAGGCAATAATATACGATGTATAAAAATGCAATAATAAAGTGTATAAATGCAATAATATGATACTTGTACTGCGCATAATTTACTATCGTATTTGACGACCTAATTAAATAATACATGACATATATTTCCACTTCTATAAAACATTTCATCATCGTAAGCCACTAATGTAATATGAACATGTAAATTTTATTTCCGAAATGTTACATATTACTTTAGATAACCGAACAAAACGTATTTTACTCAGAATGACTTTCAATTCCTTTTCAAAGAATTCACTGCCTTTAGATTCTCTAATAATATCTTATATTGTCATAAGTATTGAAATCAAATTTTCGATATATTTTTCCAGCAAAACAAACGTTTGATTTTTTTGTCACTGGCCGAAAGAAAAACCAACTGTTTGGTTTGTAAAAAGAAACCTAAAAAACATGATATCGAATATTAACACAAAATATTGTGACTAAACTATGACGACAAAACTATAAAATTAGTTGTAAATAGAATCATACATGTTTTTTTACCCAATATTATTTCACATGTGCTCCACTGATGTTTCATTACAGTGTTACATGTGCGAGAAATTTAATCACGCACTGCTTTGCAATGCCAAGAATTACTATCATTGGAATGAAAATTAAGTAAAAAATATTTTTCAAAATCAAATCGTCAACAAACTTTTGTCAATAAATACTGAAATATATTTTTGAAAAAATATTTCTACATATTCTTACTTTGAAGATTAATTTTTCTCCCTTAAAAATTCTTTGTTTTAAAATTTGTTTTATGTTTAAATGTAATTAGTTTTGTTTTCCTTTACTTACATTTACAAGCGTCGCATAATCTTTTCTAATTCAAGATAATTAATTCCATGTGTTTTCTATTAAAAAAAGAATATAGTGCTACTAATACGCGCTTTCATGATAAGAATAATTCATAAAATCAAGCTGATTTCTTATGAAATAAACTTCCAAATTTTATAATAATAGATTTCATTTATCTTACGCAACTTTTAACAATGAATTTCAATTTCATTCCCATGAAAAAATATTATTAATAAATTTTGCCACAGTTCAAACATGCTGAACAATTAAATTGTGGTAACTAATCTAATTTACTGCCTTTAATCCGCAGTTATAATTTTTTGTTGTAAAATACGCATGATATCCGCAGAATTTGTCCATTCATTTGTTCTCCTTTATATCATGTACCAATAAAGTTCCATTTTCGTATCTGCAGTTAATATTTTAAATGGATATAGCCTTTTTTCAGATCGAAAAATTCAGTTGCCATTAATATGTATAATTTACTTATGTGTTTCGTAACGTACTAGAAATGAAGCATTTACTTATGTATTTAAGAACATAGTGGAAATGAATATATTTAATTATTACGTATATAAGAATATAATGAAGTATTTACTTATTACGTATACAAGAACATACTGGAAATGAAGTATTTACTTGTGACGTATATAAGAACATACTGGAAATGACGTATTTACTTGTGACGTATATAAGAACATACTGGAAATGACGTATTTACTTGTGACGTATATAAGAACATACTGGAAATGACGTATTTACTTGTGACGTATATAAGAACATACTGGAAATGACGTATTTACTTGTGACGTATATAAGAACATACTGGAAATGACGTATTTACTTGTGACGTATATAAGAACATACTGGAAATGACGTATTTACTTTTGTGACGTATATAAGAACATACTGGAAATGACGTATTTACTTGTGACGTATATAAGAACATACTGGAAATGACGTATTTACTTGTGACGTATATAAGAACATACTGGAAATGACGTATTTACTTGTGACGTATATAAGAACATACTGGAAATGACGTATTTACTTGTGACGTATATAAGAACATACTGGAAATGACGTATTTACTTGTGACGTATATAAGAACATACTGGAAATGACGTATTTACTTGTGACGTATATAAGAACATACTGGAAATGAAGTATTTACTTGTGACGTATATAAGAACATACTGGAAATGACGTATTTACTTGTGACGTATATAAGAACATACTGGAAATGAAGTATTTACTTGTGACGTATATAAGAACATACTGGAAATGAAGCATTTACTTATTAAGTAAAGAATACTGTAGAATATTTTTACATTCACTACGTTAAAAATATAGTAGTACGTATTACTTATTTATGTAGTTAAGAACATACTAGAAATCATTTACTAATTATGTGTTTATGAACAACTGGAAATGAAGCATTTATTTATTATGTATTTAAGGACATACTGGGAATCATTTATTTATTAAGTATTTAAGAAAACACTGGAAATGAAGCATTTATTTATTACGTATTTAATAACGTACTGAAAATAAAGAATTTACTTATTACGTATTTAAGAATAGAATATTTTTGCATTTACTAACTTAAGAACATACTGGACGTATTACTTATTACGTGGTTAAGAACATATTGGAAATCACTTACTTATTATGTTTTTAAGGACATACTGAAAATGAAACATTTACTTATTATTAATTTGAGAAGATACTGGGAAGGAGAAATATGCATAAAAGAACTAGAACAAAAACAGGGACAAATAGTTACCGTCAGATATATTTCATAAAAATACGTCTGGTAAATATAATAAACAAAAAATTCCCGCAGAAACTCATTTCATTTATTATTTTTTACATATCGAAATATACTTCTGATACTCAACTGCATGTCTCAATCAGTATTCTGAATAAGTTTCTCTTAAAAAGTGGTGTTAAATTCGTCTCAAAATCTTTTATTTCCTGTTATGCGTGTAGTATATAAGCAGTTTTTATTGAAAACATTGTTTTATTTTCGTTACTAAACACTCTAAGTACAAAAATGACCAGTAAGCGGGGCAGCATGAGCCATAAGATATGATTAAACATCAAGATTTATACATTTCACAATTTATTTTTCAATGGGAGGTTTATTTCTTTCTGTCTCTGAAACTGTCTATTATTTATTAATAAAAATAATTATAAATAAATATTATACTTCAAAAATTCTATTTTGAATATAAACTTTAGTAATATTTGAAATATCAATATAGAAATATACCAATATTTAAAATAATTTAGTTATTTGCCATTTCAAAATGTTAGTTGATGGAAATTTATTAAATAATGTTCATATATGCATAATGCTATTTGAAATACCAGTATAGAAATATACCAATATTTAAAATAGTTTAGTTATTTATCATTTTAAAGTTTTAGTTGACGGAAATCTATTAAGAACATACTGGTTGTCGTAATTTTACAGTTATCAAGCAAATGTTTTAATAAGTAAATAAAAGAAATAGTGTAAACATTTCAAAATTTTTATATTTTATAAAATAAATATCGTATTTAAAAAATTTTATTTTTAAAGTAAATTTAAATAGTATTTGAAATACTGCTATGGAAGTACACCATCATTAGAATAGTTAGTTGCCATTTTAAATGTTGTTGAACAAAAATTTATTAAATAATGGTCATATATGCAATAATATTTTTACAGTTATAAAACAAATGTTTTAGTAATTAAATAAAAGAAATAAGTAGCTTAAACAATTTAAAATTTAAACTTTTATAAAATAAATATTGTACTTGAAAATTATTATTCTTAAAGTAAACTTAAGTACTATTTGAAATACCAGTATAGAAATATACCAATATTTAAAATAATTTAGTTATTTGCCATTTCAAAATGTTAGTTGATGGAAATTTATTAAATAATGTTCATATATGCATAATTCTATTTGAAATACCAGTATAGAAATATACCAATATTTAAAATAGTTTAGTTATTTATCATTTTAAAGTTTTTGTTGACGGAAATCTATTAAGAACATACTGGTTGTCGTAATTTTACAGTTATCAAGCAAATGTTTTAATAAGTAAATAAAAGAAATAGTGTAAACATTTCAAAATTTTTATATTTTATAAAATAAATATCGTATTTAAAAAATTTTATTTTTAAAGTAAATTTAAATAGTATTTGAAATACTGCTATAGAAATACACCATCATTAGAATAGTTAGTTGCCATTTTAAATGTTGTTGACAGAAATTTATTAAATAATTTTCATATATGCAATAATATTTTTACAGTTATAAAACAAATGTTTTAGTAATTAAATAAAAGAAATAAGTAGCTTAAACAATTTAAAATTTAAACTTTTATAAAATAAATATTGTACTTGAAAATTATTATTCTTAAAGTAAACTTAAGTACTATTTGAAATACCAGTATAGAAATATACCAATATTTAAAATAGTTTAGTTATTTGCCATTTTAGTTTTAGTTGACGGAAATCTATTAAATACTGTTCATATAAGCAATTGCCGAATGTTTTAATAAGTAAATAAAAGAAATAAGTGGAATAAACAATTTAAAATTTAGATTTTTATAAAATAAATATTGTACATGAAAAATTGGGCTTAATATTAAAAATTTAAAATAGCAAAGAATTTGTTCCTTTTTCTTTAATCTTTTGGGTTGAAAGTAATAAGTAAATAAAAGAAATAGTGTAAACATTTCAAAATTTTAGTAAAATTTGCATTTTAGTAAAGTAATTGAAATTATCTAGTAAAGGAAGTTTTTTACATCATGGAAATATGGGATAAAAAAAATTGGACTGCATTGTAAATCCTATTTTTTATTTTATATCTTTAAAAAATTTATTTTATTTACTTATTTTTCATACATTTGTTGGTCGTTTAACACAATAAATAGAAATATTCGTTTATTTTAAATTTCCGAAAATTGTCATACAAGAAACATTTACAAAGATCTTAGAGATACATACACATTATAAAATACACTGAAGTGACAAAAGTCATGGGATACCTCTTAATATCGTGTCGGCCCTCCTTTCGCCCGGCGACGTGCAGCAACTCGACGTGGCATGGGCTCAACAAGTCGTTGGAAGTCTTCTGCAGGAATATTGAGCCATGCTGTCTCGATAGACGTCCATAATTGTGAAAGCGTTGATGGTTCAGGATTTTGGGCACGAACAGACCTCTCGATGATGTCCCATAAATGCTCGATGGGATTCATGTCGGGCGATCTAGGTGGCCAGATCATTCGTTGGAATTGTCCAGAATGTTCTTCAAACCAATCGCGAACAGTTGTGGCCCGGTGACATGGCGCATTGTCATCCATAAAAAATCCCATCGTTGTTTGGGTACATGAAGTCCATGAATGGCTGCAAGTGATCTCCAAGTAGCTGAACATAAGCATTTCCAGTCAATGTTCGGTCCAGTCGCACCAGAGGACCAAGTCCATGCCATGAAAAACAGCCCACACCATTACGGAGCCACCACCAGCGAACAGTGCCTTGCTGACAGTTTGGGTCCATGGCTTCGTGGGGTCTGCGCCACACTCGAACCCTACCATCAGCTCTTACCAACTGAAATCGTGACTCATCGGACCAGGCCACGGTTTTCCATTCATCTAGGGACCAACCGATATGCTCACGTGCCCACGAGAGTCGCTGCAAGCGATGTCGTTCTGTCAGTAAAGGCACTCGAGTCGGTCTTCTGCTGGAATAGCCCAAGAAAGCCAAATTTCTCCGCACAGTTCTAACAGACAAGTCCCTTGTACGTCCCACATTGATTTCTGCGGTTATTTGACGCAGTGTTGCTTGTCTGTTAGAATTTACGACTCTTTGCAGACGTCGCCGGTCTCGGTCGTTAAGTGCAGGCGGTCGACCACTGCGCTGTCCATGGTGGGATGTTATGCCTGAAATTTCATACTCTCGGCACACTCTTGACACAGTGGATCTGGGAATGTTGAATTCCTAACGATTTCCGAAATGGCATGACCCATGCGTCTAGCTCCAACTAACATTCCGCGTTCAAAGTCTGTTAATTCCGTCGTGCGGTCATCATCACGTCAAAACCTCTTCACATGAATAACTTGAACAGAAATGAAAGCTCTGCGAAAGCACTGCGTATTTATACCTGTTCTACGCGATGCTACTGCCATCTGAAAATTTGCATATTGCTATCCCATGACTTTTGTCACTTCAGTGTATATTAGCGATGAATTCTAATAAACTACCTTTATATATATATGTATTGGTTGAAATAAAGTTTAAAAAAATTAATGTTTTAAAATGTTAAGATCTAAAATAACAAAGATCAAAGTTACAGCAATTGGTAATTGAAATTCAAATTTTAAACACATCCAGATGTTTGATGAATGATATTAAAGCATATTTTGAGTTTAATCTTGATTTTTAGGCTTGGTAGTAATTTGTAAAATTTGTTACACTCTGTAACATTTTAAATATTTTTATTTCCTTTTATGTCATAAAAAATTTTTTAATGACGAGTAAATAACTTTTAGTTATGAAACATTTTGTTCTTGAAAAAAATATTTGGAACAATTTACGTCTGAGATATAATTTAAGCCTGATTTTAGTTTTAATTAATTCTAATTTTAACCTAATTTAATCTTAATTTTAAATTAATTTAAGCCTAATTTTATAAAATTATTTTTCTTTACAAAAGTACAGAAAAAAAGTTGATCTATTTACTATAAGATTATTATATTTTGATAAATAAAAGAAATATAATTCCCCGCTTAGTCTAGATACGTACACATATATATAAAGTGCGAACCCTCCTAAATAACTTAAAAAACCTGTAAAAAGAAGCAACCTCGCGATGTTTTGCTGGACAGATGAATTTTATCAATGTTCCTATTACCAGTAAAAAGATGAAAAATTTCATTGCACTGAGAATGTTCTCAAAGTTAACCAGGGGAATTTTTTGTGCTAAAATTATGGGGATAAATCAAACACATAATATATGGAAAAAAATCATCCGTTGTTTAAATACCTTATCTCAACTATAGTATTGGCTAAAATATCTCGAGTCTACATGGAGATGGGCACAAATCTGTATGTTGTCCAATCCTAGTGTTCGCTTCGACGAGGAGCAAAGGAGAGCGCGAAATCCCATGTTGAAATACCCGAAGGCTATCAGGACAAAATGTAGGTGAATTGAAGGACGGCTGTCGAAGGTGCACACTACGTAAAGTTGAATCTGCTACAGATCTGCCGTTCTAATTGCAAATGGTCGAGTCAAAGTTTCCTGCATTCTCTAACAACATTTGTGGGGCCTAATGGCCGAGTGGCTATGTTCTGGTGCCGGTACCACAGGCAGAGCCGGATTTTCCTATAGGCTAACTAGGCTTCAGCCTAGGGCCTCAAGATCTAGAGGGGCCTACATTCAAATTGTTAGCAAAATTAGAATTGCACTATTCTAAAAGCAGTCAACACTAAATCGAAAATAAGGAGAAATTCTACACATATGACTACTAAACAAAGATAAAAATGTATTGGTTAAGATCAAAGCGTTCGGCTCATTGGGTCTGCTCGTTTGTGTATATTAGATTGCACCAAAGTATAGTTCATACGTTCAATGATTACTATGGCAAATAATGACGTGTCTTATGCTACTAAGCTCTGGTTTGTACTTGCATTAATAATAATTCATACTTAAACTTTAAATATGAATTATTATGAAATAAATTTATTTCAATTGAATTTGCTTTAATCTTCAAAGCATTGAATATATTTAATTTAATTTGATAGAAAATATGATAATTTTTATTGCATATTTTATTTTCGTAGTCAAAGATTTTTACTATTTGAATTTTCTTTCTTTGTAAATGTTGTGTGTTACGTTTGATTAATTATTGTTACAAGTACTATATACGTTGCTGAGAATGAATGTTCAACTAAGTGTTCTCAACTGTTTTTTATTTATTATCCGAGCCAGCTTTTTTATAAAGATTAGTACCCATCACAGCATTTTTCATTTAACATATCACAGTAATGATGTATTTTATTATCTCTCATGTAATTTACAAACTTAAAAATGGAAAGTGAAAGGGCCTCATTAGTGAAATAGCCTGGGGCCTCTTATCTAATACCGGCCCTGACCACAGGTTTCGGGTTCGAGTCTCGGTGGTGCCATGGATGTTTGTAGTGGTTCGGAATCCACTTTAGACCGTAGGTCCCTGTCTGTTTAGGCCTCGTGTGCACAAGATGACCGTAGAGCGACAAACCAAACCAAACCAAACCTAATAGCATTTGTAAAAATTTTTTATCTATCATTTTCCATCTGAATAGATGTCAGGGCTAGAAATTGCAGCAGTTTTCAGATGCATCTACGATATTTCTTGAAATTACTACCTCGCATACCGATTATACAATAACGGATTTATAGGGGAAAAAATAGGCCTCTAAGTTTTATAGTCTTAAAATTATATGAACACACAAAAATGTTTTGCTTTATATATAGAGTAATTTCGGATAATTTGACCGTCTTGTTTGTGTCCGTTGTTGTTTGTCTTTACCATAAAACGTACATTATACATGTATCATGAATGCACAAGTGTCATCATAAATGTACATCATTAATGTCTACTATCATAAATGTACATCATTAATGTCCAATACTATCATAAATGTACATCATTAATGACATTTACCATAAATTGTACATCATTAATGACATTTACCATAAATTGTACATCATTAAGGACATTTACCATAAATTGTACATCATTAATGACATTTACCATAAATTGTACATCATTAATGACATTTACCATAAATTGTACATCATTAAGGACATTTACCATAAATTGTACATCATTAATGACATTTACCATAAATTGTACATCATTAATGACATTTACCATAAATTGTACATCATACATGTATTAATGTATATGTGCCATCATAAATGTACATCATTAATGTACAATACTATCATAAATGTACATCATTAATGACATTTACCATAAAACGTACATCATACATGTATCATTAATGACATTTACCATAAAGCGTACATCATACATGTATCATTAATGACATTTACCATAAAACGTACATCATACATCTATCATGAATATAAATGTGCATCATTAATGTACAATATCATCATAAATGTACATCATTAGCTTCCACAATATGAACTTCACTTTTATTGGGCTGTTTTATGTTCAACAATGTTACACAAATAATTAAAAAGCACACTACTCACCTTCCATAGTTGTTAAGGCAATGAGGGGATCCACAAACCCTCTGTGTCCATTCAGCCCAGAGGCACCATTGACCACTGGACTGCTGGTCAAGGAAGGAGCTCGAAAAGCCGGAGGCACTGAATCAAGTCTAGCTGGGGATCCTTCAGAAATCGGTCTGGACGAATCCGGACTGGGACTTGTTGCTGAAGATGAAGACAATATAGGTCTGCTGGATTCGGGTTGCTTCAAGTTCTGGGGCGGAGCGGACCACAGATGGGGCAACCAGGGCACAGGCCAGAAGGGGGGCATATCTCGCCCCATCAAGAAAGGTGACAGGGGTGTAGCCCCAGGCCAGAATCCTGCCTCCAAGAAAGGCAGGTAGCGGGACGAGACGTCTTGGGGCGTTATATGGTTGCAACCAGCTTCTGGCTTGCTTGTTGGAGAGTTCATGTCGATGTAAAGTCAAATTGTTGGATAAGATTGGATTCTGACTGAATCAGGTATGTTTTTTCGATTGCATAAAAGGAGCTTCAATTTTGAATGTCCATCCCGATCATAATATCAGCCAATCGTAGTTTATTTTGCATGTTGCAATTAAAAAAGAAAGATATCCGATGTGTTGAAAAAGTCATCAAGTGTTTAAGAAAAAGTGTTTGTTAGATGCTAAGAATTGTCTATTCAAAATTTTAACACTTTTGATTTTGAATTCATTAAATATCGTTGAATTTAGATTTTTTGGACAAAAATTGGCATGCTCATTTAATAAAAAGACATATAGACATGAGTTAATACTCGAATTTTTATGAGACAAAATTTTTTTTTCAGCAAGGACCTTTTGAATTTAATTCAATAAGTTACAAGATGTTTTATAATTTCAGAAAACAACAATGGGATCAAATACAGTAGATGCGAAGTAATGAATCAAAAACCTACTGATTTTCTGATTTTCTGAAGATCTGTTTTATCTCTTCTTATTTCTTTTTCTTGATTTCTTCTTAAGAGCAATTGGAAAAATTGAGATAAAGTTGCTAACGCGAGCATAAATCGTAAAGTCAAGTCAGTAAGTAATGAAAACGGATACATAGTTTATGAAAACTGATCTATAATTCAAGGCTGAATGATTTCGATTTCGACAGCACTTTGTATTTCTTTATTTAGTCAAATAATAATTAATTAATTAGTTTACTTTTTAAAAATAATTCAAAATTTAACACTTAATAGTTTTCAAAGTAAAGTTCTAGTCTTAAAATGTATCATATTTATAAAAATTATTCTTTCAGTTTATAAAGCAACAACAATCCACTTTTAAGTAATAAAATAATTCTTCTTTTTGCTTAGAAAACTCGACTTTTACTTAAATATATCCTTTCCATTTCTTTTTTATATATAGCATGCTATATTGTATTGCCTTTGTAATAATTACTGCAAAATACTCACAAAAATGTATAACTTCATAATCTTAGCACTAAAAATTTATTTGAAATTTACGCACACTAATATCTATAACAACTGTGCAAAACTCTTCAATCTGCAGAACACAAATACTCACAATTCTTCAACTGACCAGCCAACAACAAGTTCCAGTCAACTCGACTTTTACTTAAATGTAACCTTATGTATGTAAATGTCCTCACACAAAACTCAGCAATACAAATCCTCACAATTCTTCAGCTGACCAACCAACAACAAAGCAAAGTTCCAGTCTTAAAATGCATCACTTTTATAAAAATTCTTTTAGTTTATAAAACAATACTAGTTCACTTGTACCACTAAAATTCTGTCTGAAGTTTAAGTATACTAATATCTATAGCAACCGTGCAAAATTCTTCAATCTGCAGAACAAAATTCCTCACGATTCTTCAACTGACCAACCAACAACAAAGTAAAGTTCCAGTCTTGAAATGCATCATATTTATAAACAGTATTCTTTTAGTTTATAAAACAATACTATTTCACTTTTAAATAATAGAATAAAATAATTTTTGTTTATACTTAGAAAACTCGACTTCTACTTAAATATATCCTTTTTATTTCAGAATATCGTATTTAAGTACTTAATTATGTGCAATAATATATGTAGCAATCGCGCAAAACTCTTCAATCTGCAACAAAAGTCCTCGCAATTCTTCAACTAACTAACCAACCAACAACAAAGTAAAGTTCCAATCTTGAAATGCATCATATTTATGTCGGTTTTGTAATAATTCTTACGAAATACTCACAAAAAGGCATGACTTCATAACCTTACAACCACTAAAAATCTATCTGAAGTTTACGCACACTAATATCTATAGCAATCGCACAAAATTCTTCAATCTCCAGAACCAAAATCCTCACAATTCTTCAACTGACCAACCGACAACATTTACAAGATCTTCAAAGACCAGAAGATAAAACAATAATAATCCACTTTTAAGTAACAAAATAAAATAAAATAAAATAATTCGTCTTTATACATAGGAGACTCTTTAGGACTTTTAAGTAAGAAACTCGATTTTTACTTAAATATATTCTTTCTATTTCATGACAGCTAAATTTCTATATTGCCTTTGTAAGAATTCTTACAAACTACTCACAAATATGCACGAATTCATAATTTTACAATCACTAAAAATCTATCTGAAATTTACGCACACTAATATCTGTAGCAACCATGCAAAATTCTTCAGTCTGCAGAACAAAAATCCTCACAATTCTTCAACTAGCCAACCAACAACATTTCAATCGTGACACATTAGCGCAACGTTAGCTCTATCACCACAACTCACCACTACAAATCTATCTGAAGTTTTCGCACACCAATATCTGTAGCAACAGTGCAAAACTCTTCAACCTGTAGAACAAAAATCCTCACAATTCTTCAACTGACCAACCAACAACAAAGTAAAGTTCCAGTCTTAAGTGCATCCTATTTTTAAAAATTATTTTAGTTTATAAAACAATAATATTTCATTTTTAAATAAAATAAATTAGAAAACTCGACTTTTACTTAAATATATCCTTTTCATTTCAGAAGAACGTATTTAAATACTTAATTATTTGTGTTAGTTTTGTAATAATTCTTACTAAATACTCACAACAGTGCATGACTTCATAACCTAACAACCACTAAAAATCTATCTGAAATTTATGCGCACTAATACCTATATCAACCGTACAAAATTCTTCAATCTGCAGAACAAAAATCTTCACAATTCTTCAACTGACCATCCAACAACATTTACAAGATCTCCAACGACCAGACGACAATCGTGACACAATCGTCCATCGTTAGCTCTATCACCACGACTCAGCATGTGATATCACAGGACAAGAAAAACTTTGATTCTGTTAGTACGTGCTGGCCTGCTGCCGGGACATTAAGGTAGGGACAGGGGGGCAGATGGGATTTTCGAACAGGTAATGATTCTCTCGACCCTCGGCCCTTGTTTAATGAGTTGTCACCATTTGTTTGGTCACATGCCCGGGTCACACGGAGCCCATGCCCAGTTACTCACGCCAGCGCAACTTTGGAAGGGGTGGGGGTGGGGGTGGGCATGTAGGGAAGGGGGACGGAAAAAAAAGATCACCTCCTGATTTATTATTTATGTTTTCGCTTATTATTGCGCCACTTGGCAAAGCGTGACTGAGGAATGAGGGGAAAAGTTTCGGTAGGGGATTTTCTCGGTGGCTGTAGGGAAATTTTTGTCGGATTGAATGCGAGCTTTTTTGTAATTAATAAGGGGTTGTATACAAATAAATATTTTTATGATGTTTATAGTAATATTAGTTTAATTCTTTTCATGAAATCATTTTTATGTTATTGTTAAGCTATGAACTGAGCTAATTTTTCTTTAGAAAAACAGGCCATCTAATGGCCAATTGGCTAGCGATCTGGTCTTTGGTAGCACAGGCTTCAGATTCGAATCCTGGTGGTGGCATGGGTGTTTTTTAGTTGTTCGGAATCCACGTTAACTGTAGATGCCGGTCTATTTAAGCCATAGTGTGCATAAAATTACCGTAGAGAGACAAACCAATACAATCTAGAAAAGCAGATATATATAGGCCAAAGTGTGCATAAAATGACCGTAGAGAGACAAACCAATACAATCTAGAAAGGCAGATATATATAGCAGATACAGCGTTTGTTCAGAATTTTGCACAAGGAGAAAAAAGTTGCATTTCTCTCACATTGAGCGACATAATTTTTAACAAAGTTTTCTTGCCGGATTCTGAACCGGATATCCCTAAATTCAACCCTATATCCAACACGTGTTTCAAATCCAGTATATATATTAATGTATTTTAAATATCTGTATGTTTTTTTTATCAATTTGAAAATGTATTTAATAAGCATTTCTAGCGCAGGAAAACTGTGATCTTAGTTTCACTAATAGAATATCACTATAGTGTATAGTAAGTTAAGGCTTATGGGGAAAAAAATTTAACTTTCTATTAACTTGACCAACAAGAAATGCTTGGACATATTACTTGAGAAATCTTTTAAAAAAATATGCATACAGTTAACTCGACTACGATAAAGCACTTGAGTGCTTGTCGATCAGTTATTTTAAAAGGGCTAATTAAGAAATGATGTTTCTTAACTGATTTCCTTTACTCTGAAACAGAACTATTTACAGTATTTGGTATATTTTTTTACAATAGTTTTACACATAATTTGTTAATCCTTCTCTACAAGCTGGAAATCGCATCTAAATATTAAGATTTTTAAAAATGTTGTGTTCGTCTTAAAAAAATGATGGTAAAACCAAAAATGTAATTCCTATTTAGGAAAATAAAAATTTAATTATTAAAGCAACCAATAAAAATTATTTCCAAACTAAGTATCCTACTAATCATTCTTGCCAAATCTCTATTTGTTTTTCCTATATCCATATACTTTTATCCGACGATTTTTTTTATGATAATGTATGACACTGCGTGCTAGCTGCATTGTGATTGCTTCATTAACACAGGGAAGAGTTCAACAAGAGAACCAGCCCTCCACCAATGGGCTAAAATGTAAAATTTTTTCCTGTTTTTCGAGTGTTCAACACATGTAGACATCTTTTAATAGAAACAAGATTTTTAGGTGAAAATCAAACTTTACTTGAAAACAATAAAAGCAGAGCTGTTTTTTCATTACGATTGTTCAACACAGAAGAGGTCTGATGGTCAAGTGGCCAACGCTCTGGCCTTTGGTACCACAGGCTCTAAGTTCGAACTGTGACGGTGGCATGGTTTCGGGTTCCAGTCCCGGCGATGCCATGGATGTTTGTAGTGGTTCGGAATCCACTTTAAACTGTAGGTCCCGGTCTGTTTAGCCTGATGTGTGCACAAGATGACCGTAGAGCGACAAACCAAAACCAAAAACCAATACTGACGGTGGCATAGATGTTTGTGAGTGGTTCGGAACCCACTTTAAATTGTAGGTCCCTATCTATTTGCCCTAATGTATACAAAATGACTAGTGTGTACAATGTGAAAATGCAACATTTTACTTCAGTTGCCTCATTATTTATATATATATCTGAAGAATAATCAACTTCTTTTCGGTTTAAAATTGTTTCTTTGTTTTATACTTACATAATCAGAAGTTGTGTTGGTTTGGTTTGTAAACCTTCTGTTTCTTTTGTCTACAAAATCAACACGGCTTCTAATTATGTATGTATAAAATAAATAAATGGAAACTGAGAAGAAGTTGATAATTTTTCTAATATATATATATATATATATATATATATATATATATGAGGCACTGAAGTAAAATGTTATATTATTCGTTTTTCAGTTACAAGGTTGGCGAATGTTATGATCAATTTAGAATTTTAAAACAAGGGATATTTTGATTTTTCAAAAGTCTTTTGTACTCACTTTTCTGTAAATAGAACACACACTGTTCCTTTCAAGATAAGACACCAAAAAAATGAAATTTTAAAAATGAAACGTAAGCAATTAATAATGATCCTATTTTGTAAAAACGAAACAAAACTCTATAATTGTTTAAAATGTAGAAATCAACTAATTAATGTTAGTAAATGATAATTTCAAAAAAAAAAAAAAAAAAAAATCTTACCATTGCATACAATTGCAATTGTCTAAGCTTGTCAGTTTTCAATCACTTTTTAATCAAAAATCTTAAAATTACGCTCTCGAATTAAAAATCGTCTGGAAATAAAATAACCATATTTGAAAAATAAATCTGCGCTTACCTGAAGCTAAATTTATTCAAAAATTAATAGCCTTTTCTTATAAAAATACTTTTTAATATTTTTTTATTATACTATTTTCACAAAAATTTTACTTTTTTCTACTTCACTGGGTGGTAGCATATAAGATTTTTTCTTTAGAAGTAGTTAGAAAAAGAATTAATGATTTTTTTTTTTTTTTTTTTGCAATGCATAAGATATATATGGTATTGTTTTCGGGAGAGAGAATTTTTTCGTTTCCTTGAACACTTTCAACGTTTTTCATTGGTTTATTATTTTTTTTAATTTCTTTCGCATGCTTTTTTTATTAAATTTCTCACGCGGGCATTTTTCTAAAATCGTTTGGAATTCTACAGTTTTTTTTTTTTATTTTATTTTTTAAGAATATTAATATTTTGTTCTTATATTAAATTCAAGAGATTTTTCAAGAGATTTACAGATTTCTTTTAAAAATTATTATTTTTTGATAACAAAAAAAGCTTTTTATATTTTACTTTTTACAACATACCAATTTTATAAGTAATAAAATTATGGGTATATTGTATGTTGTTTTTTCCATTTTATTTTATTATTATTTTTTTAAACTAAACTACTATCAAACTGATTTCTTAAAATAAAAATAATTGTTTCTTTCTTTTTTAATAAAATTTGAATAATGAAATTTTTTTTTTGTCCTGGTGTTTTAGGAACGCTTATAATAATTAGTAAGTCTTACAGTGTCCTCATAAGTACGATTTATATGTCAAAACATTAAAAAAAAACTGTAATGATTATCAAAAATTTCCAATTTTTTTAATTTCTTAAAATTTTTTTTCTTTTTCTTTTCTCGCACTTCTTAAAATAGAATTTAATGCTACTTCAGAATATACATTTTGTTATCCGTTCTCAGAAAATCCTAGTAGCATTTATGTAATATATAAAGTAATTGACGAATGTTGAGATCACTTAGCAACAGTTTGGCAGCACTTTTGGCTTATGCAACAATTTTGCAGCAACTTTGGCTTATACAATAATTTTGCAGCAATTTTGGCTTATGCAATAATTTTGCAGCAATTTTGGCTTATGCAACAACTTAGCTTATGCACCTTATTTTGGCTTATGCAACAACACAACAAGTCCTCTGGATTATCATTTTCTGATTTCCGCAAGAAGTTTTTCTTAAATTACTATTATTTATTTTACATGCTTCAGTTGTTGATTTACGAATATGACAACATATTACCAATTTTGTTACTTTTGCTCCTTCGATGTACATGATAATTCATTTCATTAAGTCGTTATCTGAAATCACGTACATCAAAGAAGCAAAAGTTAGAAAATTGGTATTGACTATCCAATTCGTAAATTGGAGTTATCCTATCCAATCGGAATTCAAACTACAATTCGAGATAATTCCAATTAACGAATTGTTACGATTGACGAATTTTACCAATATCAATTTTTTCACTTTTGCTCCTGTGATGTACGTGATAATTCATTGCATAAAGTCGTTATCTGAAACGATTGTAAAGGAATTGTTGGAATGTATCGCTTGAATTAAAATAGCTATTAAGTCATTATCTGAATTATTTATTATCAAATGGTCAAACTACTAATCGAGTTTTCCCTCTTTTTTTTTATTATTTACATGCTTCACTTGTTGATTTACGAATATGATGACATATTGTCAATTTTCTTACTTTGATTTGCGTGAAATGTGATGTGTTTAAAGTCGTACTTTGATGTACTTTGTCGTGTACTTTGATGTGCGTGATGTGTTTAAAGTCGTTATCTGAAAAATTAAAAAAAAAATTTTTGGAGATGTATTGCTTTAATTAAAATTGCTGTTACATTACCGACCAAATGGTCAAACTCCTAATGGAGGTTTTTCCTTTTTTTATTATTTACATGCTTCAGTTATTGATTTACGAATTTGTTAACTTCTTACCAATTTTCTTACTTTTATTTTCATCGATGTACGTGATAATTCATTTCATAAAGTCGTTAACTGAAATGATTTTAAAAGAATTGTTGGAATGTATTGCATGAATTAAAATTACTGTTGTATTATTTATTACCAAATAGTCAAACTGCAAATCGAGTTTTTACTCTTTTTTTTATTATTATTTACATGCGTCAGTTGTTGATTTACGAATTTGATAACCTATTACCAATTTTCTTACTTTGATGTATGTGATAATTAATTTCATAAAGTCGTTATCAGAAATCATTTAAAAGAATTGTTGGAATGTATTGCATGTAGGGATTGCAATACCGGTATACCGAATACCGGTATTTTGAGCCATTTGTACCATTTTGAATATTGTATTCAGAAGTGTAAATACCGTTTTTTCGGTATTTACTAGAAATTTAAAATTCTTATCTGTGAATGAATTTTTATCTGTAAAATTCTTATTCTTATATATGAATTCTTATTTAGAATTCTTATCTGAAAACTAGAAAATCTTATCTGTCAAAACATGGTTGTAGTTTTGAAGAAAGTGTGTAACATTCGATATTTTTTAAATTGGTGAGTTTGTTATCGTTATTTGCATAACATAATTTAGAGTTCAAAATATTTTTCAGATTTATTATATAGATATATATATATATATTCATAAATAATACCCCTTAATAAGAATAATTTTAGAGAACATAAAAAATCAGTTGATAATACGTCGGTTTAGTTTCATTATTTATATGATGAAAAGAATATGGGGGCACAATGAAATAAATGCTCAAGAGTTATTGAAGTACAAGCGGACTCCCTACACATTTAAAAACGAAACATGATACAAATTTGTGAAAGTGAAAGAGGAAAGAATCTAATTGCGATGAAGATAGATACAAACTTAAGTACAATTTCTAAGCCCAAGCCATCAGGGATTTTAGATTATTTAAAAAAAAAAAAAAAAAAAGATAATTTGGATGAAAGTTAGTGACAGCATTAGATGGTTTGCCATGTCGAGATGAGAAAGAACTTTTTCGACAGCTGGTAAATTTTGCACATAATTACGTTTCAGGCCTAATGATAGTACAATTGATGCATAATGTTTTTTTTTAAGATCACATTTCAAAAATTTTTAATAGTACCACAGATTGAATAGTGATATTTATACTTTTTTTGTGATTTAAATACACTCATGTCCATAAATTAAGGATAATTCAGAATCACACAGAAATTGAACTCTAAAATAAAAAATTCACCTGTAGAATTATCACACACATCTTGAAGAAGAATATGCAAATTACAAGAAACCCCCAGATGGCGCGGATAGTACGTCACAATGACGAGAGTGTAAAAGAGGGGTATATAAGGAATGGTGGCAAAGAAGTAAAATTGTTCACAAGCGTTTTAAAAGCCTTTCAGTGCAATAACCGCATAGTTATGGCACAAAGGAAGTATTTGGATGATTTTTTACGTGGTAGAATTATTGGACGACTGGAATGTGGACGTACCCAGTTGGAAGTATCCGAGGAACTTGGAATCGCCCAGAGTGTCATCTCCAGGCTTTGGAAACGATTCCACGATGATGGTAATGTGAGTAGATATTACAGCACAGGTCGCCCCCGCGTTACAACGCCGAATGAGGACCGGTATTTAGAAGTTACTGCCAAAAGAAACAGACGGAGCACAGTATCAGACCTGTCTCGTCAGCTCTCTTCAGCTACCGGTGCGACAGTTTCAAGGCAGACCGTGTACAGACGCTTAGGGCACATTGGTCTATATGCTCGTAGGCCTGTCAGATGTGTTCTACTTACCACAACTCACTGTCGCCTGCGATTAACCTGGAGTAGAGAGCATGCATTGTGGACACCGCAACAGTGGTCTGATGTGATGTTTTCCGACGAGTCCAGGTTTAGTTTGCTGTTCATATGGAGAGCGCCAGGTACCCGTTACCACCAAAAGAACACCATTGAACGACACCGTTACGGTGGTGCAGGAGGGCTCGTTTGGGTAATATTCCTCCCTTTCCGTAGTTGTGCAACCAACACTGAAATCCCGTTAATTCGGGAAGGCCAGTGGCACTCCTGCGGCGTCTAAGATCAGATTGATAATTTGATACTCAGCATGCCTAGGCGTTGTAAGGCCTGTATTGCATCGTCCGGGAGACATACTCCATATTAACCATCATGCTAACCATGTCATACTGTTTTTTGTAAATAGGTTCTTTTTTTAAATTTGCTCCAGGGAGTAAAAATCGCAATTTTTATTAATTATGTCAAACATATAGCATCTTTTGTTCTCTTTACCTTTTGTTTAATAAATAGATTTTACAAATAAGAGAATTAATTGTAGAATTGTGTCGCTTGAATTAAAATTAGTGTTGCATTATTTATTATCAACTGGTCTAACTGCAAATCGAGTTTTTAAGCTGCCAATAAATTTACAATTCTCAAATTAATTTAACCCGATATATTTATATAAACTTTTCAAAATTTTATTATTTGATAAGGATTTAATTATTTGAAGAGAAACGTAACGATCAGATATTATTATTCAGTTTAATTAAAATCGCTTTCAGGGTTTAACATAATTCCAATCTCATATTTTATGTTGATGGTGTTTTGTTTGTGGAGATTTTTATCCAGTTCAACTGATTATACAATATATTAGTAAGAACCAAATTCTGAGTTGTTGTAACAGAAAAATTCTGAATTCTGATATAAAACTCTGAGTGTAACATTCAGATATATCTGTCTTTCTCCTTCTTTTTCTTCAATGGTGCTACAGCCCCTTGGTGGGCCAAGGCCATCTGCCTATTGGTAGATTCCGGAACATGAGATGCTTTACTTTTACAGGGTAGGGTTGTCAGCCCTACGCCCAACTCTCTACAGTCATATTAGACTGGGAACTACGGTTTAAAGTGGATTCCGAACTATTACAAACATCCATGGGTTGCCTGATGGCCAATTGGTTACTCTCTGGCCTTTGGTACCACAGGCTTCAAGTTCGAATAATGGCGGTGGCATGGATATTTGTGAGTGGTTCGCAATCCAAGCTAAACTGTAAGTCCCGGTCTAATTAAGTGTGCACAAAGTGACAGTAGAGTGACGCACCAAACCAAACAAACATCCATGGTACCGCCGGGACTCGAACCCGAAACCTGTGGCACCGAGCGCGAGAGCACTAGAATATTTATTATTACAAATGTAATACTTTGTTCTTATAAATGTAATATTAATTAGAAATGTTTATAAAGAAATGTTCATGTTTAATTTACTTATAAATATTTATTAAAAATGTTTATATAGAAATTTATGTATAATTTACTTATAAACATTTTTAATTAATATTTATATAGAAATTTTCATGTATAATTTACTTATATATACATATATATATATATTAATTAAAAGTTATTATATAACAACAAAAAATAATAATTTAGTAAACTTTTGTAATTTACTAAAAGGATAGCCCCTAAACTTTCATAGTTAACGAATTTTCCCTTTCTACATATCATTTTTCCCTATCAGGAAGTGAAAATTATCCCTCCCGATCATTCCAAAACTTCTACTCGTGACAATCACAGGAGCCACTCACCATTGGTCAGACGGGGCGCGTCTTGGGCCAATCGTTTCACCTCCGGTGACTCGCTCCACCAATGAGGTTAAAGAGGGAAGAGCATCGATTCAAAAGCTGGAGACAGGTGGAATTTTTCCCACGTGTTACGGTCACGCAACTAAGGGGTGGTTACTTTTCGATGCAACGCTCTCTTGCTATTGGATAATTCGCTCGTAAGGAAAATCGACTTGGACAAAAGTGCAGGTTTCTGTGATCTAATGCGATGGCTTTTATTTTGTTTTATTTATTTTTATTTTATTTTATGGCAAAAAGGAGCCGAGATGAATTTTAATGCACTTTTTGTATAGTGAGCGGAATAAGAATTGGGTTTCCATGTTTGGGGCTATTGTATTATGAAAAGGTATTAAAAATTACGTTTAGGGATAAGAGCTTACTTTATTTAGATAGAGTATTTAATGGTAAAAAAATATTTGAATGGGCCATTACAACGAAACAAATATCGCCCTCAAAAAGTAAATATTTTTTAATGATTTCTTTTTTTATTTCATTTATAGTTATATATTTTTTATATTTCACTTTTAGTGTTATATATTTCTTTACAATGTGCGTTTAGTATCATTATTATTAAAATATCTATGTTTACATGTAAGAATAATAGTAAACACAAAAATAATAACTCATTATATTTCAATTTTTCACTCCAAAAAAATGTCTGTAGAGGGTCTAAATCTAATAGGGGGGTATATAATTTTATATGCGCCCCGCGGAGTTAGGATGCATTTCCACAGTGACCCGCAAGATCATCTGTGTTGGCCACCCCTGATGTATAGTATATGTAAGGGACCTTTATATTGCCTAGTCCAAGACCGTAGTGTTTGGTTAATACTACTTTTTTAGATATATGTGTTTCTAGTTACGGACGTTAATAATTAAACGTTTTAATTCTAATTAAAAATTATTTTCATTTATTTATTGTCAAATTTCATGTAGAGATTCTGAAATACCAAATTAACACTTATTCTAATATTTTTTTTATGAATATGCATTAAACATTCAGGCACAGTATATATGTACTAGAATTTTAAAAAATTGCTTTAAAATAAAACATGTATACATTTTATTATAAATTAAGACTTTAATACAAAATAATTTCGGTACTTACGTATTAACGATACCTTGGCGACAGACTTGGCGGTTTTTAAGTGGCGCCAATCTAACAGCTGCAGATTTGCTGAGTTTTGACGCCATTTTGTAGTGCTACGAAAATGCGTATTTGGGATTTGCCAGAAACAGAACAAGATGCAATTTTATTTTTTCAGGAGCGAAATATTTTACCAAAACAACGAAAATGTCCCAATTCCCATGACATGAAACTTTATTTTGGTGAACGTAAGTTTTGGAAATGCAATTTCAGTCAGTGTGCTTATCGTGTGGGACTTACAGAATTGAAAGCGTTTTGATTTTAAATGCATTGTTTTATATATTTTATTATTTGGAACAAAAATTTTAAGTGTAGATGGGCGGCACTTAAAAACCGCCAAATCTGTAGCTGCGGTTGGCGTGTGTACTCTTCATTGGCGCAACTGTCGCCAAGGTATCGTTAATACGTAAGTACCATAATTTCTTAGGAAATTAAAGGAAATTGTTGGTTATCTTTTAATTATGTAAATATTTCTTGCATGCTCAAGGTTTACTTGTAATGTTATTAAATAATTGCCAATATATAATTGCCATATTTTTAAATGTAATTAGTTGGCAATTGCTAATTTATAAATATAGCAATAATATATCAGTACTTCTTTGAATTTATTTTCGATTATTTTAAAACTGAGATTTTTCCCCGTAAAATTATAGATATTATTTTATGTAGCGGGGTTTATCGTTTCTTTGACCACTTTCAACGTTTCTTATTGGTTTATTTAATTTTTAAAAATTTCTTTCACGAGTTATTATTATTGGTCTACATAAATTTTTTTTCTTGTGCTTTTTTATAAAAAATTTTTCAAGTGGCTTTTTATTTTTTTTTTTTTAAAATCGTTTGGAATTCTATAGTTTTTTTAAAATTTTTTTATTTATTTAATCTGTTTTTTTTTTTTTTTTTTTTTTTTTTTTTTTTTTTTGTTTTTTTTTCAATTTTGAACGATAACTGATGAACATAATTTATCGTCTGCAACTTTCGATGTTTCTTATTGGTTTATTTTATTTTTTTTAAAAAATTTATTTCATGACCTATTCTTATTAGTCTATTTAAAATTATTTCACTTGCTTTTTCATTAAATTTCTTTCGCGGGCTTTTATTATAAAATCGTTTTGGATTCTATGGGTTTTTTTTTTTTAATTTTATTTTAATCTGCTTTCTTTTTTCAATATTGAATGATAACTGATGAACATAATTTATCACATGTAAACAATATGTTATTATAAAAGACAACATATGGCGCCACGAGCAAGAGCTGTTACTCCATATAAGGCTGTTGTCTTGTACGGGGATTCGTATGTAAGAGCAAGGGCAGAAAAGGAACACGATGGATTTGCTGATGGCGGGTGGGGGTTCGATTAAGTATTTTTGGTACAAATAAAATTCATACATGTATGTATATCAACTGAAAGTTGTTTCAATTAATGATAACAGAAAAAGAAGATAACACACATGCAACTTTCAATGTTTCTTATTGGTTTCTTCTTATTTTTTTTTTAAATTCTTTCACGTCCTATTCTTTTTTATTTATTTAAATTTCTTTCATATGTTTATATATATATATATATATATATATATATATAAACTCGTTTAAAATTTTATAGTTTTTTTTTTTTTTTATTTTTTTTTTTTTTTTTTTTTTCAGTTTTGAACGATAACTGATGAACATAATTTATTGCTTGAATACGATTTATTGTTTTTTTTTTCTTTCTTTGATTGTTAAGATTGCTGTTATGCTTTTTGTCTTTGCATTAAATTTTAAATTTTATGCGGAACCTGTATAGCGGCCCATCCAATTATATATATATATTTTTATTTATTCTTATAATCCTGCATTTTTTTTTCTTTTTTAAATCTGTAGACTTTGATTTCTACTTATGTACATTATGAAAAATTCGCGCCCGTCTCGTGACTCAGTGTCAAAAAATGTGCTCTCGGAAGGCATTTCCCTCCTTCTTCAGCGAACACGAAGACAAGTCAGACTTCTACCTTCGGGTACTCCATCACAACAGAAGCTGCCCTCTTTCCCTCCACCCGTTTATTACTCACGGGCTGGCTGTCTCGTACTGCAGGATACTGAGGATTAGACACTGGCACATGAAAAATCCGCTTATTTAACAAAAGAAATAAAACATTATCTTCAGGAGAAATTTCTGTGGCAGCAGCTACTCTGCAGTTGTGGGTCGTATAAAAGAACAGCCGGAAAACTCTTACCACCACCACTACTATTACACCATATCACATCACACCACACCACACCACACCACATCACATCACATCGCATCGCATCGCATCGCATCGCATCGCATCGCATCGCATCGCATCGCATCGCATCGCATCGCATCGCATCGCATCGCACCGCACCGCACCGCACCGCACCGCACCGCACCGCACCACACCACACCACACCACATCACATCACATCACATCACATCACATCACATCACATTACTGTGCCTAGAACTGAGTTACCTCTTTACAGTCTGGGAAGGATGTGGGGGAGAAGAAGTCTGATTGAGCACTGTAACGCTCAACGATCATATAAGACCTTCAAGTGGATTCTGAACCATTACAAACATCCATGGCACCGCCGGGACTCGAACCCGATACCTGTGGTACCGAGCGCCAGAACGTTACACACTCGCCCCCATGGAAAACTCTTACCTGACAACCTTACCTGTTGATGCAAGAGACGCTATCACAGCGGCCTTTCAATCTTCTTGTTTCTGAAACTAGTGATATCAATGAACGCCGCCATCCGATTCGAATCCTTGCTATTCACTAAAGCCCGAATCGGATTATACAGTCAGTCCCTGAATTCGTGGGCCAAACTTTAATGAATAGGCAAAATGCACATAAAGAAACATTTTTTTTTTTGTATAGCAATATGGCGTTTAAATGTTAAAGCGTAAGCAGAAAATCAAGAATTGCAGATAGGAAATGAATAAAAGCTTTTTAATTATATAACAATTACAGTAAATGCTAAAATATGCCACCATATGTCAGTGTCTAGTATGCTATTGGCATATCCTTTCGAAGATTCCGGGTTTTCACGAACAATTACATCAGTTAGTAAAAATTTTGCAATTATGTCCTCTTCCAAGATCCATATGAGATGCTCATCCATTTTCCAAGGTTTTTGGAGGAAGCCGATGCTATGTAATATTTTAGTATTAAAAATTAAAGTTCTTTTTTCCTTAAAGTATGTTTTTAAACATTAAATAAATTTATAGATGCATTTCATTTGCGTTAATTAAAGAAAATTTAATTAAACTTTCTTTGATAGAATCTTTCAACTGATGCATGATTCCCGTAAATTTAAGCATGAATTCTCTTCACTTTTTTTCCAATTAAAATTTAAAAAAAAACTCAATATTTCCTCAGTCAGTTGGATTTATATGGTAATAATACTTCATTACGTCATCTGTTTGAAAGTCGTGATAATTAAGTTTAATACGTGTGGTAAATAAAAAATTCACGTAAATTACAAAAAGTTTCGCATTATATTATTGGTAATTTACCAATAGGAATTAAATCAATCACAAGCTATTCTTGTTGGATTATTTAAATTTCTTACACGATATTTTTTTTATACATAATATTTATTTAAATTTCTTTCACGTGCTAATAAATAGTTAAATAAAGTGTGAATCGGTACGATTCATCGGAGTTCCTTGGTCGCGAAGCGACCAAACCTCCTATTAGCAAGAAATAATTAAACAGTGGTAGTCGGTCACTGCCCATTGATAACGAAAAACAATTTGCACAATATATAGAAAAAGTAAAAATATAAAAGAAAACATATACAAGAAAATACAAAGCACAACTACTAAAAAAAAGAGAAAAAGACCGGAGAGAACCTAAAGCCGAAGCACAACATAGCACCCACGCAGGAGTATTTAAAAGAACAAACAAAAATATACGCGGAGCGCGAACTTAACCTGAAGTTACCAGGACCATAGAAAAATGCAAGAGAAGAAATGCAGTCTACTGATTGATGTTTATAACACATCTAAGTCTTTTACGAGACGAGTGCAGAGAAATATCATATTCAAATTGATTTAATGCTTGGATGACAGAGTTACTAGATCTATTGAGTGATGAATAAAAGTTTTTTGCAATTTTAGCCACATATTCCCTAAAGCTAGGCATGGAAAGTGCATATTTAATTTCGGCGTTTCTAAAATACCATGGGGCATCAACAATCATGCGGATAACCTTGTTTTCAAGCCGTTCTAAAATAATAAAATTGCTTTTGGCTGTAGAGCCCCAGACTGGACTCGCATATGCTATTATCGGACGAAGATAAGCTAAATAGATTAGTGTTTTTAGTTCAATTGTTAGTTTAGAATGTCTGCCCATGACAGAGTAAAATTTACGCAAAACATTATTAAATTTATCGTGCAAGTAGTTAATATGAGCCTTAAATGTTAGTCTTCTATCAAAAATTACACCTAAATACTTAGCTTCTTGAGACCAGGAAATGTTAGTATTAAAAATAGTTATGTTAGGAGGATTATAGACTTTTTCCTGGTAAATAGCACTGCTTCAGTTTTCGCGACATTGAGTTTAATTTTCCATTTTTCTTGCCATGATTCAAGAGTGTTGATGTAGTTTTGTAAGTTTACCTGGAGGATGTGTAAATACCTTCCCTGTGTAATAATTGTTGTATCATCAGCGTAGAGTGTCAATTTAATTCTGTGGTCTTGTGGAATGTCATTAGTGAAAATATTGTACAGGAAGGGCCCCAAGATCGATCCCTGAGGAACACCCGCGAGAATCTTGCAGTTTTTAGAATCAGTATTGTTAACAGAAACGATAAAACTTCGATCAGAAAGATAGTTGTAGATAATTTTGATAATGTATGGAGAGTAATTATAGTTAATCATCTTATAAATTAGCCCCTTTATCCAAACCCGATCAAAGGCTTTCGCCACATCGAGGAAAATTACTGCAGTGTCCTGCTTCCATGAAAATCCTTCATTGATGGTTTCAGAGAGGTTGTACAGTTGGTGCGTGGTAGAAAGATCCTGCATAAAACCAAATTGTTGAGATATTAGAATGTTCAGAGCCTTAGATTCATGATTAAGCAGATCAGCAATCACCCGTTCAATAATTTTACTAAAAGCAGAAAGTAAAGAAATCGGTCTATCGCTATGAGGTGAAGTAGGATCTTTTGCCCGGTTTTAAAATAGGAAGTATTCTAGCAGTTTTCCATGTTTTTGGAAAGTAATTAAGAGTTAAAATAGCATCTGTTATGTTGCAGATTTGGAGAATGCATTTGAAGGGAATATTTTTAAGCATCTTGTTAGTAATGCAGTCAATACCAGGCGTCTTGCTAATTTTAAGGTTAGAAATAATGTTAATCACTGAAGAGGCTTTATTGGAAGGAAAGTTACTGTTAGTACTATTATGCCGAGTTAGAAAAGACGCGATGGTGCTTTCAACATCATTATCCACCTGAATATTGTTGGATGGGTTTTCTTGAAATTGATCCTGCAGCGAAGTTGCTAGAATTTCAGCTCTTCGGATGTCAGTAGTAACTTCTTCATTGCTATCCTGTAGTGAATGTATTTTAGACCTTTTCTTACGAAGGTTGCTGCAGAGTTTCCAGATCGAACCATTCTCAACATTTGCTGTTTCAAGGAGCCGATCCCAACAATCATTCCGGTATTTTGCAATTGCCCTTTTAAGAATATTCTGGTGATGATTATAAACATTTTTGCTGCGAGGATCACGATAAATTTGCCATAGTTTACGCGCGTTGTTCCTATTAGTTATCAGAGTTTTAATAGAAGGGGGTTAGTAGGAATAGGCTTAGAGGCAGCTTGATGCGCAGTAATGATTTTATGTGTTAAGTCTTTAATGGCTTCTTCAATATCAAGCGGAGAATTTAATGGCGTAAAAGAGTAATTAAAGTTACGGTCAAGGATACTAGAAAATTTAGACCAGCAGGTTGTAACAAGCGGGTTAGTCAGAACATGCATAGCGCGGAGGTTAAAATCAATAATTACTGGGTTATGATCCGAAGAAAGTTCGTCAAGCGAATTAATGGTATTAGAAAAATGAAAGTTATTAGTGACAACTAAATCTATAATAGAGGTAGAGCGAGTGCCAATTCGAGTAGGAGTGTTAGGAGCAATAATATCTAAATTATAGTTATTCGCATATCTTTGCAAAGCAGCGCCAGTATTATTTTGGTTAGTACAGCCCCAAGCAGTATGATGTGCATTAAAGTCCCCCGCGAGTATAACACCATTATTCAAAGAAAATAAAACGTCTAAATCATGAGTAAGATTAGAGGAAGCAATTGCATTAGGAACATAAACAGAGCTAATAACAAGAGAGGGAAGATTCGGAAAATTTAAAGAAATAATAGTGGCTTTTATCCCGATTAACTGTCTGGTTAATCTGGTGGCAGCAAAAGTAATTTTATTTCAAAGAAAGAAAGTCGTTTGGAATTTTATTTAATTTATTTTCTTTTGTTATTTATCTTGAAAGATCAAGGCAAGTTAAAATATCTAAACGATTTTAATTTTATTTATTTATTTATTATTGACTTATTAATTATTATATAATAAATTAATCATAATTAATAAGTCAATAATAAATAAATACAATCAAAATTATTAATTATTGACTTGTTTTGACTTTATTTATTAATTACTTGATCGCAAGACGAAAAAATAAAAATTTGTTATAAATGGATTACATATTTTTGCATGAAAAAAATTAGATGGCATTTGCGATTGATTTTGTGCTGATTTTAAATCTGTATCATCGTTAATTTTTAATTTCACATTTTAACTAATGCTAAATTTAATTAATGGTCTGTGAAAGTAAATTTAATATAAAAAAAAAAAAAAATTTTTTTAAATTTATAAATAAATTTTTTCTATGCTTCTTCTGGGGCGAACAATCAAATACCTGATTAGAAATTCTTGTTCTAAATTATTTGACACCAATGGTCAATGAAGTGGTAAAGTTCTCAAATTGCTAAGTTAAATCAAAAACAGTAATTTTGAAGGGTGAAGGACTCTTTATTGAAGAAAAAAATATTTCAAATGTTGTTTTCATTTTTCGAATGTTGTTAATAATCTTCCATTCTGAGAAAACTGCCTTTTTTTAACCCATAAAATTATAGTTAGTGTTTTGAGAAACGGGATTTTTAGTTTCCTTGATCACTTTTTTGTGTTTTTGGTCAATTTTTCGTTTGCTTGACTACTTTCAACGTTTTTTAATTGCTACATATACATTGAAGTGACAAAAGTCATGGGATAACTCTTAATATCGTGTCGGCCTTCCTTTCGCCCGGCGAAGTGCAGCAACTCGACGTGGCATGGACTCAACAAGTCGTTGGAAGTCTTCTGCAGGAATATCGAGCCTTGCTGTCTCGATAGACGTCCATAATTGTGAAAGCGTTGATGGTGCAGGATTTTGGGCACGAACAGACCTCTCGATGATGTCCCATAAATGCTCGATGGGATTCATGTCGGGCGATCTAGGTGGCCAGATCATTCGTTGGAATTGTCCAGAATGTTCTTCAAACCAATCGCGAACAGTTGTGGCCCGGTGACATGGCGCATTGTCATCCATAAAAATCCCATCGTTGTTTGGGTACATGAATTCCATGAATGGCTGCAAGTGATCTCCAAGTAGCTGAACATAAGCATTTCCAGTCAATGTTCGGTCCAGTCGCACCAGAGGACCAAGTCCATGCCATGAAAAAACAGCCCACACCATTACGGAGACACCACCAGCTTGAACAGTGCCTTGCTGACATGAATAACTTGAACAGAAATGAAAGCTCTGCGAAAGCACTGCGCATTTATACCTCTTCTACGCGATGCTACTGCCATCTGAAAATTTGCATATTGCTATCCCATGACTTTTGTCACTTCAGTGTATATATTAATTTCTTTCTCAAGCTATTCTTATTGGTTTATTTCAATTACTTACACACGTTTTACATAAAATACTTTTTAAAATTTCGTTCTCGAACTATTTTTATTTGTTTAGCTTATAAATGAAATTAAGATATCCTTATTGCTTTATTTAAATTTCTTTCGCGTGTTTTATAAAAACTGTTGTTTTTTTTAAATTTCTTTCACAAATTATTCTTATTGGTTTATTCAAATTTCTTTTATGCTATTTATACAAAATATTATTTTTAAAATTACTTTCACAAGCTATTCTTATTGGTTTATTTAAAGTTCTTTCAAGAGATTTTTTTAAACATAATATTTATTTAAATTTCTTTCACGTTCTGATAATTAAATAAAGTAGAATTGTTCTAAAAAATCGTATCGTAAAAATCGTGAAAGCGAAATCAATTTTATTTCAAGAAAAGCAAATTGTTTGGAATTCTATAGTATTTTTAATTTTTTTTAAGGTTGTTATTATGTGTTTTGTTCTTACATTAAATTCCAAATTTTATGGGTAATCTGTATACCGGCCCAGCTGATTACAATTTGCTTTTTTTTTTTTTTTCATTTATAATAATACTAACCATTTATTTGTTCTTTCCATTATTTTTGTTTATGTTTCAATGTACTTTGTTTTATTGCCCCCCCAAAAAAGGCATTTTTTTTTTTTTTTTTTTTTTTGGTTAAATTAAAAATAAATGAAAAGTAAAAATCAATCTGATTATAATTTGCTTTTTTTTTTTTTTTTATTTATAGTAATACTAACCATTTATTTGTTCCTTCCATTATTTTTGTTTATGTTTCAATGTACTTTGTTTTATTGTTCCCCCCCAAAAAAAAAAAAAGCCATTTTTTTTTTTTTTTTTTTTGTTAAATTAAAAATAAATAAAAAGTAAAAATCAATCTGATTACAATTTGATTTTTTTTTTTTTTTCATTTATAATAATACTAACCATTTATTTGTTCTTTCCATTATTTTTGTTTTGTTTTAATGTACTTTGTTTTATTGCTCCCCCCCCAAAAAAAAAAAAAAAGCCATTTTTTTTTTTTTTTTGTTAAATTAAAAATAATAAAAGTAAAAATCAATCTGATTACAATTTGATTTTTTTTTTTCATTTATAATAATACTAACCATTTATTTGTTCTTTCCATTATTTTTGTTTTGTTTTAATGTACTTTGTTTTATTGCCCCCCAAAAAAAAAATTTTTTTTTTTTTTTTTTTTTGTTAAATTAAAAATAAATAAAAAGTAAAAATCAATCTGATTACAATTTGCTTTTTTTTTTCATTTATAATAATACTAACCATTTATATGTTCCTTCCATTATTTTTGTTTATGTTTCAATGTACTTTGTTTTACTGCCCCCCAAAAAAAAAAGCCATTTTTTTTTTTTTTTTTTTTTTTTTTTTGTTAAATTAAAAATAAATAAAATGTAAAAATCAATCTGATTACAATTTGCTTTTTTTTTTTTTCATTTATAATAATACTAACCATTTATTTGTTCTTTCCATTATTTTTGTTTTGTTTCAATGTACTTTGTTTTATTGCCCCCCCCCCCAAAAAAGCCATTTTTTTTTTTTTTTTTTTTTTGTTAAATTAAAAATAAATAAAAAGTAAAAATCAATCTGATTACAATTTGCTTTTTTTTTTCATTTATAATAATACTAACCATTTATTTGTTCTTTCCATTATTTTTGTTTTGTTTCAATGTACTTTGTTTTATTGCCCCCCCAAAAAAAAAAAAAAAGCCATTTTTTTTTTTTTTTTTGTTAAATTAAAAATAAATAAAAAGTAAAAATCAATCTGATTACAATTTGCTTTTTTTTTCATTTATAATAATACTAACCATTTATTTGTTCTTTCCATTATTTTTGTTTATGTTTCAATGTACTTTGTTTTATTGTTCCAAAAAAGCAATTTTTTTTTTTAAATTAAAAATAAATTAAAAGTAAAAATCTGATTACAATTTGCTTTTTTTTTTTTCATTTATAATAATAATACTAACCATTTATTTGTTCTTTCCATTATTTTTGTTTATGTTTCAATGTACTTTGTTTTATTGCCCCCCCCAAAAAAAGCCTTTTTTTTTTTTTGTTAAATTAAAAATAAATTAAAAGTAAAAATCAATCTGATTACAATTTGCCTTTTTTTTTTCATTTATTATAATACTAACCATTTATTTGTTCTTCCCATTATTTTTTTTTCTGTTTCAATGTACTTTGTTTTATTGGCCCCCAAAAAGTCAAGTCAATTTTTTTTTTTTTTTTTTTTTGTTAAATTAAAAATAAATAAAAAGTAAAAATATAAAGTAAAATAAATTCTATTAGTTATTTTATTAAAATAAAATCAAAATCATTCTGTTATATTAAAAAAATACTAATAAATCGTAATGGTGCAGTAACAATAGATGAGCTTTCTTCAAGATAAATTGAATAATAATATTACATTTTGAAGCACATGATAATTAAAATTTCATTGTTAAGTTTATCAATGAATTCTATTCGATGTCTAGCAATAATATGCTTTGCTGTCACTGCTTTTAGAAATGAAAAGATATGGATGATTATGGTATGGAAAATATGACAATGCTTGTAAAGCGTCTCGCATCTACGATGGCGCGGCTTGGTAGGAGTTTTCTTGGTTGTCTTCCATATGACATTCAAATGCCAGGTAGTTACCCCTAAATCTTCCTGAAGACAACATTCTTCATCTCCCATCGTTGAATTGTTTGTGCATTCATAATCAAGCTGACTAATGGAGTTTTCCGGGTTATCTGCCGTATGACCTCAAAATGCAAGGTACCCCTATAAGTCTTCCCGGAAAGCAACGTCCTTCTTTCATCGCCTATCAGTGAGCTGTTTAATGTCAGATGTGCAGGAAAAAAAAGCTTGTCATTGCGAATAATAATATTGTTTATATTGAGTAAATTCATTAATTGATCGAAAATAATATTTAATTTGAATTTGTAATCACATATACAACTAATACTCGTACTTTTATAAATTATTTCTTACATCCATATAAGAAATGCTAGACTTATTTAAATATCTCTGAAAAAGAAATGATTTTCTTCAATATTTCCTACCCCACGGATCCCTAATGTTAAAATCCCATGCTGTGCTTAACTACTTTTTCATTATGTCTATTTATGTTAATATTAATTGTAAGCCTAAATATCAGAATAAATCTGAAATCGCTCCCCCCCCTTTTTTTGAGAAATCAGTGCATTTTCGTTCAATTCAAAATGCACTGATGTAGTACTAATGTAAGATATGAAAAGATTAGTTGGACATGAGGAAGTTATAGTTTCTGAGAGTAACTTTTTGGGATACATGCTCCCCATTTATTTGTTATATGGGTTTCGTTTGTTACTCTACGGTTATTTTGTGCACACTTTAGGCTAATTAGACCGAGACCTACAGTTAAACGTGGATTCCGAACACTCACAAACATCCATGTCATCGCCAGGATTCGAACCTGGAGCCTGTGGTACCAAAGGCCAGAGAGCTAGCCAATTGGCCTTCAGACCGCCCTGTTATATGGGAGCAAATTAGGAAAACTCTCATTAGACAACCTGACTGGATGTGAGATATTTTACGAACATAATAATAATCAACGAATCTCGTCTCTTCTAACCATGACTGCAACAAACGCAGCCAACCTTAGTCCTCCTGCATAACTTCTTTTTTTGCTGAACATCAGTGGGCCATATGTCCTAGTTATGTATAACCAAGAACAGCTCACCAACTATTGACGAAGGGATGACTTTTTTCATTGGTTGTATGGGAGAAACTCTCCCCCCTCCTGACAACCTAACTGTTCATATGATATGCTGTTCAAAGACTTTATCGGACGGTCTTGTTTCTTTACCTTCAACGTGAAGCAAACTGTCATTACCACTCAAATGAGTTCATCGCTGTTCGCTCATCCAACTTTTATCATTCGTAACCCAATCACATGAAGTATTTTATTGCCCATTTTGCGGGCAAGAACAACAACTGCGCGGTTTGTGGTTACATGACTTTTCTCCTGTGAAAACAAGTTTACCGAAAGTCCTGTAAACTTACAGTTTAAGTGAGAAGGCTAGTTTGCTTCAAGCTGAAGGAAACAAAATAAACTCGTGTGATATGCCCTTAAATCACCAACGAATCTATTCGTTTCTGAAAGTAGTGACTGCAACGGATTAAAATCTCAGTCTTCTACCCGCTAGCTGCGCACATTATTACTGGGCCACAAGTCAGGCAGGTATCTTTTTAACCATTGGATCAATTGCCGAAGGTTTCTCTTTCTTTTTATGTAATGATATTTTCTGTCTATCAAGTATAAAAAAATCGAATATTTTCAATTTGTATCTTCGTTTATATAACATAAGCACGTATAATCTAGCTTCAGAAATAAAACTTACTAACTCTTTATATCAAAGAAATAAATTGTTAAACATCATCAGTAATGAACTGCCAGCAAACTTTTCAATGGAATTCGGAATTCTAATATTTTTCTTTCTAATGCAGCTGGCAAACACTTAGACAGCTTGGTCTTGGATGCCTTAAGGCAAGCGCTGCACAGATGTTACTCACTTTGCATTACCCAGGGGCGCGTGTAACTTGAAGATAAGCCACGGACGCGGAATAACAATGCCCCCGCAACGCTCTACGATCATAATAGACCGGGACCTACGGTTTAAAGTGGATTCCGAACCACTGCAAACATCCACGGCACCGCCGGGACATGAACCCGAAACCTGTGGTACCGAGCGTCAGAGCGCTAGCCACTCGGCCATTCAGGCCCTCGGAATTCTAATATAAAAACCACATTTTAAATAACACAAACAATTTTAATCGCGAGTTCAAAAACAATGGATCAAAATTATAATGAACGCAAGCGATAATAAATCCAGATGCAAAATATCATAATGGTGTCAGATGCGAAAAGAGCTGTGATGTTATTTTCCATTTGAAATTATTTAACTAACAATCGGTAGTGTCATCTGGTGACAGTAAAAACTAATTTTTTTTGTTTAATTAAAAATTACTAATAAGAATGTTTTCGTAATTTTTTTATACTCATCAGATAAAACAGTAGATCCATTTATTTTCTTTCAACTTAAGTGCAATAGTTTTTAAATAAAGGAATTTTTTCGTAATTTTTCTTATTAGAACTACATTTTAAAAGAACAGAAAAGATATTAAAAGACGATAGTTTAACAGTTTAATTTAGAAAAACAAATTAAAAAAAAATTATTTTTTTTTCTGCGAATAAGGAATGAAAAAAAAATCGCCTACTTTTCATTTGTTTAAATATAATGAAGTTTCGTGTTTAATTTTTTTTTTTTTTTTTAAGGCGAATTTGATATTACTGATAATAACAGACAATTTCTAGAGAATTTTTTTTTATAGCTGCTACCATCTTTTCTACAAACGTTATTTATTTTGATTTGGACTTTCTGCCGCTGTCGTGGCGCCATCTGCCGAAATCATATGCAACCGATTATTTGGTTATTAGTATGTTTATTTATCTTTGTTCTGTTTACCTTTTTGTTCTTTTTACCGTAATTTTGTTTCCATATCTTCATTTTATTTTATTTTACCTTTTTTCTTTGGGAAGGGAAGAGGGTATCATGTAGCGCTCATCTAATTGTACCAATAGCTTTTGCTTTTTCGATCTCCTTGCCTTAATTGTTCTTACAGCAGATGTTTTCTTAAATTTTAATTTACTATCTTTTAATTTAAGCAACCTTATTTTGTGCATAGTTTCTAATTATTTTAAGATGTGGAGCTTTAGTGGTTCTTAAAACCACATTGGAACTCTGTAACTGGTATACCAGCTGTCCTGCAATTTTACATTGGAAAAATACAGTTTTAAAAATGAACTGTTCTATAATTATAGCTTTTTTTTTAAAAAAACTTTAGGAAAGAACTTATAATTTTTTCATTATGGATCAGATAAAAAATTAAATTTCAAATTTTGAAAGTTGTAGTTTTTAAGTTTAACCCCTTTCTCTTTATTCCAAAATGTATATACGATATATTTTGGAGTAGAGAGAAAGGGGTCATTTTTATTAGTAGAATGACGATGTGAATTTTTTCTTATTTATTAAAAAAAAATTTTAATGCTTGCAATTCCCTTTTATTTTTCATTGGTCTATTTAGTAACAGAGTAAAAATTAAACTTAAGCATGAAAGATTCGCCAACCAAGATTAAACCTAATTTATCCTTAGTTGGGTAACATTTATTTTTTAACGAATATTGATCCAATTTCGAAATTTTTTTTAAAATTGATATAGGTTTTATAATAGAAGTATCCCTGTTAATTTTGCACATAAACTGAAGCTGTGCATAGGAAGACATGCACAAACTTATCAGAAATATATATAAAGATTTATGGTCAGTCTCGCATCGAAGTATAAGTACTTTTGAAAAGTTTTCGCAAAGTCAAAGAGATGGCGCCACTGACGGTAATTTCAGTTATTGGTATTTCTTGATGGATGAATTAAAAATAATGAAATTTATATATATATATATATAATATGTGCATTGAATTACTGACTCAAACCACTTTTTGTGATTTCGCTCGTTTTTTACTTTAATCAATTCACATTTTAAAATTTTCATAATATCATAAAGCAGTGTAAATGGTGATATATATACTACTGTGTCCAAAAAGTAAGACCAGTTTTCAATTTAAATTACCCGGGCATATGGTATTATATATATATATATATTTTTTTTTTTAGCACTGTCCTTGACATCTGTGTGAAATTTGACGTCAAAATATTCATTAGTGTTTGAGTTACGCTTGGCTTTGTGAGACGTGGAAACTGATTCCGGCGATTTTTGAAATGTCAATAAATATAAAATTATGTAACCCCAAATTAGATTGAGACTCACTATAGACATTTTTTTTTAGAGAAAAATCGAAACACAATGACTTATTTTTGTGTTTACTATTATTCTTGCATGGAAACATAGACTAAACGCACATTGTAAAGAAATATATAACACTAAAAATGAAATATAAGAAATATCTAAATATAAAACGAAATAAAAAATAAATAAATTATTAAAAATGTATTTTAATAGTGCGATATTTGTTTCTCTACTCTTTCAATTAGCTTTTGCAAATCGATATCAATTTGAATATTTGTACATCGCAATGGGTATTGCATCCGTTATGTTTGAGCGTGTTTTGACGTAAAAATTTCACACACATGTCAAGGACAGTGCCAACAACCTAAAAAAGAAAAATTGAAATACCATATGCACGGGAAATTTAAATTGAAATCTAGTCTTACTTTTTGGACACAGTAGTATATACATTTCCTTAACACACTTAGTCTAAAATGTTGCTATCTATCTGACCAAGTCCATGAACCCGTGTGGTCTCATGGAAGAAGGACAGCCTCTGTTGTGATGGAGCACGCGTAGGTAGAAGTCTGGCTTGGCTCCAAATCGTTGAAGGAGGGCAGTGTCTTCCGGGAGGACTACCCCACATTTGCGTATGGGAGAAAACTCCCACCAGGTAGTCCGATAAACAAGGCAAGATGCTGAACATCACCGGGTCTCCTCGTTTTTTGAAAGTGTCTACAACAAAGCCGCCAGCAAATTGTACCTGAGCCCTAATGCTCACCAGCGGCACATATTAACACTGAACCCGATTCGGGCGTAAATGGTGATATAAAATACCATAATTTCCCGCCTAAAATCCGAGGAATTATCCATTAAAAATTTATTGGTGTAGATTGTAAGCTGGTGCCAATAATCTGTATATTTTTTTTTCTCAGTGGCAGTTTGAAATAAAATTATTTTTTTTAAGATGGTATGTCAGTGTGACAGAAATAAATTTATCACTTATACTTTAAATGATGCTACTTTTTTAGAAAGTTAACCCCGTTACAGAATTTACCCCCGTTTTTAATTTTGAGAAATTTTATTAAAATATATATGCACAGAATTAAAAGTTTGCTAAGTAATATATATATATATATTACTTTTAATTCTAAGAATATATTTCTTTATTTAAGGTGAGTTATTTAAAATCTCAACAGTGTTAGTGTTGGAAAATTGATTAAAAACTAATACTGCAAATTACCTGCCACCAAATTTTAAAGAAGCCTAAGGTAACCATAATTTATGTATTGACTAATTTGAAAGATTCAGGTTGAAAACTGTGAAATTGCATAAAAGAAAAACAATTTGCAAATTTATATATAAGATGGTAAGCAAGATATATAAACTCACGGATAATATCAGATAAGAATTAAACTGGTATGATAAATTCATAAATAAATGCGGTAAGGATAAAATCTTTCTCCTCTATAACACATTGATGGAAAAATTTCAGAATTTGTCCTTTTTTTTAATAAGGCAATTCATAATTTAAGTTTTTAAATATTTCTTTCTACAATATTAAAATTTTTCCTGTATGCATTTTCACATTAATATTTGTTTAACTTTATTTATTCAAATGTATAGAATTAGTTGAGGGAATAATTTAAAATTCAATGTTCTTTTCCTTTATATTATAGCAACATATTTTTTTTTATATATTAGTACAAATTTTAATCATTATTACAAAAACCATGCTTTACATATCAATAATAAAAATTAAAAAAAGAAGCAAATCATGCTTTTTTTTGGTATACTGAAAATATTACCATGGGTAATAAGTTGCTATGGATTATACACTAGAAATTATGGTCTAAAATCTTGAACAGAAATTTATTATATTAGGCATATTATTGTTTGAGATAAAGAAATTATGCGTTTCATGCTAGCATGCTGAATATCTTTCCAGGGCTGATTGTGAGTACTACTGAAACTTTTAGATGTACACATCGTGGTTACTTAATATGTTGCATTTTAACACTCCTACAGAAATATGAAATATTTATTTTATTTCAAAGTCAGAGGAATAAACAATTTTAGAAAAATATATTTTCAAAATGTGCAACATGAAATTTTAAGAATTTGTAACGTCAAATTTTCAGTGAGCAATCAATCACCCCTCTATCTTTTTTCAGAAACTTTATTAAATTTCATGTAAAAATATAAACTTGGCAATTTCAAATATGTTTATAATTAATAATATCAGTCTAATAAAACTTTCAGTATTTTTATTCAGTCCCCAACCATTCTGAAAATTTTTTTATAATTAATTAATAATTCTCCTTGGATGTTATTTTAAAAAGATTATCTCAATAAACATTGCACGCTTATTAACTACAGCATTCTAGACAAATTTGAAGAAGTTCTAGAAAAAAGGTACAGGAATATTCAATATGCCACACATTAATTAATGAGAAGCCTGTGAAATCAGCTCCCTTTTTTTAATACGCTTTTATTAGTTGCACCTGTATGTTTGTTTGTAACTGACTCTTTGGGCTCGATTTTCCCTACTTTAAGCCATCAGTTAATTTAAACGTTGTAGACTTATCAAGGACCGACAACACTAAAATATTTTGATAAATTTATTATCTCATCATGATTAGGATCTCCAGGATTAGTGATTTTATTTTATCTTATGAAGAGCAATTTAACCCATGTAGAATGAAATTACCCAAGACATTCAAATCTACGTGGGACAGTGGCACAATGGATAACGCGCCTGACTACGAATCAGGAGATTCCCTGTTTGAATCCTGACTGGCTCAACATATTCGCATTTAGCCTTTGTTTTACTCACAATTAAATTATTGTAAGAGCTATAGTTCCAGTCCTCCGTACCGAGACCTTGTTTAAATATTATAGTTTAAAAAAACATGCTTTTAGAGTTAATCAAACTAAAAAATAATTGTTAACATAATAAAATGACTGACAAGAAAATGAATATCACTGTTCTAAAAGCATGGGGTGCTCGATATCAATCGTTATAATTTTTCGGTAGTTTCATTCCGAAATGCAAAGTTAAGAAATGCACCCCAGGCTTTTAGAACAATGACATTCATTTTTTCGTCAGTAATTTTATTATGTTAACAACTATTTTTACTTTGATTAACTCTAAAATCGTATTTTTTAGTTTTTCTTAAACTACAATTTTTGCTATAAATATGAAACTTTTTTTTTTTTTTTTTAATGTAGCAATTTAAATGATATGGACAATTTTTGCTTATAAAATATATCAATTTGTTGTTAACTTCTCTAAAAGCTTTATCCCAAATGTAGATTTGTCAATAAAACAATTATAATGTTGCGCATGCATAACTCTTTGTCTTGCATCATTTATTAGTGTAACATTAGATGGAAATCAAATGAAATACAACTTTCAGCTGATGTTGCTCGTTGAAGAAAAGAAGTTATAGTTGATCACTGATCATTTGCAAAATTAGCAATCGTCTAAACTGGATGAAGACTACTTGAAATTTCATTCTGATAAGGTTTTAAAGATGTACATCAATGTGATAAAATCATTTTATATAGAATAATTTCTTCCACAGGTAAAATCAGTATATTTTCATGTTATAACAGAATTATTTCTTAATATACTGATCAGAACAGAAGGATTTTATTTAAGTTTTTTAATATACTTGTTCTGTTAAAATTTAATATCAAAAATATCTTATCTAGTTCTCCATAGACCTAACCTTCTTTCTTTGTAGGAATATGCAATTTTAAAATGAGATAAAAACAATTTATTAGAAAAAGTACAAAATTTCACATGAAATAAACTAAACAATACACTCACACTGGAAAAAGACATTATTTATATAAAAGTTATCTTTGTTCTTGATTGGTTTATCTGCCAGATATCTAATTCTTCATATTCTTCGATGGCTTCTTCAAACTGATCAGGATTGAAGCCCTTGGTTAAACACCGTTCTTGGGCATCAGCCATTTTAATAGTTCTACTGTTAAGCTCAGATATCATGTCTCGGATAATGTGGAAGATCTGGTCAGTTGCTGTTTGAACTCTGAAACAAGAAATTAGTTGTTAAAAATGCTTTGCATTAAATAATTGATAGCAATTATTTAATGCATCTTTACAGATAATAAGTTGTTTACTCAAGTAATTCACATTCTAAAGAAAACAAATTAAATTTGATTTTTCATTGCTAACACTACAGTATTAATATCAAATTCAAAATGTTAATAATAGGTCTTGAAAGTAAATAATTTATTAATTATTATAATTATATATGCTAAGTATTAAAGTAAATTAAACAGCAAAGAAATTTAATTTAGAAAATCTTTCTAGTCTAAACATGTTATGAATTTTTATTATCTTTACATAGTTTCTTATAATGTATACTTTATTAATATCCACGGATAAACATTTTCTTTCCTTTTTAAATTTCATATCATCTGTTCTGTATTAATTCTGTGCATGGAATTATTAATTTGATATACCTCGGTATGCATCCTTCATCTGTTCAAGATCCTCAGATTTATACCAAACAAATTTTTTCCCATAAAAAAATTCTAATTTGATTGACACATTATATATTGTAAAGATTATGTAAAATAATTAAATAACAGATTGCCATGAACAAAAGAATTAGTGTATATTTCATTGGCTTATCACCTACTAATTCCTTTTTCACTCCTATAGTATAGACCCTGTTAAGCACTTACTTCTAAAACTGGTCTGTTTAGTCCCAATTAAAAACTTTCAAGAACAAATCAAATTTCCCAAACTCTGTAGCCAAATCATTTGGTGCATTGTTATCAACACTGGCCTCCTCTACATGCTTTGCTGTCTGAGAGCCAAGTGGCTAATACTCTGGCCTTTGGTATCACAAGCTTCAGGTTCGAATTCTGACAGTGGCATGGATGTTTATTAGTGGTTTGAAATCTACTTTAAACTGTAAGTCCCTGTCTCTTTAGACCTCGTGTGCACATGATGACTGCAGATCGACAAACGTTATAGATCTCTCCAGGCCTCACAATACTAAATGGCAGTTCTAACAATTATCAAGCATGTATCAGTTTTGCTTTTTCACAAATCATTGCCAATGCATTGTTTTACTGCTATCCAGATCAAAAGCAATTTCTCAACATACTTTAATGTTTCTGATTTCTATTACCTAATGTATTTCATACCATTTGCAATGTTAGCTGATTTAATAATGTTTTCATTTTTCACAATTTTAGATACCATCATTCTTGACATACAGTATGGAGCAGCCAAGCCCCAGATAAGCATGAATTTAAACTTTTCAATTATCTATTTTTTCTCCTTCACAGTGAACCAAACACTTTCTTCGTTGATTGGTTCTTCTCATGGTAGATCATAGTAGGCAAATTTTAAAACAAAAACATCACCACAAAATGACAAACATTCTCTGAGAATTATAGCATTGGTTGTTCACTGATGCTCATGAATCAAGAGGTAAACAAGAGTAGCACATGATATTGGTCCTCATTTTGATGCATGAGTTGTATTTTAAACAAGGATATATCTATTTGGAGATTTATTCTAAAGTACATGTACATAAAAGTGTCACTATACTAGCTATTTTCAAAAACTGAATTTTATAAGTTTTAACTTTAAATTACAAGAGCATCAGTATATATACAAAATTACAATAGCTTTAAATTGGGAAGGCATTGTATGTTGGTAAACATAAACCTCATTAATATTTTTTGGAAGACCATGTTTGTTATATTGTTTAAATAAGCAACAATGGCAACAAACTAGTTTCAACTTATTAGAAGTTGTAAATGATCATTTTAAAATGTCAAGAAATCTTAGTATTTAAAAAAAATGTAATTTAATTCAAGATTGTGATTAATTATAGAGATATAACAATTGAAATAAATGGTAGCATACCTTCCACCAAACTGTTGAGTTTGGTTAATAGAAGCTTTTGACATATCCAACAATCTAATGGCTTCATCAACATCTTGCTTCACGACACTTGGTCTTAAATTTAAACGAGCCTAAAATACAGTTTTCAGTTTTATATTTATTAATACTATTTAATATCATCATGCACTTATAATGAAGGAAATGAACTGATTATAATATAGCATGCTTTTTATTTTACCAGAAAACTAATTACTAAGATTATGCTGTATGAAATTTTTTATATTACTGTATATACTTATAGATTAAATAAATTCTTGGTTATTATAAATACATATGACTTTCACTTGTTAAAAAACTAAAAGCAAGTTAGAGAAACTAAATACTATAGAAGATGTGTGTTACTTAAACTTATATTTTGAAATAATATTTGCATATGAAATGTATAGAAATATAAGTACAATAGCATGAAAAAATTTATTTCATGTATTTATTGTGAAATAAGCTGAACTAGCAAGAGTTTTATATAGACTTTACATAAAAATATTTATTTAAAAAAGTTAAGCAATTTTTTTAGCCTATTTGTTCACAAAATTCACTTGTACGTTATCAAAAACAAACCATACAAAATATTTGTTTCTAAAAATTTAAGTAGCTTTTTTATTTATAATGTTATGAAAGGAAAAATTATAAAAAAATTTAAAAATATACAGCAAAGCCAAAGGTAATCTATTTTTAAGTACCAGAGGAATAGGATCCTTGTACCTCCTGTTACAAAAATAATGAATTAAATTTATTCCAAAAAGATTAAGTATTATAGAGATAAATAATTAAGAATGAGCACATTGCTCAGAAATTTAACATGATGCAAAATAAGATAACCTATAGTTAGTTACAGAAAATCTTCAATATATACTTGTATTTATTTCTCAAAACAAACTTTACTCACCAAAGCAGTAGCCAATCGTAGAATTCCAAGCAAGTTTCTAGCAGATGTGAAGGTCATGTCCCGGCTGTTTCGGGCTTCTTTTCGTATTTCAACATAGGCACTCACTAGATAATCAGTGAGATCTTCAGGTATAGTAGGCTGAATAGTGCGACAGTAAGAAACATAGCGTCGCATCAAATTCATTGGCATGGGATCGAAATTGGCTTCAGGTTGACGACAATGCATGTGGACTAGAGTAATGTGGTCAGCTAATCTGTGGAATTCAGTATAAAAATAAGAAATAACTAACATATATATATATATGTAGATCATAAATGCCAACTTCTAAATTCAGTAATTTAATGCAGAATATAATATATTTACTTTATAAGGAATGTCTTAGTAGTATAATTTGAAAACTACTGCTATACAGTTAATTTTAGATTTTTAATTCATAAAACTGGAAACTTTTCAGGTAAATTGCCATATACAGACCTAGCACAGGCCCTGAATAAAATCTCACTAGTTATATGAAGATTATTTTGTGCTTAAAACATACAATTAACTATAAAAAAGAAAATTAAGAAGCTATAACACTTTTAATATATATATTTTAACAATTAGACATATTTTTGTTTGTTATTCATGATATATACAATGACCAAATTGTTTGAGAGAAACAGTCCCTTTATTTGACCAATAATTCCTGGTTTCAAAAACGTAACTCATTTTATTTATCATAAAGATATGAACAAGAGGAACCTCTTTTTGAAAGATGGTTGAAAATATTGGTCATAACAACAACAGAATTAAGGCACAATAGATTATCTGATTTTTTTTTTTTAAAGCTGCAAATGTTGTAATGTGAATTAATACAGGATAAATATGAAATGTTTTTTCTTGTGCAAATTAATTTCATTAACATGTTAGCATTAATTATACTAATGCTAATAAAGCCATCTAGGTTAAATAATATATATTGAATGAAAAATACAATAACTAACAATGAATATGTTCTTGCAAATATAAAAAAAAGTTATATTAGATTAATTTATATACAGGCGTGATGTATCTAAACAAGCGGACTAAAGCAAGTATACTATAATTAACATCAGGCCAATATTCAATGCAAAATGTTTCTCTTATCTTAAAATACATATATTAGAAATAATTTATCTATATAAGCTTCCATGAATGTTCAAAAATTATTTTAGTTTTATTTTATCCACTTTGATGAAAGAATAGAATTTATTCAAAAAATTAATATACACTTTATCTTCTGTTATATGCAATAAAATACATATTTAAAAAAAAATTTATGACTTCATATTATACTATACATAGAAAGAGAACGTATCAAGATATTTTCTTCCCTTTTAATTAGAATAATTTTTTTTGTTACGAATGCAGGAAATTAAACATATAAACATTTAATTATTTTATACAGCATGAATTTTCAATTTTTCATGAAATTTAAGAAATAAAAAAAAAAAAAATGCTGAGAATACGCAATACTTTTTATACAGTGAACAAACTTTTAATAGGAAATATACAGACCTGCGATCATTTTCCTTATCGGGTTTATCTTGTATGAGCCAGAGCAAGTCAAAACGTGACAACAATGCAGCTGGAAGCTGAATATTCTGTTCAATGGATCGTTTAGGATTATAGCGCCCATATGCAGGATTGGCAGCTGCTAATATGGAAACTCTGGCATTTAAAGTAGTCAATATTCCAGCCTTAAAACAAATAAAATAAAAATAAAAATTAACAACTTTTGTTTAGTGTGTTATAGTGATGAAGTACAAAGTCAATCAAATGATAAGACTTTGTACTTCATAAGTAAAAATAACTTATTAAGGACATCAAATAATGGAATTCAGTTATTTATAATAAAATACCAAATAATTGATTTATTAAAAAAATTTTAAATGATTCCACAGAACAATTAAATATAATTTAGTTTTTTTACAATAAATAATAAAGAACATGCAGCATAAAAAGCATTAATACACTGTTAACCATTAAAATTTTAAAATGCACAGTATGTCAGCAATTTTTTACACAACATATGGTCAATAAACCTTTCTATTCCATCAATAGGAAATAAAGTTAAGACTAATAGAACATTTTAATTATTTAAATAAGTTTTCATAATAAACATTTTATAGAAAATAGAGAAAAAAAGACGGTTTTCCAGTTTTATTCTAAAATATACATATTACTAAATATCTTAAGTATTTTCTTAATATTTGGCACTGTACTTCTTAATAGTATCATGGAATAAATTAAAAAAAATTAGGATAACCTTTAATACTTATTTTTTTGGTTTGTTTATATACTCCCTTAAAGAAATTTAATTAGCATACCAGTATTAAATCGATGCAATTACTACATCAGGTTTATTAGTAACATTGCAATATATATTTTTCACATCATTTGTATTCAATACAGGCAACCTGTTTAGCATTTTTTGAAATTGCTTTATTATAAGCTATATCGCCAAACATAATTCATCATGTATTTTTTATTATTCTAAGTATTTTTTAAAGTTTTCTGGGCTAAAATAAATTCCAGTAAATTTGAGAATTTAAAGTAAATGAATTAGCAGATGAAATTCTGTAGAAACTACAATGATTATAAATATCAATATTAAAAAAACATCTTTCTTTTGAGAAGTTTTGTTGTTACTAAACATAAATTTGGAGGATAAAAATTTCTTTTCTACTTAATGATTAATAAAGTAATTTGATTTTAATAAAATTGTATTTTTTATTGTAAAAAAATTTACCTTTAAAACTTGACATTAAAATACAGACAAATTTATATTGGTAATCAAATTATCAGAAATACATTTAATAAACTGATTTAGCACAAACATCATACATCAATGAATAGTATAAATAAAGAAAAGTCTGATACGTAAAATCATTGCCTGAGAAACACTAAATTGATGAAAAAATATAAAACAAACCTTTGCAATGGAAATGGTTTGCTGTTCCATAACTTCGTGAATTGCTGTTCTATCTGAATCCATCATTTTGTCAAACTCATCAATGCAGCAAATTCCTTGATCAGCCAAAACAAGAGCACCCCCTTCTAAAGTCATCTCGCCAGTAATCGGATCTTTCATGACAGAAGCAGTCAAACCTACACCAGAAGAACCTCGACCTGTTGTGTACTGACCTATACAATAAAGAAAATTTAGTTTTCATAATTTTGAATAAATTGAAAAAATAAATAAATCGCTAAAAGGTCATGAATATCAATAGAAAAAAATATTAATGTCATACTTAAATACAATTCTACTTGCAACTCAACAGTAATAGATACTCATTTTACATTAAATATATACATTTTTGAAGAGACAAGATTTTCAAATAGATAACATGAACAGTTTGAAACAGACAGTGTGAAAATTTCAGAACAGAATCACTTCCCTCTACCTTTTGGGAGGACTGTTTGTAGTATACTTAAGCGAGGTATTTTATCAGAGGGACAGAATTCATGCAAGTTGTATTGTTAGAAACGTCTCAAAGAGAACTAATTTATAATGTAATGGAAGTTGATTAATAAAATTTTTCTATGGAACCAGAGATCTTTAGTACAATTCAGCATGTGGAACATAGATATATCTATCAATTTTTGCAACAAAACTTAAAAAAATTACAGAAAAGGGCTTGTAAACAATATAACAATAATTTCATTCATTAACTTAATAATGTTACCTTAGGATTACTAAAAATTTCTAGTTTGAATGGAATGTTGTATTTGTAAAATCTTGGGAACTACTCTAATCTTTTAATTCTTAGATTCACTGAAAGCTCCTGGGATTCCTTAATGATATTGTAATGCTTTTGGAATTTAGTTTTCCTCTAAAACTATCATTTTTCTGAAGGCAAGACAAAAATATTACAATAATAAGCTATTTTTCTTCATCTATTAGGCATTCAATATTTAGTTAAAATGTATGACATTTCTATTATGGCACTGACAGTATAAGAATTTTAAGTGTAATAAATCACTAACGGAAATTATATGAGTTTCCTTTAAGCAGTTAAAAGAAATTAGAGGACGATTTCAAATATAACAATACCACTGCTAATCCTTTCTCTCTTCATTGCCAATATTTTTGTACAATATATTGCAAGCAATTTCACTTTTTGCAATACTTTTAAAATGGCAAAAAATAAAAGAACTTTCTTGCTAACCCAATATATACTTAAAAAATAGTTTTAGTACTAAGTTAAACCAATTAAAATAGTAATAGATGTTAATTAGGTATAATGGTGTAGATATTTGATGTATGCTTTTCTTTTAATAAAATTTAAACTCGAATCATGCATGAAATGTTAATTTTTTTTCTTCTGAGATTGTAATATAAATTCTTTATCCCTTTTTGTTAAACATAAACAAGACTTTTGTTAAATGCCTTTATTTAATTATTTTCTTAATTATATAACACTGAAATACAAAATTCAAGAAAAGTAATACTTACTTCTTGGTGCCAAACGATCAATAAAGGATAAAAGCTGTGATTTAGCAACTCCAGGATCTCCCATTAAGCATATATTGATGTTACCTTAGGAGAAAAAACAATTTCAAAACATAGTATGCCTAATGGTAAGACTTAATTTAATATTAATTAATTGATATAATAATCATTGGTAGTTGAATTGTATAATTTATAAATCACGAAATAGCCTTATAAATATATATACACACACAACTTAAAAGAAAACATAGATATAATAAAACATATAAACTAGTATGTGCATAAAATTTAATTAAGATATAGATATATTATAATAAATTTTGCATGGTTAAAATTACAGTAAGTGCTAAAAAATGTATATAACTGGTTGCTTGATATATTTTATATTTAATTTCATAAAATTAATTAATAGCTAGTTATAATTTAAATAGTAAAATTATGGCAAACCTCATTACATAAAAACTGGAAATGAAGAATATTAAAATTATAATCTTTTAACTTGGAAACATATACAAACTCTGTAGGGCATTCAACTAATATTTACCTCTAATTTTCATGCCATTTGGATTTCTATCAACACCCCCAACCAGCAGTAATAATAAAGCCTTTTTAACATCATGGTGACCAAAAATTTCAGGTGAAATACTGTTAGCCATCATATCATAATTGTAAGTATCTGGAAAAAAAAAAAAAATAAACATTTTTAAAAACATTAAAAATAGCTTGCTCACACCACATAATTCTGTATAGAAGAATAAATTATATGTTTTCCAATACTTAAATTAAACTTTGTTATCAGCAAGCTACAAACAATAGTTAAAACAGCCACTTTTAAATATAGATATTATTTACATCCATTTAGATAAGATTTTCATGATCAACAAAATGTTTAATTAAAATAAGTATTAAAATTCATCATTTTCAGACAGAGACAGCTTAAAAATAACTTGAACTTCATACATCTTAACTGTACATATAATAATAAAGTAGCAAATTTCAGTTAAATTACACATAAATTAAATAAGATAAATTTTTTCCTTTAATAAATTAATTTAAAGATAAAATGTTACATAATAAAAAATGAAACCAATTTCACTTTTTAGATAAAGTTCTGGCTTTCTTTCCTTATGAACTCAAACTTGAATAAAAAAAACTCACACAAAATTAACATACTTTTATTATATACAGAAAATTTTTTTTGTTTTGTACAATAGAATTTAATGTACATAATTCAAAAAAATTAATATTATTTCTACAATTTCAAATATTTTCAATTTTTCTTCCATCTATACAAAAATGTTTATAAATTCTCTAAAATAAATTATAAATATTTTGCAGCCTCTGTTGTGGATATTTTTATTTTTAAAAGTTTGGTCACAAAAATTAATACATTATTGAATGTATTATGCAGCATCACAATACTCTTTTGCTTCTAGAATAAAATTTCCACTTTAAACAGCTTTATTACCTGTCTTTCATTTAACTGTGAATACTTCTAACTTTACTTACATTATGTTATATATTAGATAAAACATTCTAAAATTTATTAAACTGAACAGAATGAGATGGGCCGGTCATCTCATGAGGATGGAAAACGATAGAGCTGCTTTGAAGGTTTTCAATGCAATCCCTTTTGGACAATGACCAAGGGGAAGTCCAAAAAAGAGATGGGTCACCTGTTTAGACTCTGATTTTAATGTTATTAAGATAAAAAACTGGAGGTCCACAGCCAAGAGAACAGCCTGGCTGGATCTTTTAAAGAAGGCCAAGGCCCACAACAAGCTGGCGAGCCAGTTACGATATTATATTAATGTATGTACAGAATAAGAGGCATTATATAAAATTTTAATAAAAGGGATTTTAATGATTAGATAATCAAGAATTTAATTATTTTATTTTAAATGATTCAATGCAAAAAAATAAAATATGCTATTAGCAAATGAAATAATTAAATTACATTCAACAATCTTGAAGTTCTTTAAAATATACAATAAATCAATTATTTTAAGATTAAAACTCTTATATCTAAACAATTTATATAACTTTTTTTAAAACTCTATATATTGGGGAATCATAACAAAATGCAACTTAATTATAACAAGAATCATAACAATGCTTTTCCAAAAATTATAATTGCTTATAATATTATTTCAACAATAAAGATATTCTATAAAAATAAAAACTCTTACAAAATTACACTGAATGTCCTATCAATGAAAATTTTAAGTAAAATATAACTTATAATAAATGAATTTAATAAAACTGTCTTCATGGTTTTTATTTTTATTTTATAAATAAATTGGAATAAAAAAACACTTAACAATTATAAAAAATATATATATTCCTTTATAATATTGGTTTTGTTAATAAATATGAGCCATGTGAATTTTTGCAGAAAGTTGTGTTCATAATAAAATATTATAAAAAGCCACTTACTCAGAATTTCTTCTGCTTCAGCTTGAGTCAATTCACGATCCTCCAACTCATCATCTTCTGTTTTGTTCATTTTTACAATTCTCTACAAAATTGACAAAGCATTTTATAAAATTTTTTTTCCGTACTATTACTGATAAAATTGCATATATAGAAATTAAATTAAATGCTCCATTTAAAACTTTCAATTAAAAATTCTTAAGTTAATTTTATTTAAATTAATATTTAAAATTAAAATGAATTTATTTATATATCAATGTGAAACAATAAAGATATTCTATAAAAATAAAAACTCTTACAAAATTACACTGAATGTCCTATGTAAAATTTTCATATTTTAAGTAAAATATAACTTTTATTTGAAGTTTTACAATACTATACTCTATAGCAGGGGTCTCCAAACTTTCCAGCCTTAGGGTCATACTGTTTACTCCAGTAAGTACCAAGGGCCAAAATCACTTTAATTTTTCTGCCATTATCTATAATTTCCAGTTAGTTGCTATGCTTAAGTTAAACTTTGTGAGTATTATGCTTGCCATTAAGCTTTACCTAGCAAGTAAATAAAACCGAGTTATCATTATTCTGTATTTTTTTATCGAGCTTATTACAGCAACAATAAGCTTTTCGCTGTCATGAGGCGGATTGATGACACTGGCGTGCCGGATTTGGCCCGTGGGCCGTAGTTTGGAGACCCCTGCTCTATAGCATCAAAACCTTAATTTCTTGGTGCATGATTTTTTAAAAGAATGTTTGTCAAGTGCCTATTTTAAAGTAATTTCTTAATAAGCTTATAAAAGAACAACTATATTTGAATATCACTACACCGATTCTAGAAGGTTAAAAGGTCAAATTCACAAATAAATTTTTAATAACAATTAACAGCAAGCATCACACAAAACATACATGAGCTTCCAAGAATGTATCAGCTAGCAATCCTTGAGACATTTGTCTAAAACCAGTTCTGACAATTGGAAGATATACACCAGTAATACTGCAGTGGTCTCCAGGTAGAACAAGTCTCGTCAGTTCACCTTTAACATGGACAGTCATTGTACGAGGAATGTTACCTTCTGGAACTTGCTCACTCTGAAAAAAGCAAGAATTAACTTTATAATGGTGAAGGAAGATAATATTTGATTTCAATTTTATGCATTAATTTTCAAAGTAGAATATGGTTAAATAAAACACCGCTTATTTCCAAATATAAGTTGAAAGTGCACTTTTCCTCAAGAAGTTTTACACAAAGTTCAAAACCCATATAAAAACCAGAGGGATTCCTGTAACATACAAACATGTCACTATGCAAGCAAGAGGAACAAGTAGAAAATTTTCCAATCAAATAGATATAAAGTAAGAAGCCATCAACCATAAATATAACTCTGGAAAATTAATTTCCATTTTCCAATGTTACTTTTATGTTATATAAGTCAAAAGTGCATTTTTTCTTCAAAACTTTATACAAAGTTCAAAATCTATATTTACACCAAAATTGAGGTAACATTAGGATTCTTGTAACATTCAAGCATATCATCATGGAAGCAAGAATGTTGCCAAGCTAGTGAAATAAGTAAAATATTTTCCAATCAAATAGCTGTAAAGTAAAAAATGCCAGACACCATCAACCATAATTATAATTCTGTTAAAGTAAGTTTCCTTTTCCAATGTCATTTTCATGTGTTAATTACTTAAAACATTCCTTTATTATTTTTGGTGTACAGTTTTGTATTTTCCCATTAACTGGGTTTAAATTTTGTCAATATCGGATCGGATCTGACGACAATGCAGTTTCACAATTTTGAAAATAAAACAACTCATTCAGTTCATTTAAAATTAATTTTATGAACTTAAGAAATATAAACATGCTATATTTAATGATTAATTGCTTGCGCTCAGCTACCACAAAAGCATCTACATTTTTTACTAGAACAGATCCATATTTAAGCCAACCCCCTTTATTTAACTTTAGAAAAGGTTCTAAAAAATTATGGCTTACGCACAGAAATATACAGCAAGTAAATATTTTTATATTTGAGTGTTTGAAGAAAACTCATGTTTTTATAATGATCTTCTTATAAATTAGTATTAAAAAACAACTGATAAACAAAATATAAGTGTTAAAAAATAACCATTTTTTTTAGTTTCAGCAAATTTATAAAGGTCTGTTCTTTAGAATAAAAATAAGTATTTTAAGATATGTTTTTGAAAACCAATACTCTGTGAAGGGCACAAATTAAATTTAATCAAAATCAATGGTATTTAAACTACATTCTGGGAAAACTTGGTTTCCACATAACCTCATCAAAGGATCCCCAATTTATTTTTTGTAATAATATTTGTTGTATTTTAAAAAATAATAAAATTAATATAATTTTTATTCTACACCAAATTTTGTTTGGATTAATTTTTTAAGCAGAAACAGGCTCTGTTAAATATTGCAATACTTAAAAATAAACAGTTTCTGAAACTTTGGAATAAAGCACCAGAATCTGTTCTAAATTAAATGATTTACCCATTTAATAAAACAAAGGAAATTTAAGAGAAAGTAGAATAGGTGAAAAAAAAAATGCTATTAAAACTAAATGTGGCTAAAATTAGAAAAACATTTAAAAATAAAATCTACATTAATTTATACATATTTTTAGCATACATTTCATTAAGTTAACTGCAAGGCTCTTTACTCAAATGAATTAAATTAAAAAAAATAACAATAAAAATTAAATGAAAAAAAAAAAAGAATTTAATGAATCTATAAAAAAATTAAATGAATCTATTTTAAATCCCAGGAAAGTAATGGCTTCTATTATTAGAAAATACATAAAAAAAAAACATTAACTTTATCATTTAATAAATAAGACTATATAATGTTTATTTGTTTACACATACAAAAAAATTTGGCAACTCACAAGTTCTTGGATTTTGATTTCTTGAAACTTGATAAACTTTGAACCACGAGTCTGCAAATACAGTCTGCCTCCAGATTTCTGTAGTCGACAGGTTTCACTTTCACAGTTAATAAGAGGCATGAAAGACAAAGAATTAACCTAAAATGAAAACATTTCTTTGTGAAGTAGAAATAATATTTGTAGTGACAGTACACTGTTTCCGGTTTATACTCTTAAAAAATGTCATAACTAATATTATTCATCAACAATTTTTAATAGGGATCTTTTAAAACTTATTAACAAAATAATAAATAAAACTAATTTATAATACTTTAAAAAAATGAATAATATAAACACAATAATCTGATAATTAAAATCAAAATTGTTAGAAACAACATTTTAAAATTTATGAAACATCAATAAGTGAGGAAAGCTATAGCAGGAAAAGCATTGGATATACATTATATTTAAAATATACAATGACTTATAATAATATAAATTTGATAAATAAAATGTTACATTTTTATCAATATTCATGAACATGCTAAAATTTATTAACTGCTTTTTATAACAACATAATATAAAATAAAATTATCAATTCTTAAGATAAAAATTAATAAAATTCTTAAGGATTTCACAACTTGTAACTTCCAATTTATTATTGAATTAATACATGTATTTTATATCATTTATTTTGATATGACTAAGTTAATCCTTCGACTAAATAAAATCAAATTTGTTCCACGTTATCAGTTAAAATTATCACGTTATCAGTATTTGCTGAAATTTGTTTTGTGAACAAATTTCTTAAAAAAAAAAATATTAATTGATAATAATTATCATAGGAAAATATTTAGTTAATTAATTTCTCCCACGATGTATGGTTAAGGAGATTCAGAAAAGGGGTTTGGTTTGTAGCTCTATGGTCATCTTGTGCACACTTTAGGCTAAACAGACCGGGACCTACAGTTTAATGAGGATTCCATGGTACCGCCAGGACTCGAACCCAAAACCTTCAGAAAAGGGGAGATTTCGAGAAATGATATCCCTTTTAATACCTTTCTAAGAATGCAGTACTTTTGTAAAAATATGCCAAATTTCAAAAAGTATACCATAATTTATTTCAGTCACACAGATCTGCTTAGAAAATATTTAAAATGGCAACAACTAGAGTAGAGTATTTATAATGTGATACAGTTCCATGTATGAAAAGCAAATTGTTGCTCTTGTATTTGGAATACATGTTTCTATTGTCCCGGAAAGGAACATCTCAATAGCACAAAGTTTCAGCATAAAGACAGGATATCTGACAATCCTTGCACCCCCACCAAACATCTCAATGAAAAATGCTTTTTATGAGAAAATACATTTTTTTTTTACAAATAAAAGTAAGAAAGAGGAAAAATTTTAATAAAGAAAGAACAGGACAGTGCACTCAAGGAAAAAAAAAATGTATTTGAAGTCAGAATGTTTTAATAATTTTTTTATTATTACTAATGTAATTTTCTCATAACAGTGATTTTCTAATTTGTAAGCACCTTTTCTATAAAACAGTTGTATATATAGTTTTAATTTTCTGGGCTAGAAATGTCTTATGCACTGTAATATACCAAAATGTGTTTCCATTAACATCAAATTTAATTATACATATATATAAGCCAATTTTAAATTTCAAACAATAAAATAATGCTTCTGGCTAAAATAAAAATAAAATAAATTATATGAACAATTTCCCAAATGCTAATTTCAATATTTGTACATTTAAAACAAAAAGGAACTTACGATTTTAAGAATTTTAACATTTCCTACATAGAAAGGAGGAGGATTATGATTGTATATGTATAAAATTGACTATGGCTATATACATGAAAATAAAGTATTATCATTATAGAAAAAGTATTGCAATTCGTATTTCATTTTTAAATACTAAAATTTATGAGGAAATGAAAGAAAAAAAATTCAATTTCGTTTAACACTATAAAATTGTTATGGAAAATAATACACAATAATAATAAAAATATTTAAAATTTAACTGAAGAATTAATGTGTAACTCGTGAACAACAGCCAATACCTTCAGTTTTACATACAAATTACTCTTTTATTAAAAATATTTGTTTCATAAAAATATTTCAGGGCCTTCTCATAGATTGTAAAATAAATTAATGATTGCCAATGTGTGATGGTTTGTACCATTGCAAATGGCAGTAATTTTGAGCACCACCTGTAAGATTGTGGACAAAGGGATAAAGTTGTTCTATAATCATATCCCAGAAACAAAGAAGTGTGTTCTTCCATATTTTACTTGCTTGTGTTCATTCATTCAACATTTTCACCTACATGTTCTAATGCAAAATTTGATTCTGTATGCCTAGCCTATCCTTTAAAAAAGCTTGTTGGAATTCTTTCAAATTCACTTATGTGTTATACATCTATATAACATTTTAGAATTTTTAAAAAGAAAAGAAAAGAAAAAAAAAAAAAAAAAAAAAAAAATGTATAAATATATTACAATCAGTAACTTTTTATAAGATACATATAATTCATAAGAAATATTAGTAGAGAAATAAATTAACACATAAAAAAATATTAAACATAACTAACAGTAATTAAAAAAATGATGATCAAGGTCTTAAAATAAAGATAGAAATCAATGTTTTGCAAATTTTTCTAGTATTATTCCCCACCCTTCTTTAATGGATACAATTCAGATTTTTCAGGAAATTTTAAACTAAATTTTACTTTTTAAATATATTTTAAAACAAGCAGTAGAGCTAAAATCTGAGATTCAAATATATACATTATATATAATTATACATATCATTTGAAAAAATTCGATAAGTTTTGATTTTTTAATATTAAAAATAATACATACAGTTTTGAATGTTTCAGCACCACACTGATCACAAGTGTAAGTTGAAACTACGAGCATTGGTTTGACTTCCGTGCATCGAGTAACAATGCCTCTTACGGTTATCAATTTTCCTATATGCTCAGCTTTTACTTCTCGCACAGAAAGGTGATCTTTTTCGGATCTGTTCTTGAAATATATTTCACTAGAGGGGGGAAAAAAAGAGAAAGTGATAAAGAAATAAAACTTCAAACAAATTTTACAGATGCAAGAAATTTTTAATACATATTTTAAAAAATCCATTGTTTTAAAAATTACCATCAAATTGGTGAGTGATTAATTAAAATAAGGCTTTTCTATTCTATAATTAGATATCAAAACAAGGGTTCATCTATTTTTTTTTAAGCAACAAGACTAATTCTCATATATTACTGCATTCTATAAAAACATTAAATCACACCCAGAAAATAAAATGAAAAAATGATATAAAATAACATTAAAAAAAATTTTAAATCTTTTATTTTTGATATAATTTTGTCAGATACTTTTAAAGCATTTATGTCACTGTGCAGATGCAAAAACATTAAGCAAATGATTCTCATTGTTTGGCTTTTTAATATTCACTGGTTGAAACACACACACATATATATATATATCAATACCGAAAGAGTTGCACATTTTAATGGAATATCTAGCAACAACTATAGTCACTTTGATGAGCATAGTTTTAAAACGAAACATGCTTTTGGTAATCCAATTAAATATTAAATCAAGCATTCACAATAGTTGACTTTTTGGTATTATTATAAAACATGCAGATATGACCTGGCATTACCCATGTACAGAAAATAATATATATTTATTTTTGCAAATTTTATTAGGAGGAAAAAATTGAATATTAGAATTTCAGAAGATTTGTTTCTATTTTATCATTCTGCTGGCTTTTATTTTTGGGTTTTGCAAATTTTCTTCAAGTAGATGTTTTTTTTTTTTTTTTTTTTTTTTTTCGTGGCATCTTTGAAAATTATTCACAATAAATCATTTTTTTTTTTTTTTGAAGAACTTAAAAGAACAAAGAGAGTAAATAACAAGTTTCAAAATTAAAGATCCTTTTTCTTCTCAAAAACATACACAATAGTACTGTAGATATGTATAACAAGTACATCATGACATCATTTTGAATTGTAATATATAATACCAATACAGGCAAGCTAACAATGTAAAATTGTCCTGCAGGAGGTCTGTTATGGTAGTTTTACTGTTTTTTTTTTTTTTTTTAAATTTAAAAAGAATTAATTATAATTTCATAAATTACAGCAGCTACACAATGACTGTGAAATAAATAATAAACGGTTAAAATTTTATAAAGATCAGTTGAAGGGTGTGGCAGTCCATAGGGAACATAGTTTCAATTTAATATATATAAACTAACAAGTAATGTAACATTTTTAAAAAATAAAGAGAGAAAATTTCATTAAAATAGGATTCATTTAGAGATTATAAGTAACTTGATGTAGTGATTGTGGGTACTATTGAAATTTTCTGAAATGCAAGTATCGACATTTTAAAAACTGTACACAGAACAAATTACAACCACAGCAAGCATTTCCTGCAGAATTGTAACATAAAGTCTACTTAGTAAAACTAAAGTAACATATGGTCTACTTAGAATGTTATATTTTGGCAATGCATACAGAAATCATTTAAACCTTTCAGAAGAAAACAGAAATGATTGGAACTAAGCAGATATAATTTTTCAGTGTATGAAATAAGAAACTTTTGAAATATAACAACTTTACAGAAAACCTGGTTACCATGTTAGCAATACTTATACTGAAATTATTTATTACAGTTATAAAAATTTTGATATTATATAGGAAACAGCAGTTTAAGAAATGCATTTAACAGTTTTATTCCAATTATAAATTTAATTTTCTAGCAAGGGAAAAACTATCAGAAGTAAAAACGGAATAAATTATTATATTGATTACTCATATGAATTCAATAGTAAAATTTTGAATGAATACATGATACCAAAAACTGCCAATTCTTAAACAGTTCCCCTAGTAAAAAAACAAGCTAAAAATTTCTCAGTAATTAATATATTTTCCACTTAAAAATTGTTTAGATATTTTATTTAAAAATAATAAATACACTGGTCAGCATATAACTCTTCCCTGTATAAACAATAGTCGATTTTAATGGATTCTTGCACTATTATATCCAAATTATTCTGTTGCATGCCATTTATTTTGGGGGAAATGATTGCTTTAAAGTTTAAATTGTAGACTAGGTTTATATTTAAAGAATTGTTATTTGCTGAATGTTTGTTCAAAATTAGAGGCTTTACACAAAAATTGTTTTAAGGTTCCAAATGTATTTCTGTTTTCTATTTTGTGTTTTTGACTATGATGAATGATGAAGATTGGTGGCAATGACAAAAACATGGAGTTACCAGAATTGAGATTTGTCCAACTCTTGCACAGAAGACCATTTATTTTATTTTAGGATTAAATTTTACCTGGCATTAAAAAAGCTGTCCTTCATTATTATAAAAATCACATCTGCATTCATACATGTTTTATCTCAAGTGAAATTACAAAGAGAAATTGTGTAGTATCCTAGTCAGAAAGAAAGCATGTATAGTTTCCATAACATATCTGTTAAGTGGGAAAATAAATCTTGGTCTTATTAAACAATTTTTGAAAGCAATAAATACAGAATGAAAAATATCTGTTTATTTGAAAGATGATTTCCATTCATACGGGAGGAAAAACTAAAATAAAGTATTTCTGTAGGATCTCCTAGAGTTTAATCGTTCACAGATCTTGATTTCATAAACAAATTGAATGTTGATGAGTATGCAGCTTAGGATGCTTTTAAAAGCACAAGTAAAAACGTTTTGGGGAATAATATCTTAAAATAAAATGGTGAAAATCAATTTTTATTTGGGATATTAGGTTGAAATATGAGTCTAAAACTTTCTTTTCTACATTCACCGGAGCTTTTTCTGTATAATAAGAGAAGAACTTTTGATGAACATGTAAAAAGATTTAAATCAAATGAAAAAGATATATAAAAGATGGAGTGAAAATGTAATAATGGATTAATACTGAACCTAAAATAGGACACAGCAAAAGTTGGCAAAATGAGTTGTCAAGAGACTTTATTAATATGTGACTAAGACAGTAAATAATAATATGTTTAAGTTCTTATTTATATAGAATGGTAAATAGTTATATCGAACTCAAAGTTTCTTCAATATTTTTTGAAGAATAACTAAAATTCCTCATGATGGTACAATTCTGCCATAATTAGAATTAATGAATGTCAAACCTATATATACATCACATTTTTTTAAAAAGAAATTTTATCTTCCAATATGTTGTGGTTTAATCAAAATTAACTAATAATTTGCTAATAATCAAAAACTAGTTGTAATTGGTTTATTTACATACCCAATCATAATTAGCTTATATATATATATATCTAGAATTAATTAGCTATGATTGTACAATAGTCTTTCTTTTTTTAACATGTACAGGTATTTTAAAACATTACAGAAAAAAAAACACTTTTTATTCAATAACTTTACAAAGAAGTTTGTCTATAAGAAAGTAATCATAAAAGTTTTCTTCTTTAAGTAATTATTTTGTTACTTTTACCAAAAAAAAAAAAAAAAATACTTACAAACGACGCAACAATTCTGGTGGATATTGATTTTTAGGATCCCTATATTCGCCTTCTGTATGATTCGTAGTATCCATTTTCAGGCGATGCTGAATATATACATCTAGAATATCTTTGGGACCAACCTAAGTGATGAGCAAAATAATATTAAATCATTTACTTTTTTTGATAAGATTTATTAGGAACTGATCCATAACATTTCTGCTATTATTATTGCATTATATTATAGAGTGCCTTACATAAGTTTTCCCATATGTGAGATTTCTATTAAAATTCTCAAGGGGATAAATACCACCTCGAATATTTCATTGTGGCTACATTTAATTTTTAAAATATCTTCTCAGTCATCAGATTTAAACCTGTTCAAACAAATTAAAATTTGAAAATAAAATTCAAAAATATAAAATTTTTTTAAAGCAATAACTAAATCTATAATACAAGAAAAATTAAACAAAATGGGTCCCAAATTTACCAAGAAATTAAGTTTGAATATATACTTTAATTATCAAAAAGTTTTCTTCAAACTCATGGCTATCCAAATAAATACTAAAAATTGTTTAATAAAGCAGTTCAAAAAACTTTACCACCATGCGTTATTCCATTTATAAAGAAATTATTCTAAATAAATAAAATAAAATATAAGATATTTTTCATGCTAAATTATTTAACAGCAATAAATTATTTAATTTTATAACATTTTTATTCAAAAATTTGAATAAATAACACATCTATGCAAAAACTTATGTGAGGCACTGTATAACAAAATATAAAGCAAAAGCAAAATCACGTAAAATAATGAAAAATCTCAAACTTTTAATCCTTGTTTAATAATGTGAAATTCTGTCACATACCTCCTTTTAAACATTTTTTTTATCGTAAAATGTCATAGCAGTTTATGGAATTAATATGACATCATTAACAAAAATAAGAGAAAATTATTTTTAACTGAAAATCCATTCAGTATTAATTGAAAAATTATATAATCACAAATCAGAATTAAAAGATATATCCTCAGTCACAATAAACTTACATGTATATTGAAATATTATAGTTACTAGAATAATATTTAATTTCTTACAAGAGAAGCAAACATTTAAATGTCATTTGGTGTGTAATCATAAAATTCCTTTAATTAAAAATTTTTGTTATTGACTTATTCTGATAACAGCTAAAGATAAATAAAAAAATTAATGTTTTTGTGTGAAAAATAAGGATCATTAACAATTTTAAATGTAAAATTGATTCTAATCAATTATAAGGTAATTTTTAATGTTCACAAAATTAAGTTTATATTTTATCTAAAAAATTTCCATGTTTTTTTTTAAAGAAAGTTTTTCATACACAAAAAGTAATTTAATTTGAGCAAGAAAATCGGACACCTTTTTTAAAACTTATCACACCCCATTAGTTTGAGTCACTATATTCATTTCTTTTTTCAGATACTATACATTCATAGGAAATTCACTTAAAAAATTACTGTATATATTATTTTAACAAATTTACCTCCTGAGTTTTATAGTTAGGCAGCATTTCTTGAATAACTTCACCAAATAATGTTGTATATCGACGAGCATTGTGGATGATGGCATCACACAACTCTTCAAACATCTCAGCAATATCATCAAGGTCGATTGTCAACATTACTTGATCACGATGAGCCAGTTTTGTCTATTAAACAAAAAATTTCAAATAATTTAAAAAATTTGAATAATATTTATAATTAAATTAGATTTATTTGTATTATTTTATCTAATATTCTATCAGTAAAGAATTATTTTTAAATAGAAAATTTATACGTATTATCTCTAATAATTGCTGAATAGAAATATAACATTAAGCATCTTTAACGTAGGAAAATATTTATAAATAAAACACACTGTCATTTGATAACATCTGTTGTATAAGATAAATTCAACAAAATCTCTTTGTATAACAATTTTATTTATTACAAACTGTAAAATAAATTGGATATATTAATGTATATTCATTTCAATAACATGAATTTGTTTACTTATTTTAAAAAATTTTTTTGTCTAAGGACTAAACCTTTTATTTTTTTAATGTAACTATTGTTAATACATTGCCCATTATTTAAATGATGACAGTCTTTCTTGTTAGAGGCCAATTTTAATTGATTATATAGTTTAGATGCCAATTATATGGGGTTGATGACTGGTCTTGAGACCATATAGAAAGGAAATACTCTTAAAAAAATGACACTTGATAATAATTTATTGAATCTCTAATTATTAAAGACACACTTTTATATACTAACAAAGAATCTAACACTTTGCCTTTCTCTTCAATCTATAAATTATAGGTTGATATATTAATTGTTAATCCTGAAAGGTCTGTTGCTACTTACATTTAAAAAATTTCAATAATTTTTTTAGATATAATTTTAAAAAATTATGGTTTTTATATAAGCAACATTTCATAACAAAATAAGGCAACAATTAAAATATGATCAGGACTACTGTATATTTGATTAAAGCATACAATCTTAATAATTAAGTGTAAAGTATGACAGAAAACTTTTTATAAAATTTATATAACAATTAATAACTTCACATTTAAATTAATGACTGTTTAACATAGAAACACAAATTATTTACTATTGCCATCTATTAATTTTAAAACAATAAAAATAACACTATTTATAAATAATGAATGAAAATATTTAAATAAACGATGAGAACTTATTGTACAAATACCAAAACACACACATTTTATATATAAATATACAAAGTATCTTTATATTATTTAACAATAAATTTTATTATGTTAAAAAATACCACTTTCATTTTAACTAAGTTGACAGTAAAATAAACTTACTAGTTGAAGGCCATATTTAATATATTTTTTACCGGTAGAATCATGCGATACAAAACCAGACAAAAAGTCCATGATTTTTGCTGAAAAAAAAAAGCAATAATTTATTTTATAACACATTTTAGAAAAATATGGTAATAACTAATTTTAAGAGGCAATTTCAGCAACTTTCTTCTTGTTGCCTTGTTTAAATGTTTAAGTATAATTTTGGTTTATTGCATAATAAATCCTTAAGCTGTGATTCTTGAATATATATATATAACACCTAACAATTTATTCTAAAATAAAAATGTCTTAAGAAATTAAAAGAAAAATACAATTTAATAATATTTCTAAATATTCATAAGTAATTAGAAAAACCAAGATTCAATAAAAAATAAAATGACTTTTGAAAAGGAGTAAAATAATGCTTTGCACTAAAAATCAGAAAAACTATCACTGAACTTTTACTACAATTGTTTAACAAGATTAGAGTTATAGAAATATTGAATAATCAGATGAATTAAAAAAATTTATACCAACAGAAAACTATTCAAAAGTAAAATGAAAAGATACACTTAAAAACAGTATATTAATTAGAGATTTAGACAAACTTATATTAGGAACTTAGTTAATGAATGTTTATTAAATTAATGAAATGCACAGAAAAACTATTTAATTACATTAAGATTACTTCCATATTATTATAATGAAAGCATGTCTTAGTTTTAGCGTATTATAACTACAATTAATGAAAAAGTCATTTCATTATTAGACAATTTTTAAAACCATAAATTGTAAACCACTTTTTAAATAGTTAATTATAAAAAATTTATGTGCTTTATTTAAAATCTAATAAAAAGTTATAACGATGAAATTACATACATTTCTTTTAATATAACTTTTTTATATAAAAAGGCACACACAAAAAATGCAGTTTAGGGGACAAGGGAATATAGTGACATTTATTTAAATATAATCCAATAATTAAAATAACACATCCTTAAAAATTCTTTAAAATGTCTACAAATTATATAGATATACATATTTTTTTTCACACTCATTTTAAACAGTTCTAAAGGAATACCTTAATTTTATATTAGACCTATACATAACTATTTCCTTTTTTTTTTTAATATTATACAAATGTTATTATTGTTTGCTTAAACATTGTTTAAGCAAACAATTTTTTTTATAGATGATGAATAATAATAAAAAAAAGTTATTATTATTTTCTATATTTTGAATAAACGTACAATTTTAAGTCTCTAATATATACAAATATATATGTGTGTGTGTGTATATATATAAAAGAAATAAGTATTCACTACAGATTTCGGAATTTCACAATAAAAAATAAACCATAAAAAATGTTATAAACATACTTCGATCTTCGGTGTAGTTTCTAACCGGCATTTTCAAAAATTATTTGAATGAAAAGCAATTTATAAAAATAAACAAGAATGCTATACTAAACGTAAGCTGCTCAAAACACAGTAGATCAACATTAAACAACGAATTTGGCGGGAAATCTATATACGGTTACGATTAGACACATCGCTGCAAAGAAATTGGCGGTAACATTATGGGCATTTAATTTATAAGGCATTGTTTATAATATATTTCTAACAAAACTTAAAAATATACGGATTAAAGAATTTAAAATTTGAAGTGAATATAATTTAAATTTAAATTGGGAAAATAAATAATTCACTTAAATATATTTAGCACATTAAAAGTAAGAGTTGTTTCAATCTCACTTGCTAGTCAATCGAATCCTAGTAATATTCAAGGCATACTATAAGAAACAAAACAAAGTAATATTTAAATTAAGAAAATAAATTAATAATATGTAAAATAGGTCATTTATTGCGCTTTGAAAATTCTAGGCAGAGAGAAGAAGGGGAAGTTATAATTTGGAATATAAATAAAAGAAATTGGAACCATTTTTATAAGAAACATTTTATCAAGATTCGAACTTAAAGTTCAAGGAAAGTTTTCATTAGGATTCTAAACTTGTTGTTTAGTTATGATTGTGTTAATTTATTACAAAAAAAAAAAAATAAATTACAAGACGTCATACATATCAAAATCGATTTTTTTTTAAATACAAACAATGGTAAATCTGTTTTTCGCAAAGGGATGCATGTTCTGTTAATACAAAAGTTGAAGGCCTTATGATTTCAGTAGATTACTAACCCTTTCTCACACTGTTTCTAAAAATACAATTTAGACAGCAAAAAATCTGCTATAGGATAAAAGTAATTTACAAGGATACAATTGCAGAAACGTTGAAATGTTAAAAATATTTTTAAAATCTAAATTAAATTAATTTTTTTTTTTTTTTTTTTTTTTACTCATTGATGATATATTTTATGTTTATTACATTTTTTTTTTTTTTTAGTGCTGAGACAAAAGCTTATATGAAAATGAACAGTTAATAAATTGCTTATTGGAACTGTTGAATAAATCATATGCAACTTTTCAGTCTTTAATGTCTATATTTCCGATATGTATATAACTGATTTTTCCTTCTATTATTATTAATAATAATAAATTAAAAAATGGTGAAATTATAAATATTTATTAGTAATATATATATATGTGTGTGTGTATTTTTATATAATATTTTCTTTTACGAAATTTAATGTTTGCGAACAAATTAATATTTAGTGTTAAATTACACAACTAATATTGTGTAAAAATGTCTTGATTTATCGAAACAATTGTAAGTTTTAAAAGGCCTTTTTTACATTAAACATATTTTTTTCGATAGTGTAGAATTGCTAGAATGTGTATAAAATTAAATAAATAGAATGTGAGTTTTATATGTATATAGAAAGAGAGGTAGAGAATATTACATTTAGAGAATCAATTTGCATATGCAGCTGATTGGACTGTACATTTTCTTATTTCTTTATACACGAAGATAAACAATGCCTATGTATAACTATTTTAAATAGCATATATATATACACTGGTGTCTAAAAGTTAAGCATAAATCGTAAAATGCGAAAAACATGGAGTAAATATTCGTAAAATTATTTCAAATTTCTTGCGGATATTAATTGGGTGAAGAAGAAACATTGGATTCATGCAAAACTTTCAGTCGACTACGTCCTGCGCGAAACACCTGCGCATGTCGGAACGCAGAGAAACCGATTCACGCAGCATAGGCAGTTCAGACAAGTTTCATGCAACTGCTGTGTGAAGGAACGTTGTTAACCATCAAACAAGGTGAATGATGGCACAAAGACGCCATCTGTGGCTAGTCAAAGATACAGAGACGAAGTTCTTGAGCCTTATGTTCGCTTGTTTCGAGGTCCTGTCGGTACTGACTTCATATTCATGGATGATAATGCGCCATGTCACCGATCGGTGCTGGTTGATGACTTCCTTGAAACGGAAAACATCCAGCGCATGTCATGGCCTGCGAACTCCCCTGATTTAAATCCTATCGAGCATGTATGGGATATGCTCCGGAGACAAATTGCAGCCCTTTCGCACCCAGCAAGCTCCGTTACAGAACTGAAGAGAGCTCTTCAAGAAGCGTGGAACCGTTTGAGCCCACAACTCATTCATCCTCTCATAGCAAGTATGGTAAATCGCTGTGCAGCGTGCTTGGCTGTCAGAGGTGACCACACGCCTTATTAAACTGCAGCATCAGTATTTTATTTAATGTTTTCTTTCATTTTTTCTTTAAAGTGTGAACCCTTGCTATGCTCAGTTTTCTTTCAAACTGCTACTTTGGATAATAAAATTAATTATTATCGTTCTTTTGATTTGCTTTCTTATTTTATAACCATTTAACACTCGCATATCACGTTTCCCGCCATTCTGATTTACAGTTCCTTCTTTATTCACATAATTATCGATTATGCTTAACTTTTGGACACCAGTGTATGTATATGATATAATATATAAGTATATATGATATATATAAATTAAATCATAAAACTATAGAAATATGAAACACGCATAAAAAATCAAAAAGAGAATGATCAACGATTTATTAGAAACATAATTATATAACACAATCTTTACTGCATTCGCATATATTTATGTATTCCTTTTTCTATTACCCAATATCTATTCGTATCTCTATACATAACAGAACAAAATTTGTATGCTTACAATTATTTCACTAAATCACAATTTTTCTGTAAAAATATTTTCTTTTCCGATATACTAAAATTTCTTAAATTCTGTTTCATTAGTTCCAAAATGTCTGCTTTTATTTAATTTAATAGAAAATAAAATTGTTTAAATATTAAATATCTAAATAAACAAATTAAATTTTAAATTACTGTTTATTAATTAATTTGTTGTTCTCATTTAAATAAAGTTATTAAATATTATTTGTTTTGTTCATATGTAATTCCAGCGTCATGTAATTTAATACCATACAACTATATTATTTTTTGAATAGATGATATATATTCATGCATTTAAAAAGTAATAATAATAATAATATGAAAATAAATGAGATTAAGATTAAATTTTTATTTGATTTCAGAAATATTCTACATATTCTAGAAGTTAAATATTCTTAAATATTCTAGAAGTTAAAATGAAATTAAAATTCTTAAGATAAAATTTCGTATTAATAATTTTTTTTATATTCATTTAGAATGTAATTTTCTTAGAATGGATTTAAATATTTTTTTTTTTTTTTTGTCATAAAAGAAAGACTGAGAATTGATTTCGAAGATAAATAATGATTTTTTAAAAATATAGACAAAATTTTTTTAAAGTCAATTCCTACTTTTTTCTCTATATTCACTCGAAAGTCCTTTATAAATAATTTTCATTCATTTTTTTAAGTTCATCTGGCGCCATCTATTGATAGATACATGTAACTTAAATCTTAAAAAAAAAATTAAAATAATTTAATTATATTTAATTATTGAATTAATATTTGAAAAAACTGTATTAACATCCAGTGTCGTTCTCTACAAGTTAAAAAAATGTATTTGAACTTGAGGGGATGAATAAAAAGTATTTTATGAAAGATTGAAAATTTGAACAAGATATATATAGGGAGAGTGTGAGCTAATAGAAGGAATTGAAAAAAACAACTTATTCCTATTGTCAATCGATAAATATGACTTTTATTAAGCAGAAATTGATACATAGAATTCTTTAAATCTAAAAATTTCAATTACCATTTCAGTTAATATGTTTCATGGTTATTTTATTTATTGTAAAGTTTATTAATGTTTTCATTTTTAAAAATGTTTTTTTATGTATTACTGATTAAAAGTAACATTTTTTAATTGATTTCATAGATAAATAATAATATGAAAATAAATGAGATTAAGGTTTAATTTTTACTTGATTTTAGAAATATTCTGGACATTAAATTTCTTGGGTGGTGTTTGGTTGTAATATTTTTTTTATTCGTTTCGATTATTTAATCTTAGATTGGATTTAAATATTTTTTTTTTTATTTTACCATAAAAGAAAGATTGAGAATTGATTTCAAAGATAAAGTTAAAAAAAACATTTCATTCTTATTGTCAATCGCTAAATATGGCATTTATTAAGAGAAATGGATACATGGAATTCTTTAAAACAGAAACATTTCAATTACTATTTACGTTAAAATTTTTCATGGTTATTTTATGTATTGTAAAGTTAACAATTTTTTTTCATTAAAATTATTATTATTATTTTTTTTTTGTATTGCTGATTAATAGTAAAACTTACTTATTTGATTTCAGAGATAAATAATAATATGAAAATGAATGAGATTAAAATATATATTCTAGAAGTTAAATTTAAAAAAAAAAAAAAAATTCTTAAATAGAAAAAAAAAAAATTTAAGATAATGTTGTTGTTTTTCTGTTTTAATATTTTTATTAATTCGCTTCGAATGATAGAATCTTTTCTTCTGATCTTTAGAATGGATGGGATGAATGGAAAAAACTTTGAATGAATTTAATGGAATGGATTTAAATATATTTTTATATTTTTTATTTTGCCATAAAGAAACGATTGAGAATAGATTTATAAAATATAAAAAAAAAAAAAAAGCATTTCCTTCATATTGTCAATCGCTAAATATGACTTTTATTAAGCAGAAATGAATACATGGTATTCTTTAAAGTTAAAACAATTCAAATACCATTTGCGTTAAAATTTTAAAGGTTATTTTATTGTAAACTTTATTAATGCTTTCATTATTTAAAAATGGTATTTTTATGTATTGCTGATAAACAGTAAGACCTTTTTTAATCATTTCAAAGATAAATAATATGAAAAAAAAAAATGAGATAATGATTTAATTTTTATTTGATTTCAGAAATATTCTGAAAGTTAAAATGAAATTAAAATTCTTAAGATAGTGTTTGGTTTTTGGTTGTAATATTCTTTTTATTCGTTTAGAATATTATTTTCTTAGAATGGATTTAAATATTCTTTTATTTTGCCATAAAAGAACGATTGAGAATTGATTTCAAAGATAAAGTTTTAAAAAAAAAAACCATTTCATTTCTATTTTCTATTGTCAGTGACTAAATATGATTTTGATTGAAATACGATTATTAAAATTTTGCATGATGATTTTATTTTTTGTAAACTTTCTTAATGTTTTAATTATTTAAAAATGGCTTCTTTTATTACTGATTAATAATAAGACTTTTTTAATTGATTTCAAAGATAAATAATAATATGAAAATGAATGTGAGTAAGATTTAATTTCTATTTGATATCAGAAATAATCTAGAAGTTAAAATAAAAAAAAAATTCTTAAAGGTTAAATTCCGAAATAGAAAAAAAAAAAAAAGATGCCGAAACTTAAAATGCTTTAAAGCTATAACATTTCAACTACCATTCGCATTAAAATTTTACGTGGTTATTTTATTTATTGTAAAGCTTAGTAATGTTTACATTATTTAAAAATTGTTTTTTTTTCTTGAAAATTAATTGTAAGATTTTTAATTGATTTGAAAGATAAATAATAATATGAAAATAAATGTGATTAAGATTTAATTTCAGAAATATTCGCAAAATTAACTTTCTTAAGATAGTGTTTAGTATTAATATTTTCTTTATTCGTTTCGAATGTTATTTTCTTAGATTGGATTTAAATATTTATTTTATTTTATCATAAGCAATTGCTAATTGATTTTATGGACAAAGTTAAAAAAAACATTTCATTTCTATTGCTAATCGCTAAATACGACTTTTATTAAGCAGAAATGGTATTATTTAAATCTAAAACATTTTCAAATACCATTTGTTTTAAAATTTCTCAAGGTCATTTCATTTATTGTAAAATTCCTTTTATGTTTTCTCGATTTAAAAATATTTTTTTTTATTACTGATTACTTGTAAGATTTTTCCTAATCGATTTTAAATACAATAATAATAAAAAAAATTAATCCTATTAAAAAGTCATGAACACATAATGTGTTTAATTACGTGCAATGCTATACACTTTTTAACTTCTACGCACATTAAATAATAATTAAATAATACAAATAAATTACAGTGAATTTTAAACTTTAATCTAAAAAAAATTATCTGCTCTAATGTTTATTATTATTTGAATGATAACATTTCACTGCTTAACGACGATTTGCTTGATTGACGGGGAACCTTGGTTGCTTAGCAACCTCTATCTCCTGCTTTGAGAGTAAGGGAAGTGTCTTAAGCTTTAAGCCCATTGATTAGATAGAAAAAGAGTAATTTATATGTAGATTATTAATTATCTATATTTTTTATTAATTAAAAAAAATTATGCATATAAAATTTTTTTATATTATTTGTTCGCGCCAACGCGCAAGTATACCCCTAGCGGCGAAAATAGAGTGTGTGTACGCATGCGCCTGCGAGCGCATAAGTGTGAGTCTTCAGTGTAACGCCAGAGAGGCAAGAGAGAACATCACGGCTACGAGTGGCTGTGACTGTAATGTAAATAAAGTGTTGTTACGTTTGCATTGTGATAACTTATTGTGTAAGTGTGTGAGTGTGATACAGTCCGCTTGTGAAAGAAAACATGTGTGAGTGGTGTCAGTGCTATTGACGACAACATTTTGGTCCGTCGAGCCGGAGAGTGGCTCAAACCTGTGGATAACATAAGTCAAGAGAAAAGCTTTGTGAAAGAAGTAAGTGGAAAAAACTTTTAAATCCATATATTTAATATTTTGTGCAAACATGTTTAAAGGTGCCAAAAAAGAAGATTTGCGGCTCATTGCCGCAGAAATAAATTTGATAGTATCTGAAAAATTAACAATTTCAGATTTATATGATGCAATTGAACAAAATGTTGTCGTCAATAGCACTGACACCACTCACACATGTTTTCTTTCACAAGCGGACTGTATCACACTCACACACTTACACAATAAGTTATCACAATGCAAACGTAACAACACTTTATTTACATTACAGTCACAGCCACTCGTAGCTGCAAATAATTTATTACTATTTGGAGAAGTGCTTTCACCGGCTGGTAAAAACTCTTGAGCTGGGGGGGAAAACGGGGTATTGGAACCGATTTCATTACGTTCTTTCTGATATGACTCATCGCGATTGAGAGAACATCACGGCTACGAGTGGCTGTGACTGTAATGTAAATAAAGTGTTGTTACGTTTGCATTGTGATAACTTATTGTGTATTTTGTTTGTTATCTGCTTATTGTGTGAATATTTTTAGGAAAATGTATTTTTTGTGATCTGCTTATTATGTGAATATTTTTAGGAAAATGTATTTTTTTTTATTGTGTATTTTTCGTGTGATCAGTGTATAAGTGAATAATTTGAGAATTTTGTGAAAATTTGAATTCTTAAAGAGTTGAATGTGAACATGTCAACGCCGGGCGGTATGTTCGCGCCAACGCGCAAGTATACCCCTAGCGGCGAAAATAGAGTGTGTGTACGCATGCGCCTGCGAGCGCATAAGTGTGAGTCTTCAGTGTAACGCCAGAGAGGCAAGAGAGAACATCACGGCTACGAGTGGCTGTGACTGTAATGTAAATAAAGTGTTGTTACGTTTGCATTGTGATAACTTATTGTGTAAGTGTGTGAGTGTGATACAGTCCGCTTGTGAAAGAAAACATGTGTGAGTGGTGTCAGTGCTATTGACGACAACATTATTATTATAGTTCAATTCCTCCTATTAACTCACACTCTCCCTATATATATCTTGTTCAAATTTTCAATCGTTCATAAAATATTTTTATTCATCCACTCAAGTTCAAATACATTTTTTTGAATTTGTAGTGGATGACACTGGATGTTAATACAGTTTTTTCAAATATTAATTCAGTAATTAAATTTAATTAATTAATTCTAGTTTTATTTTAGATTTAAGTTGCATATATCTACCAATAGATGGCTCCAGATAATTTTAAAAAAAATTAATGAAAAGTATTTATAAAGGACTTTCTGCAATAGAGTGAAAAAAAAGTAGGAATTGACTTAAATTTTTTTTTTTTTTTTTTATATTACTTGTTTTTAAGAAAATAAAAAAAGTAAACAAACAACAAACAAAAACGATTGGAGAGGAATTTGTGATTGCATGATAATTCGGAAAGGAGGATATCGAAACGTTAATGAATAATACTCAGAACAGCGTGAGGTCTTTTGCGATTTTTGAAATCAGAAATGTTGTAATCATAATTGCTTGGATCATTCAAAACAGAATTATTAATATTTGGAATGGAGTTATAAAATTTTTGTGCAAATTGTTTAAAACTTGGGAGGGAAAGATCATGTCTGATATCCTCATTTCGGAAAAACAGGGGCGAAATTGTAATCATACGTAGGATTTTATTTTCATGTCTTTGTATGATCTCGAATTTCACTGCTTGTGTGTTATATTTAAATTGCAGAACATTATAAGCAATTATGAATTGGCATCAACTTTTTATCTAAATATTTACTTTTTTCTATTCAGCCAATTTGCCAATCTGTTTTTGATAGAAAAATTACAATGTAGAATGTTCAAATGTACAATAATTGCTACTGTCTGTTATTGAAAAAGAAAATAAGACAAACCTATAATTATATAATTGGTCATTAGACCAGTTTATTAACGTATTTAAGTTCATTTTTTAAATGAACAATTATAAATCAGTGTTTATTCAATAGATTTTAAAATTACTTTGCGTAAAGTACAGAAACAAAATTAGCCCACATGTTAAAAATTAAACAGAAATTTCCAAGGGCCAAAATATTGAGCAATACTGATCATAATATATAATTATAATGTAACATAAACATATAATTGGCCATTAGACCAGTTTATTAACATATTTTATTCATGTTTTAAATGGACAATTAAAAATCAATGTTTATTCAATATATTTTAAAATTACTTCGTGTAAAGTACAGAAACAAAATTAGTTCACAAGTTAAAAATTAAACAAATTTTCAAAGATAAAAATTACAAGCAATGCTGATCATAATATAAATAAATATATAATTATAATATAACATAAACATATAATTGGTCATTAGACCAGTTTATTAACATATTTAATTCACTTTTTAAATGAACAATTATAAATCAGCGTTTATTCAATAGATTTGAAAATTACTTTGCGTAAAGTACATAAACAAAATTAGCTCACAAGTCAAAAATTAAACAGAAATTTTATAGATATTAAGCAATGCTGATCATAATATAAATAAACATATAATTATAATATATTATAAACATATAATTGTTCATTACACCAGTTTATTAACATATTTAATTCACTTTTTAAATGAACAATTATAAATCAGTGTTTATTCCATATATTTGAAAATTATTTGCACAAAGTGCAGAACACAATTAGCTCCCAAGTTAAAAATTAAACAGAAATTTTATTGAATAAAGATATTAAGCAATACTGATCATAATATAAATATACATGTATCAAACATAATTCATGTTTTATTTCAGCTTTTTATCGTTTAATATTTACTTAGAACTTAATATAAAAAATTAATTAGCATTAGCTTATGAATAGACATTAGCTTTGTATCGTTCTTTCATTACCTTTAAAAGCTTTCTCTTTCTTATTTATCTTTAACTTTATCTTTATTATCTTTTAGTAATTTCTGTTTTTTTATTGTTAAATGGTAATTACAAAGTTACCATTTAACAATGGTTTGTTTACTTTTTGAAATAAGACATAAAAATCAAAATTTAGCAGCCAAAAAATTGAAAAATATTTATAACCAAACCATAATGACAAGATTTAAAGAACTGATTTAAATTTCTGAATTAAATTTCTTTATTGGCTTTTTCTCTATCTGTTAGTAATTTCTCTTTCTTTATTGTTAAATGGTAATTACAAAATTACCATTTAACAATTATTTGTTCACTTTTTGGAATAAGATATAAAAATCAAAATTTCGTATCGAAAAAATTGAAACATAATAAAGTCATAATGACTAACTAAGATATAAAGAATTGATTTAAATTTTTTAATATCACTTTTAACATAAGTTTCTTTTTTTTTTCTAATAGAATACACATGATACACATTATTTTATATTGTGCATGCAAGGTGTTTAAATACAAGTATTTTGCAAATTATTATTATTATTTTTATTTTTGAAAATCCATATTATTTTTAGAATCATTTAACATAGTAAATACATCAAAAAATGTAAAACATCGTGAAAAACAGAAATCAGTGGAAGTTAAAATAATTTATTGAAAGGAAAATAATTCAGAAAAGTGATAAATTTTTGAAGTTTTAGAAATTGTATTTAAACCAATACAATCAAATGACAATTTTTTTTAAAATAGTATTTCTCTATTAATTTGCATTATTTTCTAATAAATTTTTATGAAATAATTGAAGAAAAAAAAAAAAAATTGAAAACAAACATTTAAGAATGGATTTACTTCTGAGATATATTTAATTATATTATCGTATTTTTTCCCCACTCGAATCACTTTCTTCAATTTCAGAAAGAATTCACAATTCAATTTCAATTCAATTCTCATGGATTCAATTTCGTCAATTTCTGAAATTTACGAAACAAATAAAGTCTTAACGTCCATAACATAATCATCTACATCTTCTTTTTTAACCCATCCGAGCCACTGAAATGCAGATTTGACACAATTCTTCATTCCACCGAACCAAGAGCGTTTGCTGTCCTCATCGCTAGAAGACAGGAGATTTTGCAATGCTTCCTTGATCTCCTTTTCATTTCGTATTATTCCGTCATCGATTCTTCTCAATAGGATCTCTTGTGGAGACAATAACGACTCATCGATTGCAGTTTTATATTTGTTTTTGGTGACAGATCTGGTGATACAATCGGCCAGCAACAACGAGTAATTTAATTCCGGAACTTGAATTGGCTTATTATAGTGTTGATCTTGTGGACTATCAAGTAGAAAAGATTTTACGCAATTATTGTTACTCTTAAAATTACCCATGAGAATTTTAGCAGTGGTGGGTTCATTTTCGTTTTTCAAGAGATCAGCATCAGCAGAATCTACGTCAATTGCTTGTTTCTGTCGAATGTGTGATGCTACACGAAGATCTGTTGTTTTAGGAAATGTCTCTGAGTTTTCGCCTTGATAAGTATCCTCAGCGTCAATGTTTCTCACGTTTTCTTCTTTACTCGCCAATAAATGACTTGCAGAAAATATTAAGTTAGATGTAAGGTAAACTTTCAGAAAGTTGAACAAGTAATTAATCGGGGAAGACATACTAGTGGAAGCTCCGTTCGTCAAATAGTCTTCATATTGAATGTGGCTGGGAAACTGAAAATTATTACCATTGATTCTCTTCAACTGAGGTTCAGTAAAATTGTGTCTGATTTCAGTTCTTTTGTATCCGCTATGCATTTGGCTAAACATATCAACTTCTCTGTTTACGTAACTGCCGTATCCAGACAATTCCAGATCAATATCATCCTTGTACAATACTAACTGCTGAAATGATACGTGTTGTGTGGAGTTACGTATCTTCACTCGCCACAGTGTGTATGGACTTAACATTAAATCTCCTTCTTTGATTTTATCGAATACTACATTTTTACGAACGGGTTCACCAGCAATATTCTTCTCGCAAGAATACCAAATACTTTGACCTTCGCTTGTTATGATGTAAAGTTCGCTGTTGTATCTGTAGTAAGAATTGCCAGTATGAGTGGCTCTTATATCGAATCCTTTCAATGCCTTATTTATTTCAGACTGCACTGTGTCATTTTTGGATTTAAAATAGAATTCTATCAAGCTAAATTTAATGGCGTCTTTGTCAGGAGCAGAATCCTTCACATCAGCTATCAGGACGACCTCTTGTCCAGAGAGTAGACTTGAAATTATACTTTTGTACTCCTGATTCCTCCAGACAAAAAAGGGTTCAGTCGATGAGTATCGACTACTGAATTCTCCGTTCTGTAAGTATTTGTCTGTTTTTTTGACAGTTGTCTTGTACAAATCGACTTTGAGCTTCATGTCGTCGAGTTTAGCTATAGCTTTGGTAACTAAGTTTTCGATAGTTTGCTCCATTTCCAGATGTGACGGAAGCATTGAGGTGTCTAAATAATTATCTGCAAACGGGAAGACCCACTGCTTGAATGCACTGACAGCTGTTTTGTATTGCTGCAAAACGAGATTGGAACTTATCAGCATCTCCAAGTGGTTTACGCTATTGACCAGTACGGGTTCACTGATATTGATTTTGCTAGCAGCAGCGGAGCTTATGTCTGCAATGTAACTGGCCAAATTTTCCTGTTCGTGGTAGTTTTGTATGTGGTCATATACACTGATGAGTGTGGTCATAACTTCTTCCAATTTCTCGATGCAACGTGCTAAATTGTCTTTTACTTTGAATCCGTCAGTCACTTGTTGCATTTGCAGTTTAATATCTCTCAGAGTACCTTGCACCTGCCATTTGACTACATCAAGAGTCACTCGCGATTTGTTGTCTAATTTATTCGCAGTATCGTGTAGAGTTTCTTCCATATCTTGTAGCATTGGAATCACCGTGTCGTAAATATTTGCCTCGTATTGTTTCAGCTTTTGTATTTTGTTTTCAGCTTGCCCAATCGCGTCATTTAATGCATTAATATTTGCCTCATCATTTTTGTTCTGATTGTATATATCCACAAACATTGAACCGAGTTTAACACCTTGGTTGAATTTCGTTATCATCGCTATAGCTTTTGTCTTTTTTTGCTCAGCTATATCCTTTTGGGATTTTAAATCTTGTTCCTTCGCGCTTAATTCTTGTTCTATTTCTATCTCGAACTTTGTAAATTCTTCGTATCTGAATTTACGCTCACTAAGTTTACTCAACCTTCCCTTGATTTCATTTATTTTAACTGACATATCACCTAGCTCTTCAGGATTTTCATTTGCTTCTTGAGATATTTCTTCGAGTAAATTATTCAGATAAATAATTTTTTGATTTTTAACGTTTTTAACTCGATCTGCTAGTTCATTAAGATCGGGAATCAGTCCTGGTGTGTGTTGTGGAGAGAGCTGTTGTTGTTGTTTATTCAAAACTAAAGATTCGGCAACTGAAGTTGTTGCTCCAATTGCAGTGCCAACAACAGCCCCAACGGGGCCCAAGAAACTTATGATTTGACCAAAGATTTTAAAACCACTAAAAACTCCTTTCAGGGTCAAAGCTCTTTCCAATTCCTCTTTTTTCCTAATTAAAGCTTCTCTCTCTTGTTCAGCTCGTTTTTGCAATTCAATCGTTTCCTTTATCAATGTGTTTATTTTATCATCAATCTGGTTACTGATGTTGTCAATTTCAGGCGTTATTTGTTTTTGAATGAGACTTTTTGCCTCTTCTATCTTTTTGTCAACACCACTTTTGTAATTCGCTTTGTACCTGTTTATTATCTCTGCTTTATAAGCCGAGTTTTGCAGATCTTTGAGCTTGTCAACATCTTTCTTTACTAAATCCAAGTACGCACCAATATTTATTATCAGATTAGAGCTAGTGTCTTCTTTCAGGTTATAGATTCTACCCAGGACAGTTGTGTACAGATAATTTAGAACTTTTTTATATTGGAGAGAAGTTTCATTCTTGTCAGGATTTCTCGCATAGCTGCTTATTCTATTCAGTAAAGATTGATATAGAGGAACGAAATCTACATCGCCTTTCAGCTTATTAAATTGCTGTTCTATACCTTCCAACTCGGTGATGAGTCCAGATGTTTTATAGATTCTATTTATTTCGTCGCTATCATTCATCTGGTTCAGAAAAGGGTCAAGATAACTTTTTTTAAAACGATCGACCAAATTTTGTCTCAAAAACGTTTTATACTCATTTATAGTGGTTTCTAATCCATCAAGAACCATTGCATCTTTTGGATTTTGCATACCTGAAATATTAGCGCCATCTGTCCCGTTTTTTCCTGATGGTGCATACGTATTGTTTTCATCGAAGCCTTTTATTACCCACCAAATCGCGTCATATTGGGAGGAGCGCCAAGGAAAAAGGGGTCGTCTGAAATAACCGCGAGCTGTTGTATCACCCCCGTTTGCTCCGCCCCTTCCTCCAATCCCGCCTTTACCGTCTTCTCCAAAATTTCCTTCTCTGACTTTTATCGAAACTCCTGAAGAATCGCCGAATTCAACCACCGCGACATTTCCCTGTTTGCCACCTTTTCCGCCTTTACCACCATTCCCTCCGTCTCCTCCTTTCCCCCCTTTCAAACCGTAAAATTTGAAGCCTTTATGATAAAAAGAGTACATGCGTATCACGACGCCTATTTGCCTCTCTCTTAACAAGTGTTCCGTGTCACTTGCATCGTAGCCTTTCACCTCCACTTCTTCGAACTTGAAACCGTCGATTGTGGTTTTATTATTGTAAAAAAATATGTCTTCAAGGTTTTTAAAATACAAGCGCGGAGGAGATCCATTGTATGCATTGTCGCCTTTCTCTCCATTCTTACCCTTCTGTCCCGGACCGCCCATTCCTCCGTTAGAAATTATCGTTAAATTTGCACCGTTCACAAACTTTTCACCAATCCCAAAAACAGCACCACCAGAATCACCCGGAAGTCCTGGTTTGCCAGGTTCTCCATTTTTACCTGGTCGGCTTATCGGATAAAGTCTTTTGACTACATGATGAAATGCATCATGGGATTTGCCGTCAGTTCCACTTAAATCTATCTTTCTGGTATCCGATAATTTCCCATTTTGGGGAGAACAGAGTTATTGGTAGCGATACATCTAGATCAATAAAAATAGTGTTTAGGGCTAAAACATTGATGGATTTAAATTTTCCCGATTTAAGATCACTTAAATAACTCTCACAACTATTAGTGACATCGATTTCAGTTATTTTCTCAGTCATAGTTTCATTTAGACTAATGTAATTGCCTTTTAGAGTTACACTTGACTCTGAACACTTTACATGAACCACGTGCTTTAATGTTAAATTTAAGACTTTGTTTAATTCCTCCAACTGTTGTGCTGTTATGGTTATGCTTTTAATGCCATCATAATCCACTATGTCATAATTTGATAGTTTGGTTAGAAAGAGGCCAAAGGAACTTGAAGTTATTGCAATTCCTTGTGGTTTACCAGGTTTTCCCCAATCTTTAAGATCAGCCACGTTGTAATTGCGTCTATTTTTCTGAATTTCCGTACTCCGATAACTTAGTATACAAACTATTTAAAAATCTATACCACTTCTCTGACTCATGAACAGATTTAGCTACTTCTTTAAATTCATTATTCCATGATCCGAAGTCCAATACCGTGTTGCTCATAAGTTGCAGGATTCGGAAAGATTTTCCTTGACTTGCAATGCTTAGTATGAAATCTTTCGGTACTTTAATGTCAAGAAGATTTGTTTTTTTCTGAATTATTGTCACCAATTCACTTGCTGCCCCTTGACTTTCGACTTCTTCTGTCATGTTTGACAGTATATTATATCCCTTATTTAATTCAATGGGCAATTTCTGAATTTCGAAAGTTTTCATTACTTCGTCAAAATGTCGTTGTATTGCATTAGCTATATTTTTAACAACGTGCTGAAATTTGTAACCGAGTTTTTCTGCTGCATTTTGAATATCGCTTTGGATATTCTTCCCTGATTCTGAAAGGTACGTTATTAAACTTTTAAATAAATCTTCCCAGGGTCGTGTCTTGTAGCTCTCACCGCTTACAATTTTGAAAAAGTTAAAGTACCTGCCTTGCTTTGAAATGTTTAGTATAGTATTTTCCATTGACATGTTGGCGTTTAAAATAGCAATGCTACTGTTAAGTTGCATTGCTAATTCTTCTACATCTGTTGTATTCTTGATTTCCTCAAACATATTTGTTATTATGGCATAACTTTCATTAAATTTGATGGGTATTGTTTGGGCTTCTGATTCATCTATGTCAATATTTGAACCAGTTAATAACGATTTGATTTTATCCTGTACTGTTTCTACAAAATTGCTATAATGTCCTTGCATTTCTACTGCTATATTACTGACGCTATCCCACACATTTTGATTAATTTCTTCTACTAAGTTATGAACGTCGTTCTTGGATTTTTCCGATATGGTGTAACCAAAATCATTACTGTCCTTTTCGGTGAACTTGAGATCCTCATGTATTATATTTCCGACGAGTTGTTTCCCTTCTTGCAGCAAAGTGATGTTACTTAAGGGCCCCGGCTCATCTGGCCTCCTGAAAATTCCGATTTTAGAATACCGTGTATCTTTTTTTATCAGTAATACATCAACGAATTTCATTGCTTTTTCATAGAATTTTGTTTCCTTTGCAGAAACTTGAGGATTTTTCGAAGTTTCTTCTAAATACTCCCTTGCTTCTTGAAGAAAACCTGCAATGCCCTCAATGACTTTACCATCGTCCACCAAAACTAAACTTTTGCCCCTTTTCAGATACCGATTGTCGACTTTTGTCGCCACCAAAGCGATGCTCTTTTTAAACTTATCAATGTCTTTCACTAGATCTGAAACGTGCCTTAACAAATTCATGAAATCCTGTCTGTCAACGCCTTTTCTAACCGAAGGGTAACTAATAACAAAAACTAGCTTGACACTCTCAGCGTGGTCCAGTACCTTCTTTATAAAATAAGTTGTTGCTATATCATTGCTTGAACTCCTCGTGTCACTGAAACCAGGACAGTCATAATAAGCAGTACTAGTCTTCTCATCTACAACGAGTTCTGGAAATATTGTCTTCGATTTTAGGGTGGAATCACCAATTCTGTTGTTATCTTCTATGATAAATTCACCTTCGTTTATTTCTTTCGATATCAATTTGGTGTTATCTCCGGCTAGCCATTGGGTGAATGTGCTTTTACCACTCCCTGTGTTGCCTAGTACCAAAACCACATCTTTGTATTTATCGCTTAATTTGATTTCTTTCTCGCCATTTTCCAGAAGATCAAAAATTGCTTTAATTTCAGTATTGCCGTCGTTAGTAGCACTTTGGCGATTATTTATCGTTGGTGAATTTAAGCCAACAGGCGTGTGCAAAGAATGAGAGGGATTCATAGTAATTTGAAGATTTTTCCTCACGGTATTCCCCACTTATTACGGGACCCAATGAGGGAAAACAGTTTCCGACTTCTGAGGGAATATTTCAGCCTAGGTACGTAGTGTTACTGTAGATAGCTCTAGGACAATCATAGCGTCCTTGACAGCAGCACCAGTCCTACAACAGAGAAATATATATAATTAAAATAAAACTTAGCAATGATTGTAATGAGTAGACGTAATAATTAATTAAAATAAATATAATTAATTAAAAATAATTTGTTTCACAAAAAAATTTATTCAAACTAGTTTATTTTCTTAAAAAAATTATTTATTAGGATATTTATTAAATATAAGTCCACTATAAAATTTATATGTGCATATTATAATTATTAAATTTAATATAATAGTATAATTATCAATATAGTTATGGTATAAAAATTAAATTTATTTAAAATTATGTATATCTTCTTTGTCGTTGAGTCGATTAATACAAGTCTGGCAATTAATATACTTAAAACATTGGAAAACTGGTAAGTAGATATCTACAAGCCAATTAGCTATTTCTACTTCAAAGCAAAAATGATTTGTTTCACAGAATAATCTATTTAAACTGCTGCATTAAAAAATGATAGCATATTTATTAAATATAAGTCTATTGCAAAATTTGATAGCATATTTAAATGTAATATAATTATTTTTATGTAGTATAATTATTAAAATTAATATAATAGTATAATTATCAATATAGTTATGGTATAAAAATTAAGTTTATTTAAAATGCATATGAGTAATTATTATTTGTTGGGGTATTTGATTGAATAATATTTTCAAGCAAACATATTGATTGATGGCATGAAGTCTCATTGTGTGGCATGAAGTCTCGTTGATTGATGGCAGGGCCGGATTTTCCTATAGGCTAACTAGGCTTCAGCGTAGGGCCTCAAGATGAAGAGGGGCCTACATTCAAATAGTTAGCAAAATTAGAATTACACTATTCTAAAAACAGTAAACACTGAGTTAAGGAGACATCTGGATATGATCTAAAAACATTAAGCACTGATATAAGGTGACATCTGGATATGGATTTTGTTTGAATAAAAGTTCCATTTTTGGTATAGTTTAAAACTTGAAATTCATACTTAAACTTTAAATGCGAATTATTATGAAATAAATTTATCTGAATTGAATTTGCTTTAATCTTCAATGTATTGAATATATTTCATTTAATTTGATAGAAAATATGATAATTTTTATTGCATACTTTATTTTCGTGGGCAAAGATTTTTATTATGTGAATTTTGTTTCTTTGTAAATGGTTTTTTTTTTCTCCCCCCAAAGCAGCTGGCAAACAGACATGGACGTCTTGGATGCCTTAAGGCAAACGCTGCACAGACGTCACTCACTTTGCGTTACCCAGGTGTCGCGTGTAACTCGAAGATAAGCCACGGACGCAGAGTAACAATGCCCCCGCAACGCTCTACGATCCTATTGGGACCGGGACCAACGGTTTAAAGTGGATTCCGAACCACTACACACATCCATGGCACCGCCGGGACTCGAACCCGAAACCTGTGGTACCGAGCGCTAGCCACTCGGCCATTCAGGCCCGTCTTTGTAAATGTTGTATGTTATGTTTGATTAATTATTGTTACAAGTACTATATAGGGTGCTGAGAACAAATGTCCAAATAAGTGTACTCGACTTTTTTTTTATTTATTATCCGTGCCACATTTTTTTTTAATAAAGATTAGTACCCATCACAACACGTTTCATTTAACATATTGATATATATCACAGTAATGATGTATTTTATTATCTCTCATGTAATTTACAAACTTAAAAAATGGAAGGTGAAAGGGCCTCATAAGTGGTATAGCCTAGGGCCTCTTTTCATCTAAATCCGGCCCTGGATGGCATGAAGTCTCGTTGGAATATTGATTGCATGGAATTTCGTGCTACGAGAAATCAATGAATCACGCATCGAGATTTATAAACTTTTGTACTTTCTTTGTAAGGTAGTAAATATATTATATATATATTTTTTAAAACGAAATTTTAAAATTTTTATATGTGTCCTGTAATTCTCGGTCATCCTATATTATGACAAGGACATATTAAACTTATATAAAGCGGATATAACTGAAAAAAAAATTAAAAATTATCTAATATTCCTGTTATTACATATAACTAACAAATATAGAATATGAAATAACTAATAAACAAATAATATTAAAAAAAATTTTTTTAAGTCAATTCCTACTTTTTTTCCCTCTATATTGCAGAAAGTCCTTTATAAATAATTTTTATTCATTTTTTTAAAGTTTATCTGGCGCCATCTATTGGTAGATACATGCAACTTAAATCTAAAAAAAAAAAAAAATTAAAATTAATTAATTAAATTTAATTACTGAATTAATATTTGAAAAACTGTATTAACATCAAGTGTCATCCACTACAAGTTAAAAAAAATGAAATATGAAAAAATATGGCAAGTACTACTGTAGTATGTACTGCGAAGCGAGTACAGATATATATAGGGAGAGTGTGAGCTGATAGAAGGAATTGAAAAAAACACCAATAAAATCATTGTGACAAATATGAAATAAAATTTTAACTTCGCCTATGATATTGTATCTTTGTCAAGGTCGTGATTAATTTTTAATTTGGAAATATCTCAAAACTTACAAACTTGAAACTTGTTATCTTTTCTGACTTCATTAAAGAAATCATATGACAGGATCTATGACTTAGGTATGATCTTACTTACTTGTTACTATCAGTTAAAACAGCTGCTATTACAGAGACAGGTGTTCGTGATCTCTAGATTAGGGCTTATCTTGAATGATTCGCCATAAATAAAATGTTTTTTTTTTTTTTTATATCTTTGAGATCTGATCTTGGATAAATCAAGAATTAAACCAAATTCTTTGAAAATAAATGTTTACCATTGTTCAAATAATTTGTCTTTTGATAGTAATGTTACGGAATTTTCTGATGAGCATGTAAATAATGATGTGATAATTTAATTAGATTTCATACACTCTTTGAAATTGCAATTTTTTTTTGGTATTTATTTGATATTAAAAATGTTTTTGCTCCTAAGAAATATTTTTTTTTCTACTACAGAAAATTGAGTAGTGGCTGCTTCCTCCTACGCGCTGCAAGAGCGCCAATAATGAGAAAAAAATTGAAAGTAAAAACAACAACAACAACAGCAGCAGCAGCAGCATACATACAAAGTATAGAAACACAACTAATGCAATGTAGGAGAAAATTATATGATATTAATTAGAGTACCCTAATGATAGCTTTGTCAAGGAATATATATCCTTAGACCATTATAAAACCATTTATTTCCTCTTGCTAGATGGAGTGCAAATCAAAAAAAAAAATATATATATATATATATATATTATTATATCTATCTTATACTATATATAGAATTAGAATTTTAGCTCTTTTAATTGACTAAAATATGGAGTGCATCCAACAATGTTTAACAAAAGTTTTGTCTTTTTTATATTATTTTATTTTTTATGGTGGAACGAATGTACGAATAATAAAAAAAAAAAAAAAAAAAAAAAAATAAAATAATAAAAAAAAAAATATATTACTTGATTTATAAGAAAATTATAACAAAAAGCACAAATAATTGGAACCTTGATTTATGCTTTGAAATTTAATTTAACTAAAACTGACATTTATATGATTTCATTGTTAATGTTGTGATTATTAATATTTATATGATATGATCGTTAATATTAATAAGATCATGATTATGGGGCCTGATGACCGAGTGGCTGGCGCTCGGTGCCACAGGTTTCTGTTCGAGTCCTGGTGATGCCATGCATATTTGTAGTGGTTCGGAATCCTTTTTAAACCGTAGGTCCCGGTCTAATAGAATCGTAGAGCATTGCGGGGTTAGTGTTACTCCGCGTCTGTAGCTTATTTTCAAGCTACATGCTCTCCTGGTTAGTGCTAAGTGGGTAAAGTCGGTGCAATGCTTGCCTTAAGGCATAAAAGACAATTGTCTAAGTGTTTCTGGTTTTCTCCCATTCGGCACGCAAATAGGGGATAATTACCCTTAAATGTACTACCGGGGGTAGGCCATCAGCGGGCTGCCGATATGTATAAGTGACACCCAAAGACCTGTCAATGTGTAAAAACGACAAATATTTTTCATATATTCATTACAATATATTTTTTGAACTGAAAGAAATATATTTATTAAAAAATGCATTTATGAGTAATACATTTATACACATATACACATACATGCAATTATTAAAATGTAATACATATATATATATATATTTATACGTTAATATTTAATAATGATTTATCAATATCACCGTAAATTATAATTAAACTTTTTAAAATGTTCTAAAATGTATACTTTCAGTTTCAAATGGAAAAAAAAATAGATATAGGGTTCGAATCCCGGCTGTGCCATGGATGTTTGTTGTGGTTCGGAATCCACTTTAAACCTTAATTCCCGTCCTAATAGGATCGTAGAGCGTTGTGGGGGTAACGTTACTCGCGTCCGTAGCATATCTTCAAACTACACGTGCATCCTGGGTATTGCTAAATGAGTAACAGCAGTGCAGCCTTTGGGTATGGCATAAGGATTAACTGTCTGTATTGCCAGCTGTGTTAGAACAACAACAACAAAAAAGTTTGCCAATTCAGTCAATTATTTGCTCAAGTCTAAAAAACTATTCATAAAAATGGTATATTTATCATTTCTTTAAATAAAATCCAATGATATTACTTACCAATTATTCCGTGTAAGCGTATCATAAAAAGGAAAACAGAACAAAAGTTTAAAAAATATATCCACCATTCCACGACTTTAAAATTCTAATAAATTGCACAACCTGAACATGCAAGTTTAACTAGATACTTTCACTCAGTTTTTAAGATCAAGCTCTGTTTATATTCAATATTCTTCAATTGAGAGTTATTTTAACTTCTTATCACGTCATTTGAAGTGCTGGGATTTCCCACTCATGCTGTTTATGTATTGAAGGGAATTTCCCCCTATTTTTCAACACTGGAAGGGATTGTATGATTATCATGTCATATTTCCCCTTTTCCCCTCCCTAAAAATTAAAATTGGGATAGAACGAATTCGTGTTAAAATGACAGCTGACTGTTGTTATTAGTCTAATTTTAATATGTTTATTGAGATGGGAGAAAAACTGTAGTGTGTGTTTTTTCCATTTTTTATAACAAAAAACTTGAAACTTCTTATATATTCTATTCTGTTTTTTGGCATATTCTGTTAAGTAAGTATATGGGCCTGAATGGACGCGTGGCTAGCGCTCCGTACCACAAGTTCGAGTCCCGGCGGTGACTTGGTGTTTGTAGTGGTTCGGAATCCCCTTTACCCACAAAGGGGCTGATGCGCCAATGATGATGAAGTAAATGACAAAGATCTGAAGTTCTGTTTTTAAATCAAGTTCTGTTTTTATACCCGTGGCATATAACGAAGCTTTATTCAGTTTTAAGAAGCGTGGTTTTTTTTGTTGCTATCTTTATATATACTATATAATTCTCCTGTACGTGTGTTTGTCAATAAACTCCTCCTAAACGGCAGGACCGATTTTGACGAAATTTTGTTTGTGTGTTTAAGTGGGTCCCTGGATGGTTTAGATTCACAATTTTTCCCGGTAAGTGGCACTACAATCGATATATCTTTATTTATATAATTCTTATGTACGTGTGCTTATCACTGAACTCCTCCTAAACTGCTGCGGCTTGACGGCAACTGATTAGCGCTCTGGCCATTGGTACCGAAGGATTCAGGTTCGAATCCTGGCAGTAGCATGGATATTTGTTGGTGGTTAGGAATCCACGTTAAACTTTAGGTCCCGGTTTGTTCAGCCTAAAGTGTTCAGAAGATAACCATAGAGCGATAAACTAACCAAACCAAACCTAAAGGCGCTGCAATCAAATTCCAGGATTTTTTTTTATATTCAGGGTAGGACAACGACTGCCTGTTCATATATATATATATATATATATTCATTGAAGATAATGGAAAGTGGGAAAAAAAGGACGCATTAAAGAACTACATTGAAAAACAATCTGCTTGCAATCTCTATTTTCTAGAAACGAAAATTTAGATAAAATTCACAATTGATTATTAATTTCATCTTTTGCAAAACGCTTTTATTTCTTGTCAATAACTTCATACTGTGTCCTTTTCATCCTGTGAGACTGAATCATCGTCAAAGGAGGATTCCATAGGAAAACGCTATTAGTTGTGTGTTCTGTTTGTTCACTATATGCAATGCTGTGTAAAACTTCATTGGATGAAAATGCAGAATTTAAAACACTAGATTTATCCCTCAGACGAAGAAAACTACGAAAATTTGAATGTATAATACTTGCGCCCTTATATAATCATGCCAGGCCCAATCACATCCGAACAATTCAACGATAGGATAAATCTATTACTTTACATTTTTCTAGCACATCATGGCTATTTTCAAAAACTTTCTCATAATGATAAAAATTAAAATGACACCTATTAATATAAAGTTATTAAAATGGCAATACCTGAAGAAATATAGAAATAAAGCCTTTTTATTTATTTTTTTGACATATTTAAAAAAAATTTATTTGATTCAATTGAAATCCTATATTTCATATTTCATAAATGTATGATTTTCACATTTTGTTGACTTTGAAAGTGGTGCAAGTTCATTTGAGGTCATCAAAAGTAAAAAAAAATTTTAACTAATACTTTAAAAACGATCAAATTATCAAAATAATATCATAGTTAAATCAATTTAATATTAAAAAAAACTTTTTCATAATGATAAAAATTAAAACTGGTTCCTAATAATTTAAAGTTGTAATGGCATTACATGAAGAAATATTGAAATAAAGCCTATTTATTTATTTATTATTTTTTTTACATATTTAACAAAAATTTCATAAAAAATTGGCTTGATTCAATTGAAATCTCATATTTAATAATTTATAAATGTATGATTTTCACATTTTATTGACTTTGAAAGTGGTGTAAGTCCGTTTGAGTATAAAAGTAAGTCCGCCATCAAAAGTATAAATTTCTTTTAATTATTACTTTAAACACGACCCCATTATGAACTTAAATCAATTCAATATTTAAAAAACATAAAATTAAATTATTAACATATACCAACATTTTTCAAACCATTCAAATACAAAAGCTTAAATAAATATCTCCATATATTACAAAATGGACTTGCACCACTTTTAAAGTAAACGGCTCAAATATCGGGGAAAGTCATGTTTACACTGATTTAGCAGATGTAAACACAGATTCAAAATATTTATTTTCACTTCATTTTTATTTTCAAAATAATGAAATACAAACAAAAATTGATGTTTAAAACTGGGTAATAAATTTGAAAAATTCTTACCTTTTTATATTGTTTGTAGATGGTTAAAACGATTTGGTTTTTGCCATGGATGTTTTTTTTCCAAAGATACTCTGAAGATGTTCTTATACGAAATTTGCAATATAGAAGGAAAAACAAATCGATTCAAAGTTGGCAATTCTTACCTTTTATATCTAATGAAAAACACTTGAGAAAAGTTCTTTTCATTTTAGTGATAAGAAGATAGTGAAAATAACAAATGTGAATGCTTCAAAGCAGCTTTGAGTTGATTTCTTATCGTTAAAAAATGATTTTTAATTTTATCGTTTGGTTCAATAAAATTATAAAATAATTTGACCTTGAATTTTTAATTTTTAATTTTTATATTAAGAAAAAATAGTTTAAATGAGTTAATTTATTATTGAAATTTTATGACATTTCAAACAGTAAAAAAAAAAAAAAAAAAAAAAAAAAAAAAAAAAAAAAAATAAATAAAAATAAATAAAAAAAAAAAAAAAAAAATTAAAATTAAAATTAAAAAAAATAAATAAATAAATGAAAATAAAATAATAAAAATATCAACCAGTTTATATTGACAGAATTTTTTACTTCATAAATAGAGATGCCAAACTATTTTCGGATTTTCTGTATTTAATATGAAATAAATCAATAAATAAAGATAGAAAAAAATGAAAATAAAGAAATATTAATTTTTATCGTAACAAATGAAAGTAAATAAAAAAATAATAATAAAATGAATGAATGAAAGAAATAAATAATTTATAACGGACTTCAAAGAAACAAAAATACATTTATGAAAAATAAAATTAAAAAAAAACAAAAACATTTTTGTCTATTAAACAAACCTCACCTAATAAAAAAAACTTCTATTCATTTAGGAGGAGAAAAAACATCAGTTTTTGAGAATTTTTTTTTTTTTTTTTTTTTAAGTACGCTGGTGAGTATTAGGGCTGAGGTTCCATCCGCTGGCGGCTTTGTTGTAGACACTGTTTTCTATGCCTTTGTGACGTTTAGCGTCTACCCGGTGTGATTTTTCCGGGTTTTCTCCCCTACGATACGCAAATGCGGGGTAGTTTCCCCTAAAAGTTCTCAAGGAAGGCAGTGCCCTCTTTATTCAGCGACATGAAGACGAAGTCTGACTTCTATCTATGGGTGCTCCATCGTATCACAAGCTGCCGCATTACCTCTATCCATGGAATGACCATCCTGCACTGCAGGGCATTGAGGATTAGACACAACAATAAGATAGAAAGAAAAAAATAAGAATTAATAATTGACTACAAAGAAAAATACATTGTCTATTATATTTCTAACTTCAAACAATTAAAAACTTCCATTATAAATTGCAATTAAAAGCTTCCATTAAAAATTCCAGTTTTTGCGAAAAATTAAAAAAAAAGTTTGATTAATTTTTTTAAGTACTTCAATTTTATTTTTTTAAATAATTTTTTCAATGATGAACAAAGCAACATTTAATCTTTTTTCAATAGTGTTCGTAGATAAATATAATACCGCTATAATATTTTCTCTTTGTTAATAAAAAGAGCTATTAGTATGTGAAGATTTTATAATAAAGTATAATATAGTTTAATTAATAAATTTATTGTTGATATGTACAAACATATTGTTATAAATTTTTATTGTTCTCATGTGCCAACATGATGCTGTCTTGGTGAGAAGTCCGTGTGTCTCCAAAAAAAAAAAAAAAAAAAAAAAAAAAAAAAAAAATAAAATAAAAATAAATAAATAAATAAAATATGAAGCCATAAAATAAAAAAATAAGTAAGAGTATATGTTATTATTTAAAATAGATTCATCTTCTCGCGCAATACGAGAAACTTTCACTTCACAAACAACTCTATTTAAAACAAACTCTGATTTTCACGTGGTTTTATTCATGTTTTAAAACTGGCATGAGATATGTGTTGCTGAATATAATGATTAACTCATATCAAGTCACGTGCTCTGTCGTTCATTCTGAATCATCTGGTTTTCAAAATATAAGCCAGATTATTGTTTCAATATTCTCAAAATAGTGTCTGAGGATTAGTTTAGGATTGTAAAGTTAATTTAACCTTACGACTTTTCTGTCTGAATTCGATAGTGATTCTTGTAGTATTTGAACAATTGCTTCTTCATAAAGTTCTCAGGTTATTAAATTTTATTATATTCCTGTCGCTATTGAAAGTGAGAGTTCTTGTGGGGATTCTGCACTTTAGCGTTTCGATTTCGCCAAGTCTCTTTTCTGCGCCAAATGGAATCCGCAGCAATTTGTAACAGCGACTGCCAATTTGATTGTTTAGGAAACGACTTGACGAAAACAGCAAAGAAAAAAAAAATTGGCAAATAAACAAGCGAAATCCTAAAGTGCAGAACTGTCGTTCTTGTAGTATTCAGATCAATTGCTTCATGAATTTCTTGGGTTATTGAACATTGGTATACTCCCATGTGTTTTTGTCCAGCAAAATATATTCACGCAGGATAAACTGAAATTCGTGAAAGGATTTCAGTTTTCATACAATAAATCCAGACATTAAATAATTAATTATATGTTATTATCACTGTTTTCCAATGACGTTATATTCTACAATTTCTATGTTAAATTGAATTCTGTTTATACATGATTTCTGTTTTTAGTAAAAATGTTAAATATGAATAGTTACACATTTTTGCTAAACAAAAAGTAAGAGCATAATTTATTATTTAAAACATATTAAACTCTTCACACAACATGAAAAACTTTCATTTTAAAAACAATTATTTAAAATAAAACGCCGATTTGTACTTGATTTTTTTCAATTCGTATTATTAGTTCACACTCTCCCTATATCTTGTATATCTTGTTCAAATTTTCAATCGTTCATAAAATACTTTTTATTCATCCACTCAAGTTCAAATACCTTTTTTTTTAAACTTGCAGTTGACGACACTGGACGTTAATACAATTTTTTCAAATATTAATTCATGAATTAAATTCAATTGATTAATTTCAGTTTTATATGGGAGAAAAAAATGTTCTTTTATATGATATTTAGTAGGATATAAATTAAGGAATAAATACCGTCAGTGGCGAAACGTGTAGATCGCTGGAAAAAAAAATTTCTTTTTTAATTCTGGGTTCTAGTCTGAGTCAAGGAGGGAACAAAATGGAAAATGAAACATGTGAATAAATTAGTGAGAGAGATGGAAAGTGTGTCTGTGAGAGATAATTTTTTCTAACTTAAAAAAATGAATGAAAATTATTTATAAAGAACTTTCCGCAATATAGTGAAAAAAAAGTAGGAATTGACTATTTTTGTGACTGATTTTTTTTTATATTACTTGTTCATGTGTGTTTTAAAACTGGCATGAAATATGTGTTGCTAAATATAACGATTGACCCATAACAAGTCATGTGCTCTGTAGTTCATTTTGAATTGTCTGGCTTTCAGAATATAAGCCAGATTACTGGTTCAATTGCTACAAAGTAATGTCTAAGGACTAGTTTATGCTTATAAAGTGATTTCACGCTTTTTCTTTTTTTCGTTTTATTTACTTTATTTATTAAGTCAACAATTTGGAATTTATTGAAAAAAATATAAGAATATCAATAAATAATTCATGAACGGGGAAGTCGAGATTTGAACCAGTAATCAAATTATCACGAGGAAATTCAATCACTAAAATTGATGATAACCCGTTAAAGTAATTAAATAAAGTTTCTTCAAATAAGTTGAATGTTAAGTGTTTTTTTTAATACATATATATAAAAAGAAAGGACTAGGTACAGCCCCCGAGCAATAAACGCGAGCCCTCTGTTAAGAGTCTCATGCTCTGACAACCATACCAGTCCAATCTCACAACAAAAGTGATTTTTAAACTTTATTAGCAATATCACGACTTTTTATATAAATTACACCATCATACAATCAAATTTTTATAATAAAAAAGAAGTCAAACAATTTTATAACACTATTTGTGATTTAAAATAATTTCTTTTTAAAATCAAAAAATTTTTTAACCATATTTTATGCAACTATAAACTATGCCGCCATCTGTCGGGAATAATCAGAAAAATTGTTTTTTAGAGTGAACATTTATTAATTGATTTTTTATTCTTTTAATGCTTATGGTTTTATTTCAAAATGCTCAGCAGCATAATGTATTTAGAAAATTTAAGGTTTTTTTAATAAATTAAATATAATTTGTAATACATAACTTCAGCACATGTATTGACAGAATAGTGTTTAATTATTTGAATGAAATCTAGTACGAATTAATTAAGACAATTTAAAATAATCAAAAAGGTTTTCTTAAATAAATTGAAGTTTGAATGATTTTCTTAAAACATATATAAAAATAAAAAACTGAATAAAAAAAAAAAAACATGAAATGATAGTATTTACTTCAATTGATAGCAAAAAAAAAAAAATTTAAAAAAAAACGAATTTATTTGAAAACAATTTAAAAATTTTTTAATGAATAATTTAAAATTTGCATAAATTGATATTTATAATTTTTTTTTACATGAGTTGTTAGTTATTTGATTATCTATTTCATTCAAAATAATTTTAATATTGGACAAGCATCAAATCGATTTGATGCTAATGGATTTTTTTGATGGCAAATTGTACATTCTACTCTAAAACAGAAGAATAGTTTTTAGAATTTCAATTACATTCCATTAGTTGCAAAATGAGGAATTTTATATCTTACTAGCAGACCCGGCCACGCGTTGCTGTGGCTTTGTTGTATTTCGTTCAATTATTAGATACTATAACTGGTATTGCTAAGGAAGTGATTGGTAAAAAATGATGAAAAGATCAAATTAAGCTCCAACGAATAGAAAATGTTTAATTTTTATTAATTTAATGAATGAGGTACATAATGTCGATTTTTAACACTGTTTTATAATTATTTTACCTAATTTAATTTCTAATGATCATTACTTTCATTTAACTAAGAACTAAGCGATGAACACTATTTCTTGTTAATCTGTCTTTCGTCAAAATAAATAAATTCGATGGTTTTCCAATACGTGAGCATGCAACATACAGCTGCCCGTGGGAGAAACATGGATTCTCCAAGTCCAAGCCACAAATAGCCATTGTTTGCCCTTGCGACTTATTTATTGTCATCGCAAAAGCCAAACGTATCGGAAATTGTAGCCTTTTGAAAGGTATTGTAGATTCTGATGGTATCATAGGAATTCGAGGTAACAGGACGACTTCGCCTTTAAACTTTCCAGTCAATATCGTTGCTTCAAGTACGATTCCGGTAATTCTTCTGATGACAAATCGTGTACCGTTGCATAATTTTGGTGGATTTAAGTTACGCAATAGAATGACCGCTGAACCAATTTTCAGACGAAGATTGTGTGACGGCTTCTTACATTAAATTTCTAAATAATTTGATTTCAAATGTTGCAACTCCAAAATGAACTCCTCTTTTGACATAAGAAAGTACCATTCAAACATTTCTTTAAACACTAACATGTAATCTTATACCATAATTCACTACGATGGAAACGCACATTTCATGAAATTTAATTAGTTTGAAGACAGTAGTCCAATTAAAGATGTAAAACTTGTTTTAAACTAAATTCCTCCAGAAGTAATTTTGAAAGAAATTTGTATGGTTTTGTCATAATTTTGATATTGTTTGGTTTTGTCATAATTTTTTTATTGTTTCGTTTTGTTCTAATATGCAAACCTGATCTGAATGTTATTGAAATGAATTCAACTCAACTCAACTTGATACGATATTTATTGTTTACATTGAGAATGGCATTAATAGTAGTTTCTAGTAATTTTAATTAAAAAAAGATAGATACTGATTACTTAAAAATAATATTATCGTATTTTGAAATGGCAGAAGAGGTAGGGAAAAAATATTTTTAATATGAAAACAAAATATAAAAGTTTCGATAATAATAACACAGTAAGATTATATGTAGAAGTATTTAAGTAAATAAAAATAGCATTTTACACTAATAGCAAAATAGTATTTACATTTTATTATTTTTAAATAGCAATAGCATTAATGAATTAAAATAGTATTTAGGTTCGGGTATTTTTTTTTTTTTTGGTCAAATAGCAATTAATTTAATTATTTTAGCCTTTGAGATTTGGCGACTTTTTTGATCACCAAGTAGGCGAAAATCAAAAATTGCACTTTGAATTTGGCGCACTTTGGGAAAAAACATTTTTGTCGCCAAATCCCAACAGCCCCTATTCTACTATTTTACCTTTATTTTTGAACCAATATAATAATAATAATAATTTTTTGGGGGAGGGGGAGTTATCAGTAAATTACTCTGGCTTAAATATGCATTTTTGGCATGCCATGCCATGATAATTGTAATTTGAAAAAGTTACTATATAAAATTGTATTGAAATGGATTCAAATTTGGCGAATTTAGTCAAAACAATTTCTAATAAACTACATTAATTCTAACGGGGAATATTGCCAAGATTCGTCAAAATCTTATAGAGTTGAAATAAAAAAACAACTCAGTTAGGTAAGGTGTTTTGGTTTTTTTTCTTTTATTTTACTGCAATTAGGTTTTTCATAGCTAATTTTACTTTAGAATTGTTTTGAAAAACAACTATTTGCTCCAGAATGCTATTATTATTTTGGTACTTACGTATTAACGCCACCGCAGCAGAAGCTGCGCTAATGCGCCAATAAAGAGCTGTCAATGCGCCAAAATAAAGACTTTTGAATCTATGTTAAACTCTATATCGGCCCATTTTCCACCGAAATCCGATTGACTACTTTGTTTTTAAATAAAGTGTTTTGAATTTTGAAAGTGTTTTGATTTTAAATAAAGTGTTTTACATATTTTATGATTTGTCACAAAAATTTTAAGTGTAGATTGGCGCCACTTAAAAACATCCAAATCTGTAGCTGCGGTGGTGTTAATACGTAAGTACTATTATTTTTTATGGTGGATATTGTAGCAGAGAACAGAATTACAATGCCAATAAACAAAATATTTTCAAGCTACTCTAGGTAGTGCTAAGTGAATAATAGCAGCCAATGAGCCCTTGCTTGTGGCATAAAAGACAATTGCTAAGTATTTGCCAGCTGCATTAGAAAAAGAATAAACAAAATGGTTAATGCTGCTTTTGTTTGAAATCGAAAAAAAAAAAAAAGAGAAATATATAAACAAATATTAAAAAATTGACATTTAAAGAATTAGATAATGAATATTTATCAAATTGTTTGCTGATATAAATAAAGTAACATATTAATCTCATTAAAATACTTAATTTATTACAATTTTCTTTAAAAATTATAATAATTTAGGGTATTTACGTATTAACGCCACCGCAGCAGAAGTTGCGCTAATGCGCCAATAAAGAGCTGCCAATGCGCCAAAATAGAGACTGTTTTGAATCTATGTTAAACTCTATATCGGTCCATTTCTACCGAAATCCGATTGACTACTTTGTTTTTAAATAAAGTGTTTTGAATTTTGAAAGTGTTTTGATTTTAAATAAACTGTTTTATATATTTTATGATGTCACAAAAATTTTAAGTGCAGATTGGCGCCACGTAAAAACCGCCAAATCTGTAGCTGTGGTGGTGTTAATGCGTAAGTACCTAATTTAGAAACAGTAAGAAATATGTTCGTTTGTGCTTGTGCGACAAACTAGGTCAACAATTAAAAATTTGAAAATATCAAATGAACATTATGAAAAAAAATTTATCGTTTTCTTTGCTGGAAATAGTTTTAGTTGCCTTTATTTATTTATTTATTTTTTTATTATTTAAAATCTCAAACGATAATTGTTTTATTGGTGGCGTTGATGACATTAAAAATTCCAAATGAACATTATTTTGTCTTTGTTCATATAGGTTAATTTATTATGTATTAAGAATATTCCGATAAAAATGTTCCATGAGAATATTCCGATAAGAATGTTCCATGAAAATATTCCGATAAGAATGTTCCATGAGAATATTCCGATAAATTTATTAGAATGCATGCAACAAGGACTGTTTTTTAGTTTTAATTGTTTCCATGAAAATAATTATTTTACCTATTATTATTATTTTTTTGTTGTATAAAATGTCATTGGTTGAAATCAAGAATAATGTACCTCTTCGTCAATCTTGCAACCCGGAATATTTCGCAATGTTTCGTCAATTTTTTAGGGTTATAATACTGTAATTAGAGGAATTCGACCCCCCCCCTTTTTTTTTTTTTTCAGAATAATATAATGACTATATTATTGCTATTTGAAGAATTTTACAAAAATCTTTACAAAATCAATTTTTTATATTCTTTTAAATAATTATTCCGATAAATGATTGATAATTCTGAGATTCTTCTTATAACGTATAGTATGTCGGCCACTGATACAGAATATAAATAATTTTTATAATGCTGCTACTCATGAAATTACGAAACAAACAACAAGCGATTTTTTACTTAAATAATAATTTATTTATGATTATCAAATGATTATTTTCTTTTTAATGCTGTTGACATAGTAAAGCTTTCGTGGTAAACGTTATTTGAATTTGCGCGGACTTTTTAATTTTAGAAAGAGAACGCTTCTCTTTTTTCATTGAAGATAAAGGCCTCTGAAACACATTAGATTTTTCTATGGTTTTGTGATGTTTTTCTTGTTCTTGTTTTACATTCATTTGATATGGCTATGCAAAGTACTTATATTACACAGGTTTTATACAGGTTTTAGTGAGGTAATAGGAAGATTATTTTTTCCTCCAACAAAGTATATATCAGAATAAAATGTAAATTATTCTCTGGCTTCTACTTTTTGTCTTTTCAATCAATATTGTTTTAATTCGAATTCAGCATTGTAAGGAACTTGAAATTTTTTTTTCACATAATTGAAAAAAATTGTGTATTATTAAATAATTTTGCTTTAATTTTATCGCAATAGCGATTATTATTGCTGTTCAGATGACACATTTTTGTGAGTTTGCAAATCAGTATTCCAATTAATAATTTGGATTTAAAGCAAATAATTAAAAGTTTTCATAATGGTGGTAAAATTTTATTGATAAAGTGATTTAATTTTTCATAAAGACAATTCAGGTATAAATTTTTAGGGATAAGAGCGCCGCAATTTGACGTTAAAGCTATAACATTTGGCGAAAAAGCATTTTTGGAATAAAATTTCGCTTATTGAAAAAATTTGGCGAAAAGAGATAAATTTTGGCGTAAACGTATTTCAGCAAAAAATTTGTGGCTGTATAGTGATAATATTTGGCATTAAAGAAATATAATTTGGCATTAAAGCAATATAATTTGGAGTTAAAAGCAATTTAAGGAATAGAATTTGACGTAACATCTGTTTGGCTATTAATGTTGAGGTAACGATTTTTGGCGATGAATTTTAGCAAAATACAGTTTTGAATCGGTGTAGGTGAACGGAGTACCTTGGTCGCGAAGCGACCAAACCTCCTAGTTGCAACATAAAAATATTGTCAGTCGGCTCAAGGCCCATAGTAAATGTAAAACACATTGCATAATTTTAAAGTAAAAATAAAAACTTAGAACTTGGAAACTTGGGTTGTTTGAGTTGCTAGGCCATTAATGAAGACCTGCAATTTATCTACCTTGTTATCCGCGTTTCTAATTTGTTGGAGAAGTTCTCCAGAGTTTTTTAATTCCGAGAAAATGGATACAAATTCTTTCATAAGTAGCAAAGCATTTTGGATAAAGGGGGCTTGATCCGCGATTCTCCGTAAGTAAGTCAATTGATTTTGGGAGAAGTCATTGTTGATGGTGGCAGTAATGGCTGGTTGCTGAGATGATGGTTGATTTTTCGTTGCCGAAGCATAGGAAAAGTTTGGTGTCACCTGTCTGGCTGATACGTGTTTTGGGTATGTGGCGTACTTGGTGGAGTTAACTTTTATTTTGGGAAACTTGGCGCAACCTCTCCAGGCGGCTGTGTGTCCCGACTGTCCGCAGTTAATGCAAGTTGGAATTTCAAGCTTATCAAATAGTTTACAGTCCTTATGTGAATAGTTCCTCACCACACTTCAAACACCGGGCTTTAAAGCCACAGTTGTTTGAACTGTGGTGAAAAAAATTACACTTGAAACACTGAAGTGTAACAGGCTTTTTGTTGAATTTCTCAACTACAACAGCTAAATACAGGAGACGATTTACTTTAAAAAATTTCTTGATTTTTATTCGATCGTGGCAATGTGATTTGAAAAATAGGGAGAGGCTGCTTATCCCTAGTCCTGGTCAGCTGTACTACTTTCTCGACATTAAAATCTTTATTAGCCAGAGCGGCTTTAATCTCATTCGGAGCTGTGTCCCGATGCAAACCCTTGATGACCGCCTTTATTGGACGGAGAAATTTAGGAGTAATTACAAAATACTCTATATCATTAGAATTTAGAAAGCGAGTGATCTCTCGATGTTGATCCTCGGAATTTGGGAAGATTTTTATCATTTCTCCAGCTAGCTTTATATGTACATCTCCATCAAATTTAGTATCAATCAGTTTTAACATGTCGTTTAAATTGGCTTTTGGCTTAACCATGATTGGCGGTAATTTCCGAATCACGGTGACGCTTTCATCTTCAGCTGCTGCGTCAGTACTCAAGGCAAGAAACTGATTATTTGTGAAAATAGCATCACTTACTTTGTCTTTACTATAAGTGAAGGTTGCCTTCGCAATCAGTTTTCAATCAGTTGCTTTTATTCTTAACAGGTACATCTACTTTACTTTTGAGATTACTTTTATTTACATGACTAGAATTAAGCTTGCCATTATTTACAGAACCTACATTAACCTTACTATTATTTACAACATTACTATTATTACTTTTAGGATTATGCAATGTACATTCACTTATAGGACAATGAAACCGACTTACCCATTCCACCAGGTATTGTCGTTTCTTTAGCAAGTTCTCATTAATTTGAATGTAGTCTTGAGGCAAATCGGATCGTTGCGCATGCGCAACAATAGTGTCAATAACGTCCATTTCTTTAAATGCCGTTGAAATTTGTCGACACATCCCTTCTGGGCTGACTTTTTCACTTTCCTTAGAATTTGTTGTTGTAGCATCCATATCCTGTGGCGAGAGTACTTGCGGCGGGTCCTGAGAAGGTCCGTTCCCCTCGGTGTTAGTATCCATCTGATACATCATTCGGCTGTAGAAACTATGATCATGATCAATGTTCATGTTCAATGTTCTCAACTGATCGTACAGGAAAAGTTTAAATAGACTGTAAAATTCAACTCCTTTATTCAAAAAAACAAATGCCAATCAATTTCGCTGTTACTGCACAGTTTAAAAATCCACTACAAACTCATCCAAAACAAAACAAATCATCTTTTCCTTAACAAAAATATCACGCAAACAGTATCAGACATATAAATGAAACGCCCTCAAAATACAGTTTTACAACGACACTAAACTTCGGCAGCCATTTTTCTTGTTTACTTGGAGAATTGGTATCCTAGCGATGATTTTTGGCTTTATGTCGTTTTATCGCGAAAACTAATTGTCATTCATTATTATATTTACTTGACGATTTAACATCCTAGCGATGCATTTGGCACAAAATGTACAGGATTCTAGATTTTTATGATTTAATTTCCTCATTTATCAATGGAACTTCATCATGTTAGTTAAAAATTAATATTAACAGATAAAAAAAATTAAAAAAATATAGATTTTTTTTTCATAAATATCAAAAAATTAAGTAAGAAACTAATCTTTATATCTAAAATACACAAATAGTACAATTTGAAATTTCTTACCTTTCTGATTTATACATTTGTATCAGACATAAGATTTAAATTTGCAATAGAAAATTTTGATTTACCAATTGATAAAGTTGACGAGGGAAAGCGAATACGATTTCAATTTCATTATTAAAATGGTTTCTAAGTTTATCAATTTAAGAGAAAAAAAAATTGGAGTTACAGTACTGTATAATTTACTTGTAAATACTGTATAATTACTGTATAAATACTGTTATAATTACTGTATAATTTACTACAAAATGTAATTTTGCTTGGCGACATATATCAAACGGAAACTATCTCCTATGATCCAATTCAGAAAAAAAAATTTAATTGAAATTAAATTTTAAATACAACTAATTTTAAAATTTTAATTCAATTGAAATAAAATTTAATTGAAACTAATTTTAATTTAATGCGAAACACCATCAACGCCGTAATAATACGTTTATAATAAAGCTTTCAAATTTATCTTTATATTCAAATATTACTTATTATTCTATAGCGTTAGGGGCCTGAATGGCCGAGTGGCTAGCGCTCTGGCACTCGGTACCACAGGCTTCGTGTTCGAGTCCCGGTTAGTGCCATGGATGTTTGTAGTGGTTCGGAATCCACTTTAAAACCGTAGGTCACGATCGTAGAGCGTTGTGAAGAGTGACGTATTAAAAATAAGGATAAACTAACTGTTCATATATACATGGTGATTAGGGGATTATAGTCCTTGTTGCTTCACATCCCTATATACCACTTCATTCATCATCCTATATAGCGTTAATTTTTAGAAATATACCAGTTTGCAATCGGATAAAATTATCTGAACTATCCATTATATTTTTGTTTTTTTTTAGGATAGCTTTAGTAATCTTCAGGATGATGATGATGATGAAGATGAAGACATTACTTCTGAAGGTCTGCCAAAATTATCCGGGAAAATCACAGATATGGCTTTATGTACGGCGTATCCTTTGCTGGCTGTTACTTCTGATACAGGTATGGACCTATGAGTCATTAAATATCTGATTGAAAAGTATATTGTCGCCAAAGATAATTTTTTAAATGAATGTTCGCTTGTTAACAGGAAAATTACATATAAATCTTTACGAGATTTTTAAAAATGTATTGCTTTTGGTACTTACGTATTAACGATAGCTTGGCGACAGTTGCGCCAATAAAGAGCACACGCGCCAACCGCAGCTACAGATTTGACGGTTTTTAAGTGGTGCCAATCTACACTTAAAATTTTTGTTCCAAATAATAAAATATATAAAACATTTCATTTAAAATCAAAACGCTTTCAAAAATTTTTGTTCCAAATAATAAAATATATAAAACACTTCATTTAAAATTAAAACGCTTTCAAAATTCAAAACACTTTCATCAATTTCCAGAATGCAATCTGGTCCACCTACCTTCTTTTTTTGTTTATTCTCCATATCCAAGACACATAATTCACGCATGTAATTGTTCCAATCTATAACAGTTTTATCCGATGAATTAAGTTGCTTTTCACAAAATTTAATCGACGTCAACTCCTCGCACCAGCAGTATATGAATCTCAAAGCTGTACATAATGGAATTCTGCTTCCCTCAAACCAGTTGTCTTTTCTAAGTTTGAATGATGGACCAGACTGAAATTGCATTTCCAAAACTTACGTTCACCAAAATAAAGTTTCATGTCATGGGAATTGGGACATTTTCGTTGTTTTGGTAAAATATTTCGCTCCTGAAAAAATAAAATTGTATCTTAATCTGTTTCTGGCAAATCCCAAATACGCATTTTCGTAGCACTACAAAAGGGCGTCAAAACTCAGCAAATCTGCAGCCGTTATATTGGCGCCACTTAAAAACCGCCAATTCTGTAGCTGTCAGATTGGCGACACTTAAAAACCTCCAAGTCTGTCGCCAAGGTATCGTTAATACGTAAGTACCGGCTTTTTTTTTAAAGGGCAATATGCGACTATTAACAGGACAATTATACATAAATCTTTACGAGCTTTTGAAAACTGTATTGTCACTAACAGGGATTTTTATATATATTTTTTTTATTTCCAATGGCAGATTATGAACAGTTACAGCAAAAAAAAAAAAAAAAAAAAAAAAAAAGAAGAGCAACGAAAAATAAAAAAGAACAGAGAATACAACAAAATATGCTGAAACAGAGTTCATTAATCTAACAATAATGCCAAGTTGCAGATCTTTTAGCCACTGAAAAGTGTTACCAGGTGCACCCCGGGGTGGTAGATCTTCTGCGCACCTGGGAATTTTAATATTGAATGTGCGACATTTAAATTGCTCAAAGATAAATTTTAAGTTAAGTTCTAAATTTTTTAAATCTTTCCTCGTATTATTGGAATGGATGTAATATAGAAATGAAACTGAAGAAATTTGAGGTTAATTTTTAATTTCTGTTAAAGTATTATTATTATTATTATTTTTTTCTGATGTTAAATTTGTTGCAATAACTTCTATTTGTTTTATAGGCATTGTTACCATATATACAACTGGTTTTCTAAAGATGTTCTTTGCAGCTATTCTTATGAATTACCTGCTACTTGCCTGGCATGGCCAGAAGAAAAAGTATTTTGTTTTTATATAACTAGATCAATGCGATTTTATGCTTATAAAACAATTCATTATAGATTTATATACGCCATTCTAATTTGACAGGAGAAATTTCTATTTTTAAGCTTCTTAATAATATTCAGCTGCCAATTTTAACCAGGTTTGATACATTAAAATAAATTTTATGAAGATTTTCATTCGTTTTAATAGAAGACATGTTTTTTGGAATTGTTTACAGTTATATACACTCATGTCCATAAATTAAGGATAATGAAGTTCAGGCAAGATCTTGGGGAATATTACACCACTCATCAAGCAATGCCCTCGGAAGTTCCGGTTGACAGGTGGGAGGGGGTTGACGGGCTGCAATTCGTCGGCCGAGCATATCCCACACATGCTCTATTGGATTCAAGTCCGGTGAGTATGCTGGCCAATTCATACGGGTGATATCCTCCAATCACGATAGATGTGGCCTGTCATCGTTACACTCTGAACATGCAGGTCAGTTCTGGAACCAAGAATAATTCCTCCCCAAACGAGCCATCCTGCACCACCGTAAAGGTGTCGTTCAATGGTGTTCTCTTGGTGGTAACGGATACCTGGCGCTCTCCATATGAAAGTCCGGCGAGAATAAGACTGCAAACTAAACCTGAACTCGTCGGAAAACATCACACCAGACCACTGTTGCGGTGTCCACAATGCATGCTCTCTACTCCAGGTTAATCGCAGGCGACAGTGAGTTGCGGTAAGTGGAACACATCTGACAGGCCTACGAGCATATAGACCAATGTGCCCTAAGCGTCTGTACACGGTCTGCCTTGAAACTGTCGTACCGGTGGCTGAAGAGGGCTGACGAGACAGGTCTGATGCTGTGCTCCGTCTGTTTCTTTTGGCAGTAACTGCTAAATACCGGTCCTCATTCGGCGTTGTAACTCGGGGGCGACCTGTGGTGTAACATCTACTCACATTACCATCATCTTGGAATCGTTGCCAAAGCCTGGAAATGACACTCTGGGCGATTCCAAGTTCCTCGGATACTTCCAGCTGGGTACGTCCACATTCCAGTCGTCCGATAATTCTACCACGTAAGAAATCATTCAAATGCTTCCTTTGTGCCATAACTATGCGGTTATTGCACTGAAAGGCTTTTAAATTGCTTGTGAACAATTTTACTTCTCTGGCACTATTCCTTATATACCCCTCTCTTACACTCTCGTCATTGGGACGTACTATCCGCGCCATCTGGTGATTTCCTGTAATTTGCATATTCTTCTTCAAGATGTGTGTGATAATGCTACAGGTGAAATTTTTATTTTGGAGTTCAATTTCTGTGTGATTCTGAATTATCCTTAATTTATGGACATGAGTGTAAAAAATTATAAATTTTTGTGGAATACATTTGTTGATGATTGGATTAAAATATATATTTATTATAATTCATCAAACATCATCATCGTCGTTTGCAGTAGAAAATTATTTAGAGAAAAAAATATTTATGAATGATTTATTTAATAATTCTGTCTGAAAAATCAATAAAAAATTAAGCTTATTTAAAGTCCAAAATTATTGCGTATTTATGGTAATTGTTTACAGTTATATTAAAAATTTATAAACTTTTGTATAATAGAATTATTGATGACTAGATTAAAATAACATTTATTAGCATTCATTAAATAATTAAATTATCGTTTGCAGTAGAATATTATTTAGAGAAAAAATATTTGTGAATGATTTAGTTAATAATTGTGTTTGAAAATTAATAAAAAATTAATCTCATTTAAAGTTCAAAATTACTGCATATTTATGGTAATTGTTTACAGTTATATTAAAAATTTATACATTTTTGTATAACACAATTATTGATGACTGGATTAAAATAACATTTATTAGCATTCATCAAATAATTAAATTATCGTTTGTAATAAATATTGTTTAGAGAAAAAGTACTTGTGAATGATTTACTTAATAATTCCGTTTTAAAATCAATTAAATTTATTTAAAAGTCATAAATAATTATTTTCCAATCTACAAATGATAGATTATATTTGATTTTTAAAATTTTTTTTGTGAATATGCACATACTTTTGATTTACAGGGTGATTATAATTAAAGTCAAAAGGCTATAAAGAAAGAACCACTCGTCACAATAAGTTCAAATTCGAACTGAAGATACGTGAAAAAGAGGGGAAACGGTACGACATCAAAAAAATTCCAAAGTTTGGTAATAGATGGAGCTGTAAGCTTCACAAAAAAATTAATTTGACTGCAAGCGATATTTTGAATCGAAATTATAACGTATGTGACATGAGTTGCACATTAAACCAACTGTAGTGTTTAATGCGCTTGATTGATTCGGTTTGTTGAAGAATCAATCAAGCACATTGGAAAGCCCATCCACCACAGCAAGGTCATACCAAATTGGATGGAAAAATCGGTGGAACTTTTTTGAAACCTTTTTTGATACCATACCGTTTTCCCTTCCTCAAGTATCTTCAATTCAAATTTGAACTCAATGTGACGATTGTTTCATTTTTTACAGCATTTTGAAAGGGGACTAATTATAATCACCCTGTATTTTAACTTATAGCTACCTCAATAGCTATGAGTTCTGCCTGAAAAGCTGAGCAATAGTTAGGGTTCCTCACACAAATCTTAATGCCACACCCCAGCTAACTAAATAATTGTAAAAACGCCAATTAACTAAAAATTATTTACATATTTACACAAAATTTTTCTAACACTATACAGCAGGCTTTGTGATGTTTTTTTTTTTTCCGTTTTAGTTGGATGAATTTGGGGCATCACTCCTCGTGGGATTTGGCGATGGCACCGTACGTTGGCTGAGTATAGTAAAAGAGGATTTCAGCAAAGAATATATGAAAAAGGAAAATTTGGAACAAACACAGAATGAGGAAAGTGGATTGAATGAAACATCAGTAGTAAATCCTGAAGAACAAACAGCAAAGTGGTATAACACATCAGAAAAACCTGAAGAACAAACAGCAAAAGAGGAAAGTGGAACGGATAACACATCAGGAGTAAAACCTGAAGAACAAACAGCAGAAGAGGAAAGTGGTACGGATAACACATCAGGAGTAAAACCTGAAGAACAAACAGCAAAAGAGGAAAGTGGAACGGATAACACATCAGGAGTAAAACCTGAAGAACAAACAGCAAAAGAGGAAAGTGGTACGGATAACACATCAGGTGTAAAACCTGAAGAACAAACAGCAAAAGAGGAAAGTGGTACGGATAACACATCAGGTGTAAAACCTGAAGAACAAACAGCAAAAGAGGAAAGTGGTACGGATAACACATCAGGAGTAAAACCTGAAGAACAAACAGCAAAAGAAGAAATTGAAGAGAAAGCTGTAGAAATTGTTGAACAATCTGAAAATAAAGTTGATGAAGAAGCTGAACCAATGCCAGAAAAAGAAGTTGAAGAAAAAGAAGCAGAATCAAAAATACAAGATATTCAAGGACCTGATGACATTGAAACACAAAGAGAGGGAAGTACAGAAAAATTAGAAGGACAAGATGATGAAGGATCAACACAAAAAGATATCCAAGTACCGGATTCATATCAACAACTACAGGAAGAGGAAGAGGAGGAAATTGAGGAAGATGAAATTTTTAGCCTTAAACTACAAGCTGTGACAAAACCTCATACAACGGAAGTCTGCAACTTAAGCTACAATAAGAGCTTATCGGTTTTAGTAACGCAGGTAATAAAATAAACTATCAAATATAATAAAACTGAAGCAGTTAAAAATAATTGAATAAATTAAGCAGTCACTATTCGCAGTTAGCAAACTGAAGCAATTTAGAAATTACCCTTTTTACATAAGCTTATGCAAAATTTTTATTTAATGAAACATTCAATTGGGGCCTGATGGCTGAGTCTGGCGGTGGAGTCTGTGGTCTGGCACTCGAAGCCAGAGGTATCGGGTTCGAGTCCCGGCGGTGCTATGAATGTTCGGAGTTTTTCGAAATCCACTTTAAATCGTAGGTCCCGGTCTAATATGAGCGCGTTGTGTGTAGGTGTTAACAAGCTTACCCCATAAAAAGAAAACATCTCTTGTCTCGAAATCTGCCAGTAGGCCCCACCAAGGGGCTGTTGTGGCAATGAAAAAGAAAAAGAAGAACCATTCAATTAAAAATCTATAGTTACATAAAATTTAGCCTAACTAATAAACTTGCCGGCTTTGCCATTTAGCGCACAGTGATATCTGACAGTTAACTACATTATTGTTAATTTTTATTATTACATATTGAAAAGTCTATTTCTTATGATGTAGAGTGAATTAAATAACTTTATTTGTTGTTCTTATGCAGCTGGCAATATAGAGACAGTTAATCTTTATGCCATAAGCAAAGAGTACCGCTGTTACTCAGTTAGCCCTATCCAGGGGGAACATGTAGCTTGAAGATCTACGGACGCGAGTAACACTACTCCCACAACGCTCTACGATCCTATTAGACCGGGACCTACGATTTAAAGTAGATTCCGAACCCCTACAAACATTCCTGGCACCGCCGGGATTCGAACCCGAAACCTATGGCACCAAGCGCAGAGCGCTGGCCACCAGGTCATCAGTAATAATTAGAAATAATTGAAGCAATTACCATTTACAATTAACAGGTTGAAACAATTTAGAAATTACCGCTTTTACATATGCGCATGTACTATTTAATGATTATTGATTCTATTATATTATTATTATATTACGTATTATTTAATGATGCGCTCAATTGCGGGCTGATGGCCGAGTGACTAGTACTAGGTGCCACGAGTTTAGGACTCGAGTTCCGTAGGTATCATGGATGTTTGTAGTAGTTCTAAATCCTTTTTAAACCGTAGGTCCTGGTTTAATATGACTGTAGAGTGTTCGGCGTAAGGTTGACAACCTATCCCGTAAAAAGAAATCAAATCTTGTTTCAAAATCTGCCAATAAGCAGACGGCCTTGGCCTATCAAAAGACTATTGCTCCAATGATGATGATGAAGAAGCATTCAATTAAAAATCTATGATTAGATAAAACTGTGTGTAACTAATAAACTTGCCGGCTTCGTTATTTAGCACTCAGGGATATCTGACAATTAACTACATTAATGCTAATTTTTATCATTATATATTGAGAAATCTACTTCTTATGATGTAGAGTGAATTAAATAATTTTATTTAATTAGTTTCTATTTAATTTTAACATGAATTCACTGTTAGAAGATTCGTTGTCAGTAAGAATTAATTCGTTAATTAAATGAAGTGAGGAAAATGAATGGTGCCTGATGGTCGAGTGAGAGCGTTCGGTATCACAAGTTTCGGGTTCGAGTCCCTAGGGTGTCATAGATGCTTGTAGTTATTCGGAATCTACTTTAAAACGTAGGTTACGGTCTAATATGACTGTAGAGCGCTGGGCGTATGGCTAACAACTCTACCTTGTAAAAAAAACATCTTCTGTCTCAAAATCTGCTAATAAGTAGACAACCTTAGCCCATCATGGGGCTGTTACGGCAATGAAGAAGGAAAATGCATACTTTTTAAAGAAAATATAAAGTTTACACAAAATTGAATAAAACTTTAACAATATAAGCAGGTAAAAAATTTACCCTTGATAAATTATCCTACAAACGTAAAAAAAAAATTAATAAATTTAATTATATTACAAGAAATGTAAGTATCTGAAATTAATATTAAAAATTTTTATAGGGTACAGATTCAAAGTTATTCTTCTTTTACTTAAAAGATTCGAAGTTCACGCCTTTGAACTTTTATTTAAATAATCACCAAGTAGACAATTTCGGATGGTTGAATTATGGAAATACCGATATTGAAGTAAGATAATTTTCTTAATTTTTTATTTTGTTTTCAATTAACCTTTAGAAGGTATTACTTGAAAAATCACTTACAGTAATACGTACCAAAATGCTAATTAAATAAACAAAAATTTTCAACTTAAATTTATGTAGAACTTATATTTAACTTTTTTGTCAATTAAATAAATAATTCCTTAATTAATAATGAATAAATTATATATTCCCTTGTTCTGTTTAAATAAATTATTAAATAAAAAAAATTGAAGTGTAAAAGTTATTTATAACAGTACTTATTTATAACTATAACTATAATAATTAAATTATAATTAATAAATAAGTACTGAATAAAATAAGTAAGTAATAAATTGTTTGTTATTTATAACAGTACTTAATTTTTATATTAATTATATTACATAATTATTCATTAAAATTATTTTAATTTTGACCAATAACAGTACTTATTATGTTTCTTTTTATTTAATACCTTTTTTTTTTTTTTAGTTTTAAAATTAAAAGCTTTAATAGTATCTAAGATATAATTATTTATATATTTTTTTATAATTATTTATTATTTTATAATTATTATTATTTATAATTATTTATATATATTTTGCCAAAACATTACAAAAAGTAATACATACACTTCTATTTTGAGAGCCCTTGCTCTAGAAATGTTAAACATGCTTTACCCTGATCCAGAGTGGCTTAGAATCTTTACCGATGGATCCCTCCTGTCTGATAACCCTAACGGCGGTGCCGGAGTTTTTTCAGAAATTTTTTCTTTCTACGTCCCTGTTGGACGAGGTACTGCGTTTGATGGTGAAATTGCTGCGATTCGCACAGCTCTGTCCCAGCTGCAGTGCCATCTGGAAAAATTCACAAGAGCTGTTATCCTCTGTGATTCTAGAGCTGCTCTGTTAGCTATTGTTTCTGACAGTAATCCTAAAACGCAAGACATATTGGATTGCCGTTATCGTCTTAAAAACCTGGCATTACTTGAAAAAACTATAGTCCTCCAGTGGGTTCCTGCCCATTGCGGGGTTCCAGGCATTGAGAAAGCCGACTTTCTGGCTAAAAGGGGGGGGCGGCTTTCATCACACAAAAAATATCTCGTCCTATACCCTTCCACTCTATCAAAAATCTCCTCACAAGATCAATTAAAGTCCGCGCTCAAGAAGACCTCTATAACCGCGTTTCCCAAAAGTCCTGGAAGAATGCCATCCCAAATCTGTGTAACGTTCCAAGCCACTGGACATGACTGCCTGCGTAAACATCTTTACAGACTCAAAATTGTTCCTTCCCCGATATGCAGCTCTGGAGAAGCCATGGACTCCACTCATCTACTTCGCTGTCCTGCTCTGAGCAAGACTCTTCTCGCCGAGCGATATTGGGAGGCTCTGTTGCAGCATGTTTTGTTGTTTTCTCTGTTCTTTTTTTTAATTTTTCGTTGTTCTGTAACTGCTCATAATCTGCCAATGGAAATATATATATATATATATATATATATATATATTATTTTTTTTTTTTTTTATGATAATGAAAAAATTAAATAACAAGAAAAACGTAATCTAATCATGAATAATAATAATTTAATAATGTAAAAACGATTAATTGATGTGTTATTTAAACAAACGCCACTATGTACTTGACACACAGCTACTTGTATTTTGATAAATTCCAGAACATGCTTACCATATTTTTAAATTATTCTTATGTACAACTCACAATAAAAATAGCAACTTTTTATTCATTTTAGGCTGAGAAACGTCTATTGATATTTTGCAAACACAGCTACATACTAGAGGTTGATATTCCTCGAATGACTGTATTCGATGATATCAATTTTCGAACGTCTTACTTCATTGATCAAAGGGATTGTCAAGTCTACAAGATAAATAGTCTTTTGCAATTCCATGAGGTATGATCATTTTTCAGTACGCTTTTATTTTATGAACTTCTCGTAACTGTAGTTTTGTTAATTACGGTTTTATTACAAGTGAGTTTGTATTAAATTATGATCATTTTTCAGTACGCTTTTATTTTATGAACTTCTCGTAATTGTAGTTTTGTTAATTACGGTTTTATTACAAGTGATTTTATACTAAACTGGAACTGAATATTAAGGTTGAATGCATAACCAAGCATTAAACAAAGAATATGGCCATTTATGCTTTTGATAATTTTTTAACCCATATGCAAACTTTTTATTAGGATATTCTTTTCGGAAACACAGCAGGATGATCAGAACTTTTAGGCTCAAGAAACTAGTGAATAATCTATTCCGTATATGCTGTTGTTTCTTGTCCCACACGGTAGACAGCAACATCTAGACATAGTCCAAGAACCCGTGTGGTCTCATTGAAGGTGGAAGGAGGTTTGGTTTATCGCTCTACGGTCATCTTATACACACTTTAGGCTAAATAGATCGGGACCTACAGTTTAAAGTGGATTCCGAACTACTACAAACATCCATGGCCCAGCCGGGCATCGAACCCGAAACCTGTGGAGCGCCAGAGCCCTAGCCACTCGGCCATCAGGCCCAGGAGGAAGGAGGAGGCTGCTTCTGTTGTGATGGCGCACCAGTAGGTAGAAGTCTGACTTGACTTCGTGTCGCTGAAGAAGGAGGGCAGTGCCTCCCAGGAGGACTTTAATGGCAACTATGCCGCATTTGCGTATCGTATGAGAGAAAACCCGTAAAACTCCCACTAGGGAGTCCGACTACCGAGGCAAGATGCTGAACATCACAAACGCCATCGAGTATCCTCTTTTTTTTTTTAAACAGTTTCAACAACAAAGCCGCCATTGGATTGAGCCTCCTCCCTACTGCTCACCAGAGGCGCGCATTGTCACTGAGCCACGAGTCGGGGCTATTGCGTTTATAAAAAAATAGAACCTGATAGATAGAACATTTTTTTCCTATACTAGTTGATCGTGATGGATAGCACATTGGGTTTATAAACAAATGGAATCAGTAGGATCACATATTGGGATTATAAATAAATAGAACCGGATGGATAGTACATTCGGTTTCTAAACAAAGAGTACCTGTGTATAGCACATTAGATTTATAAAGAAAGAGAACTGCTGGATAGCGCATTGGGCTTAAACAAAGAGAATCTGGTAGATAGCATATTGGGTTTCTAAACAAAGAGAACCCAGTAGATAGAACATTGGATTTATAGACAAATAGAATCCATTGAATAGCACATTTGGTTTCTAAACAAGGAAAACCAGGTTGATAACACACTGAGTTTCTAAACAAAGAGAACCCGGTGAATAGCACATTGGGTTTATAAACAAATAGAATCCATTGGATAGCACGTTGGGTTTCTAAACAAGGAAAATCAGGTTTATAACATATTGGGTTTCTAAACAAAGAGAACCTGGTGGATACCTCACTGGGTTTCTAAACATAGAAAACACGGTGGATAGCACATTGAGTTTATAAACAGAGAAAACCCAGTGGACAGCATATTGGTTTTATAAGCAGAGAGAAAGTTGACAAAGACTGTAGTTGATAGCACTTTGAGCTTATAAGCAAAGACAACCTGGTTGATAGCATAGGTTTTTATAAACATGTAATCAAAGGGGTTATAAACAGACAATCTATTGGTTAATAAATTGGGTTTTTAAAGAAATAGAACTCGGTGCTAAAAACACATTGTTTTTCTAAACAAAGATATCTCGGTGGATAGTGCATTGGACTTTTATACAAGGAGATCTAGCAAAAGGATAGTACATTGTTTTTCAAAAATAGAAGAGCCACCTTCATAACTTAAAATCCGTAACCGAACCGGAAGCCATCACATCTATGGCAAGGACAAGGACGACCACTTTCAATCTGTAGGTCGGGAATATTTTTCCCTTTGGATCAAAGACGAGAAAACATATTTACATATGTTGCCTCTGATGAGGTTCGGTCAAAATTGTGTAAGCAAAATGAAGGTGCATGTAGAAGAACTCCTGTAGTTTATCCCGGGTGACATTGAATTTGTTACATATCTGTCACTTTAGAGGCGAATGGTCTAAGGTGTAAGCATCCGGAATTCAAAAACGAAAAAGAAACCAACAAGTATATAAAAATGTGTTGTTTAATTAAAGTTGTTTAAAGTAAATTGTTTATTAATGATGCGAACATCTTTGAAGAATATTTTATTGCTCGTATCGATAAATATAATATGTATTAATAATTATAATAATTAATTTTAACCTAGCGGAGTTCATTTAAGTGGAATTTATTTAAGTTTAATTCATTTTAATTTAACATCTTTTCGTATGGTTTTTTTCGATTCTTAAGTTTTACATAATTTATTTATTTTCAAGTTGGGAGATGAAATATCTGATATCGAGGAGGACGAATCATCCGAAGCCGGAAAAGAAGTTTTGAGGAAATTAAAATATCAGGAAAAGAAAAGTAAGTGTCAATTTCTCTTTTGAGTTTTTTTTTATTTGAACTATGTTTAAACTAAATTTATTTACACTTGTTTAAATTTAAAGGTAATTTAGCTGCGGTCTAGATTTTCTATAGGTAATATACTACATATAGGCCAATGAAACATATTCTTTACATATAAACTACAAATCACGACTACAGTGAGTAATTTGAATAATTCTGATTAATTCCATAGCTTATAAGATTACTGAATTTGGTTTACTTTTTTAATAAAATGTTTAACAAAAAAAATTTAAAAATAAATTACTTTAGAAACATAAGGATATATATAAACTAAAAAGTAATTAACAATCAGAATTAGAATTACAAAGATTTTCTTAATCAAGGCAGATATCTTGTTGTTCTCAATATCTCGCCATGCTCTCTGCTGACAATTTTGATAACGTAATACGCTTTAACAAATCATGCATATCCATTACATACAATAGTGTCTCCCAATAGACTTTATTTCATATATTTGGGTATCGTATTACCATGCCCCTCATGTAATCTAGTGACAACTGCAATAACGAAATACACTTCGATGTACCATATCTAATCATTACATGGGTTATTGTGTTTCAAAAATATTTTCAAAAGGTATTGCCCACAATTACATACCGTATGAACGACACCCTCTGAATGCCAAGTAGGCTGCCGCTATCCTCACTGATTCTATACAGTTTTCAAAACCACAGTTACAGTGACATCGTAAAAGAGAATCAAATCACAGAGAAAGATGTCAGGTGAAGAGATTCGAAGGGATGAAGCAGATTCGAATAAATGGGACACGAATCGGATTATAGATATATTTCAATATAGCTGCTTTGAAATCTCCCATGCCCCTCGAATCCTGGCGGAGGCATGGATGTTTGTGAGTGGTTCGGAATCCACGTTAAACTGTAGGTCCCGGTCTGTTTAGCCCAAAGTGTGCAAAAGATGACCGTAGAGCGACAAACCAAACCAAACCAAACCCATGCCCCTCACTTAATCTGTAGACAACTTCAATAACGAAATACATTTCGATGTGCTGTATTTACTCACTACGTGGGATAATACCTTTCTAAAATATTTTCAAAAGGTATTGCCGACAATCTGCGTACAAAATGGACGAAAATCTAGAAACACACCCTCAAAGAGATTAAAGTCGATTCCAAGCATGCCGTCACAATCCACACTGACCCTACATTGTTTTCAAAATCACGATTACAGTGGACATAATAAGAAATACTCAAATCACTGAGACAGGTGTCAGGTGAAGAGATTAAAAGTGATGAAATAGATTCGTACCAAAGAGACACGAATCAGATGATAATTTGTTCTTCAGTATATCTTCTGGGAAATCTCTCACGTCCCTCAAATAATCTGTATACAGAATGGACGAAAATCCAAAGCAAAACCATCAAAGAAATCAAAATCGATGGCAAATAGGCTGTAACAATCCCCAATGATTCTATAATGTTTTCAAAACCACAGTTAACAATGACCATCATAAAAGAGAATCAAATCACAGAGACTTGTGCCAGGTAAAGGCTTGTGTTTAAAAATATATTTAAATATTAAAATTATAATTACTTTCACTTAAATCAATCATTTACTTGAAATTTGTTAGTATTAACCAAATATTTTCACCGAGCAGATATGTGCACATTTAATTTTGCACAGAATTTTATGAAATATATAATATTTTACCAATCAAAAATATTTTACTAATCATATACACACTCAAGAGCCAAAACATTATGACCACCTGTCAATAACGAGTTGGCCCACCTTTGGCGCACAACACAGCTTCAACCCGCCTTGGCATGGATTAAAACCACCACTTAATTCCAGTTAAATACCACTTCCACCTGATCACGTGCCTTCCACGCCATCCAGGCGAGTTCATTGCAAAATGTAGGGGTGGTCATAATATTTTGGCTCTTGAGTGTAATAATCATCAAAAGATTGTATGAAGTGCATGCTAATATTCTACACGAAACAGCAAGATCTTCGTATAATCCTTTTCGATCTAAAAGATTGTTGATCAGAAATTTCTTTTATGTGAAATCAAGTCAAAATACTTGAAAATTAGAATCGAGTCTTCGTAAATGTACTAAAAAAATTCTAAGAGATTTGCTAACATAATTTCAGAAATTTTCTAGTTGCTACATTCAGTTATTGTTAAGTTATGAAGTATGACAATAGCTGTTAAAATGTTTCACAATTATGTCGTATATAGTTTTAATTTCCACTGATTGTTTTTATAGGTTTCTATCTTTTGTTCTAAATTAAGAATGTTGTTGTGGGCTCACAAGTTTACGATGTGCTTTTTTTGAAAAAAGAGAAAAGTGCACTTTAAAAACAATATTCCCAAAGACATTTTTCAATAAAAAATTATACCAGAAATTTCTGGCGGGTGGCACGAAAACTGGAGTCGAATCGAAAGCTTCCTTATCTTCGGGCACAATAAATTAGTGGTGCCAGTGTCTTTTCATGGAGCTCATAAAATAAAGGAGGAGAAGACGAACCTCTTATATGTCATCTTTGAAGAGTGTTATTTCTAAACTATGGTGGCAACATTTAAATTCAGCTTAGCAGGCACCCGAATAACGCTAAATAGATTAGATATATATCGTACTAGTGGCAAATAATTTATTATTATTATATATATTATTAGTTATTATATTATTATTTAAACTGGCGCAACAACCCTATGGTGGATCAAGGTCTTCTGCCTACTGGCAGATTTCAAAATAGCAGATATTTTCTTTTTACAGGATAGTGTTGTAAGTCTTATGTCCAAAGATCTGCAATCATATTAGACCGGGGACCTATGGTTTAAAGGGGATTCCGAATTCTATTAGCATCTATGGCCCCGCTGGGACTCGAAACTTATGGCACCGAGTGCCAGAGCGCTAGTCCCTCCGCCATCAAAGTCAATATAATATAGTCAACTATAGTCAAGTTCTTGGCACTCAAAAACAGCAAAATAAATAATTCTATACTTGTCAGTAGAAAATACAAATTATATTAATAATATACATTTAATAAAACATCCCATGCACTTATTTCAGAAATTGATATTTCTACGATTTAAAGGCGTTGGAAACTCGAGTTAAATGTTTTTTTACTATTAATTAAATTAATTGTTTAAAAACTAAAAACACACTCTTTAGAGTTAATTTTTAAAAAGAAAAATAATGATGGCATAAGAATCTACTGGCGAGAAAAATGAATGTCACTGTTCTAAAAGCGTGGGGTGCCTACCTATTTCAATCGTTATAATTATTTAGTTTCATCTTAATTCCTTTTAGTTTTAAAACTTTTATACAAAACCTCACGCTTTTAGAACAGTGACATTTTTATTTTTGGGCATCGTCATTTTATTCTTATGTTAACAATTTAGCTTTTTCGATCTTTTTAGTTTGATTAACTCAAAAGCGCAGATTTTTTCCTATTAATTTATTTTTAAATTTTTAGTTTGAAAAACTAAAAAAGCACGTTTTTTAGTTTTAATCAAACTATTAATTTATTTTTTAATTTTTAGTCTGATTAACTCTAAAAGACATGTTTTTTTAGTTTTTTTAAATTATAATTTAGGAAATTTAGGAAAAACATCTCCTGCTGGAGAACAATTAAAGCAGAAGATCGAAAAAGCTAAACTATTGGTACAATTAGGAGTCCGTTGACGATGCCCAAAAATAAAAAGGTTAAAGTTAAAATGAGAATTTTAAGATAAAAGTAAAATAAAACAAAACGAATTAAGATTAAACAAAATAGGTTTTGATTTGACTTTTTAGCCAGTAGATGGCGCCATCAGACCCAAAATCGAGCCCAAAGAGTGAGTTACATACAAACATACAGGTGAAGCTAATAAAAGCGTATTAAAAAGTCTCAAATTTGTTATAAATAATATAATATAGTGTATAATCGCCTCAATTATAAGGAACAAAAGCATTTATTAACATAATGAATGATTTCCAACAGAAAATTTGGATGAGCCCATGTAATAAAAATCAAAATAAATAGTTTTCTATTTAAGTAGTGTTTGCAAATTTGATCATTTAATGCTTAGAAACTACTGCAAAATCTGAACAGTTTATATTACCTTTAGAGAAAAGAGAAGCCAGAGAAAGAGATTTGGGATTTTCTGAAACTTCCATTTCTCCGAAAATTCTGTGTTGTCTTCCTTCTTCCATTCCTGGTCGAATATGGCTTTCTTTCGTAAGTTTTGAAACTTTTTACTGTGTTTATATCCACAAATATAATTAAAACCCCGATTACAATCTATTTAAATTATTATTTGAATACATTATCTGTTTTTACAAAGGAAAGACGACGCAAAAAAATTTAGCAAACGATTTTTTTTTCAAAATTAGATGCACTTCCATTTTGGAATTACGTATTTTTCGAACAACTGAGGTGAAAACGATTTTTTAATGTAACATGTAGTATCATGAATGTCAGATTTTTTACAGATATGAATAGCTTAATATAAAATTTTTATGTATTATAATACATAAGAATTTACTTTCTTTCTGTTTTATGTAAATTATGAAAAAATTGTCACTAATTCATAATATTAAAGCTGTGTTATATTTTAATGAAATTCGAAAATCAAATATCCATATACACATGAACCGCCATTTAAACTTATGCTATAATTTTTTTTTACCCATAAAATTGCGGGTATTTCTTTGGAGGGATGGGTCTCGTGTCCTGGACCACTTTCAATTTTGGATATTTTCATTGAAATCTGTAATTAAAAATGTTTTTTCATAATATTACTTATAACGAAAAAAACGAAACGAAATATTAATATAATTAGTAATATATTGAAACTAGGGCCTGAATGGCCGAGTGGCTAGCTCTCTGTCGGTACCACAGGTTTCCGGTTCGAGTCCCGGAGGGGACATGGATGTTTGTAGTGGTTCGGAATCCACTTTAAACCGTAGGTCCCGGTCTAATAAGATCGTAGAGCGTTGCGGGAGCATTGTTACTCCGCGTCCGTGGCTGATCTTTAAGTTACACGCATCCCCTGTGTAATGCAAAGAGAGTAACGTCTGTGCAATATTCCAATAGTATTTGCCACCTGCATTAGAAAAAAATATATTGAAACTAAATCTTAAGCGCAGTGTAATTAATAGAATTAATTGAAACTAAATAATAATATAATTAGTTTTATACATAATATTTATTTAAATTTCTTTCATGGGCTAATAATTAAATAAAGTAAAATTGTACTAAAAGATCGTCTGGTGGAAAGCAAAGACAATTGTTTTTTCCAAAGTGAAAATGAAATTTTTTCAAGAAAAGAAAATCGTTTGGAATTTTATAATTTTTTTGTTTCTTTAGATTTTTGTTATAGTTAAATAATGTAAAATTGTTCTAAAAGATCGTCTGGTGGAAAGCAAAGACAATTGTTTTTTTCAAAGTGAAAATGAAATTTTTTCAAGAAAAGAAAATCGTTTGGAATTTTATAATTTTTTTATTTCTTTAGATTATTGTTATAGTTAAATAATGTAAAATTGTTCTAAAAGATCGTCTGGTGGAAAGCAAAGACAATTGGTTTTTCAAAGTGAAAATGAAATTTTTTCAAGAAAAGAAAATCATTTGGAATTTTATAATTTTTTTTTTCTTTAGATTATTGTTATAATTAAATAATGTAAAATTGTTCTAAAAGATCGTCTGGTGGAAAGCAAAGACAATTGTTTTTTTCAAAGTGAAAATGAAATTTTTTTCAAGAAAAGAAAATCATTTGGAATTTTATAATTTTTTTTTTCTTTAGATTATTGTTATAATTAAATAATGTAAAATTGTTCTAAAAGATCGTCTGGTGGAAAGCAAAGACAATTGTTTTTCAAAGTGAAAATGAAATTTTTCAAGAAAAGAAAATCGTTTGGAATTTTATAATTTTTTTTTTTCTTTAGATTGTTGTTATAATTAAATAATGTAAAATTGTTCTAAAAGATCGTCTGGTGGAAAGCAAAGACAATTGTTTTTTTCAAAGTGAAAATGAAATTTTTCAAGAAAAGAAAATCGTTTGGAATTTTATAATTTTTTTATTTCTTTAGATTATTGTTATAGTTAAATAATGTAAAATTGTTCTAAAAGATCGTCTGGTGGAAAGCAAAGACAATTGTTTTTTTCAAAGTGAAAATGAAATTTTTTCAAGAAAAGAAAATCGTTTGGAATTTTATAATTTTTTTTATTTCTTTAGATTATTGTTATAGTTAAATAATGTAAATTGTTCTAAAAGATCGTCTGGTGGAAAGCAAAGACAATTGTTTTTTTCAAAGTGAAAATGAAATTTTTTCAAGAAAAGAAAATCGTTTGGAATTTTATAATTTTTTTTTTCTTTAGATTATTGTTATAGTTAAATAATGCAAAATTGTTCTAAAAGATCGTCTGGTGGAAAGCAAAGACAATTGTTTTTTTCAAAGTGAAAATGAAATTTTTTCAAGAAAAGAAAATCGTTTGGAATTTTATAATTTTTTTTTTTTAGATTGTTGTTATAATTAAATAATGTAAAATTGTTCTAAAAGATCGTCTGGTGGAAAGCAAAGACAATTGTTTTTTTTCAAAGTGAAAATGAAATTTTTTCAAGAAAAGAAAATCCTTTGGAATTTTATAATTTTTTTTGTTTCTTTAGATTATTGTTATAATTAAATAATGTAAAATTGTTCTAAAAGATCGTCTGGTGGAAAGCAAAGACAATTGTTTTTTTCAAAGTGAAAATGAAATTTTTTCAAGAAAAGAAAATCGTTTGGAATTTTATAATTTTTTTGTTTCTTTAGATTGTTGTTATAATTAAATAATGTAAAATTGTTCTAAAAGATCGTCTGGTGGAAAGCAAAGACAATTGTTTTTTTCAAAGTGAAAATGAAATTTTTTCAAGAAAAGAAAATCATTTGGAATTTTATAATTTTTTTGTTTCTTTAGATTATTGTTATAATTAAATGATGTAAAATTGTTCTGAAAGATCGTCTGGTGGAAAGCAAAGAGAATTGTTTTTTTCAAAGTGAAAATGAAACTTTTTCAAGAAAAGAAAATCCTTTGGAATTTTATAATTTTTTTTTTATTTCTTTAGATTATTGTTATAATTAAATAATGTAAAATTGTTCTGAAAGATCGTCTGGTGGAAAGCAAAGACAATTGTTTTTTTCAAAGTGAAAATGAAATTTTTTTCAAGAAAAGAAAATCATTTGGAATTTTATAATTTTTTTGTTTCTTTAGATTATTGTTATAATTAAATAATGTAAAATTGTTCTAAAAGATCGTCTGGTGGAAAGCAAAGACAATTGTTTTTTTCAAAGTGAAAATGAAATTTTTTCAAGAAAAGAAAATCGTTTGGAATTTTATAATTTTTTTGTTTCTTTAGATTGTTGTTATAATTAAATAATGTAAAATTGTTCTAAAAGATCGTCTGGTGGAAAGCAAAGACAATTGTTTTTTTCAAAGTGAAAATGAAATTTTTTCAAGAAAAGAAAATCATTTGGAATTTTATAATTTTTTTGTTTCTTTTTAGATTGTTGTTATAATTAAATAATGTAAAATTGTTCTAAAAGATCGTCTGGTGGAAAGCAAAGAGAATTGTTTTTTTCAAAGTGAAAATGAAATTTTTTCAAGAAAAGAAAATCATTTGGAATTTTATAATTTTTTTTTGTTTCTTTAGATTATTGTTATAATTAAATAATGTAAAATTGTTCTAAAAGATCGTCTGGTGGAAAGCAAAGACAATTGTTTTTCAAAGTGAAACTGAAATTTTTCAAGAAAAGAAAATCATTTGGAATTTTATAATTTTTTTGTTTCTTTAGATTGTTGTTATAATTAAATAATGTAAAATTGTTCTAAAAGATCGTCTGGTGGAAAGCAAAGACAATTGTTTTTTTCAAAGTGAAAATGAAATTTTTTCAAGAAAAGAAAATCATTTGGAATTTTATAATTTTTTTGTTTCTTTAGATTGTTGTTATAATTAAATAATGTAAAATTGTTCTAAAAGATCGTCTGGTGGAAAGCAAAGACAATTGTTTTTTTCAAAGTGAAAATGAAATTTTTTCAAGAAAAGAAAATCATTTGGAATTTTATAATTTTTTTTTTTTTCTTTAGATTGTTGTTATAATTAAATAATGTAAAATTGTTCTAAAAGATCGTCTGGTGGAAAGCAAAGACAATTGTTTTTTTCAAAGTGAAAATGAAATTTTTCAAGAAAAGAAAATCATTTGGAATTTTATAATTTTTTTGTTTCTTTAGATTGTTGTTATAATTAAATAATGTAAAATTGTTCTAAAAGATCGTCTGGTGGAAAGCAAAGACAATTGTTTTTTTCAAAGTGAAAATGAAATTTTTTCAAGAAAAGAAAATCATTTGGAATTTTATAATTTTTTTTTATTTCTTTAGATTGTTGTTATAATTAAATAATGTAAAATTGTTCTAAAAGATCGTCTGGTGGAAAGCAAAGACAATTGTTTTTTTCAAAGTGAAAATGAAATTTTTCAAGAAAAGAAAATCATTTGGAATTTTATAATTTTTTTTTTTATTTCTTTAGATTGTTGTTATAATTAAATAATGTAAAATTGTTCTAAAAGATCGTCTGGTGGAAAGCAAAGACAATTGTTTTTTTCAAAGTGAAAATGAAATTTTTCAAGAAAAGAAAATCATTTGGAATTTTATAATTTTTTTGTTTCTTTAGATTGTTGTTATAATTAAATAATGTAAAATTGTTCTAAAAGATCGTCTGGTGGAAAGCAAAGACAATTGTTTTTTTTCAAAGTGAAAATGAAATTTTTTCAAGAAAAGAAAATCATTTGGAATTTTATAATTTTTTTTTTTCTTTAGATTGTTGTTATAATTAAATAATGTAAAATTGTTCTAAAAGATCGTCTGGTGGAAAGCAAAGACAATTGTTTTTTTCAAAGTGAAAATGAAATTTTTTCAAGAAAAGAAAATCATTTGGAATTTTATAATTTTTTTTTTCTTTAGATTATTGTTATAATTAAATAATGTAAAATTGTTCTAAAAGATCGTCTGGTGGAAAGCAAAGACAATTGTTTTTTTCAAAGTGAAAATGAAATTTTTTCAAGAAAAGAAAATCATTTGGAATTTTATAATTTTTTTGTTTCTTTAGATTGTTGTTATAATTAAATAATGTAAAATTGTTCTAAAAGATCGTCTGGTGGAAAGCAAAGACAATTGTTTTTTCAAAGTGAAAATGAAATTTTTCAAGAAAAGAAAATCATTTGGAATTTTATAATTTTTTTGTTTCTTTAGATTGTTGTTATAATTAAATAATGTAAAATTGTTCTAAAAGATCGTCTGGTGGAAAGCAAAGACAATTGTTTTTTTCAAAGTGAAAATGAAATTTTTTCAAGAAAAGAAAATCATTTGGAATTTTATAATTTTTTGTTTCTTTAGATTGTTGTTATAATTAAATAATGTAAAATTGTTCTAAAAGATCGTCTGGTGGAAAGCAAAGACAATTGTTTTTTTCAAAGTGAAAATGAAATTTTTCAAGAAAAGAAAATCATTTGGAATTTTATAATTTTTTTATTTCTTTAGATTGTTGTTATAATTAAATAATGTAAAATTGTTCTAAAAGATCGTCTGGTGGAAAGCAAAGACAATTGTTTTTTTCAAAGTGAAAATGAAATTTTTCAAGAAAAGAAAATCATTTGGAATTTTATAATTTTTTTTTTTTCTTTAGATTATTGTTATAATTAAATAATGTAAAATTGTTCTAAAAGATCGTCTGGTGGAAAGCAAAGACAATTGTTTTTTTCAAAGTGAAAATGAAATTTTTTCAAGAAAAAAAATCATTTGGAATTTTATAATTTTTTTTTTATTTCTTTAGATTATTGTTATAATTAAATAATGTAAAATTGTTCTAAAAGATCGTCTGGTGGAAAGCAAAGACAATTGTTTTTTTCAAAGTGAAAATGAAATTTTTTCAAGAAAAGAAAATCATTTGGAATTTTATAATTTTTTTTTTTCTTTAGATTGTTGTTATAATTAAATAATGTAAAATTGTTCTAAAAGATCGTCTGGTGGAAAGCAAAGACAATTGTTTTTCAAAGTGAAAATGAAATTTTTTCAAGAAAAGAAAATCATTTGGAATTTTATAATTTTTTTGTTTCTTTAGATTGTTGTTATAATTAAATAATGTAAAATTGTTCTAAAAGATCGTCTGGTGGAAAGCAAAGACAATTGTTTTTTTCAAAGTGAAAATGAAATTTTTTCAAGAAAAGAAAATCATTTGGAATTTTATAATTTTTTTGTTTCTTTAGATTGTTGTTATAATTAAATAATGTAAAATTGTTCTAAAAGATCGTCTGGTGGAAAGCAAAGACAATTGTTTTTTTCAAAGTGAAAATGAAATTTTTTCAAGAAAAGAAAATCATTTGGAATTTTATAATTTTTTTGTTTCTTTAGATTATTGTTATAATTAAATGATGTAAAATTGTTCTAAAAGATCGTCTGGTGGAAAGCAAAGACAATTGTTTTTTCAAAGTGAAAATGAAATTTTTCAAGAAAAGAAAATCATTTGGAATTTTATAATTTTTTTTTTCTTTAGATTGTTGTTATAATTAAATAATGTAAAATTGTTCTAAAAGATCGTCTGGTGGAAAGCAAAGACAATTGTTTTTCAAAGTGAAAATGAAATTTTTCAAGAAAAGAAAATCATTTGGAATTTTATAATTTTTTTGTTTCTTTAGATTGTTGTTATAATTAAATAATGTAAAATTGTTCTAAAAGATCGTCTGGTGGAAAGCAAAGACAATTGTTTTTTCAAAGTGAAAATGAAATTTTTTCAAGAAAAGAAAATCATTTGGAATTTTATAATTTTTTTGTTTCTTTAGATTATTGTTATAATTAAATAATGTAAAATTGTTCTAAAAGATCGTCTGGTGGAAAGCAAAGAGAATTGTTTTTTCAAAGTGAAAATGAAATTTTTCAAGAAAAGAAAATCATTTGGAATTTTATAATTTTTTTTTTTTCTTTAGATTATTGTTATAATTAAATAATGTAAAATTGTTCTAAAAGATCGTCTGGTGGAAAGCAAAGACAATTGTTTTTTCAAAGTGAAAATGAAATTTTTTCAAGAAAAGAAAATCATTTGGAATTTTATAATTTTTTTGTTTCTTTAGATTGTTGTTATAATTAAATAATGTAAAATTGTTCTAAAAGATCGTCTGGTGGAAAGCAAAGACAATTGTTTTTTTCAAAGTGAAAATGAAATTTTTCAAGAAAAGAAAATCATTTGGAATTTTATAATTTTTTTTTTTCTTTAGATTGTTGTTATAATTAAATAATGTAAAATTGTTCTAAAAGATCGTCTGGTGGAAAGCAAAGACAATTGTTTTTTTCAAAGTGAAAATGAAATTTTTTTCAAGAAAAGAAAATCATTTGGAATTTTATAATTTTTTTGTTTCTTTAGATTGTTGTTATAATTAAATAATGTAAAATTGTTCTAAAAGATCGTCTGGTGGAAAGCAAAGACAATTGTTTTTTTCAAAGTGAAAATGAAATTTTTCAAGAAAAGAAAATCATTTGGAATTTTATAATTTTTTTTTCTTTAGATTGTTGTTATAATTAAATAATGTAAAATTGTTCTGAAAGATCGTCTGGTGGAAAGCAAAGACAATTGTTTTTTTCAAAGTGAAAATGAAATTTTTTCAAGAAAAGAAAATCATTTGGAATTTTATAATTTTTTTTTTTTTTTAGATTGTTGTTATAATTAAATAATGTAAAATTGTTCTAAAAGATCGTCTGGTGGAAAGCAAAGACAATTGTTTTTTTCAAAGTGAAAATGAAATTTTTTCAAGAAAAGAAAATCATTTGGAATTTTATAATTTTTTTTTTCTTTAGATTGTTGTTATAATTAAATAATGTAAAATTGTTCTAAAAGATCGTCTGGTGGAAAGCAAAGACAATTGTTTTTTTCAAAGTGAAAATGAAATTTTTTCAAGAAAAGAAAATCATTTGGAATTTTATAATTTTTTTGTTTCTTTAGATTATTGTTATAATTAAATAATGTAAAATTGTTCTAAAAGATCGTCTGGTGGAAAGCAAAGACAATTGTTTTTTCAAAGTGAAAATGAAATTTTTTTCAAGAAAAGAAAATCATTTGGAATTTTATAATTTTTTTTTTTCTTTAGATTGTTGTTATAATTAAATAATGTAAAATTGTTCTAAAAGATCGTCTGGTGGAAAGCAAAGACAATTGTTTTTTTCAAAGTGAAAATGAAATTTTTCAAGAAAAGAAAATCATTTGGAATTTTATAATTTTTTGTTTCTTTAGATTATTGTTATAATTAAATAATGTAAAATTGTTCTGAAAGATCGTCTGGTGGAAAGCAAAGACAATTGTTTTTTCAAAGTGAAAATGAAATTTTTTCAAGAAAAGAAAATCATTTGGAATTTTATAATTTTTTTGTTTCTTTAGATTATTGTTATAATTAAATAATGTAAAATTGTTCTGAAAGATCGTCTGGTGGAAAGCAAAGACAATTGTTTTTTCAAAGTGAAAATGAAATTTTTTCAAGAAAAGAAAATCATTTGGAATTTTATAATTTTTTTTTTCTTTAGATTGTTGTTATAATTAAATAATGTAAAATTGTTCTAAAAGATCGTCTGGTGGAAAGCAAAGACAATTGTTTTTTTCAAAGTGAAAATGAAATTTTTTCAAGAAAAGAAAATCATTTGGAATTTTATAATTTTTTTGTTTTTTTAGATTATTGTTATAATTAAATAATGTAAAATTGTTCTAAAAGATCGTCTGGTGGAAAGCAAAGACAATTGTTTTTTTCAAAGTGAAAATGAAATTTTTTCAAGAAAAGAAAATCATTTGGAATTTTATAATTTTTTTTTTTATTTCTTTAGATTATTGTTATAATTAAATAATGTAAAATTGTTCTAAAAGATCGTCTGGTGGAAAGCAAAGACAATTGTTTTTTTTTTCAAAGTGAAAATGAAATTTTTTCAAGAAAAGAAAATCGTTTGGAATTTTATAATTTTTTTTTATTTCTTTAGATTATTGTTATAATTAAATAATGTAAAATTGTTCTGAAAGATCGTCTGGTGGAAAGCAAAGACAATTGTTTTTTTCAAAGTGAAAATGAAATTTTTCAAGAAAAGAAAATCATTTGGAATTTTATAATTTTTTTGTTTCTTTAGATTATTGTTATAATTAAATAATGTAAAATTGTTCTAAAAGATCGTCTGGTGGAAAGCAAAGACAATTGTTTTTTTCAAAGTGAAAATGAAATTTTTTCAAGAAAAGAAAATCATTTGGAATTTTATAATTTTTTTTTTCTTTAGATTATTGTTATAATTAAATAATGTAAAATTGTTCTAAAAGATCGTCTGGTGGAAAGCAAAGACAATTGTTTTTTTTTCAAAGTGAAAATGAAATTTTTTCAAGAAAAGAAAATCATTTGGAATTTTATAATTTTTTTTTTCTTTAGATTATTGTTATAATTAAATAATGTAAAATTGTTCTAAAAGATCGTCTGGTGGAAAGCAAAGACAATTGTTTTTTTCAAAGTGAAAATGAAATTTTTTCAAGAAAAGAAAATCATTTGGAATTTTATAATTTTTTTTTTATTTCTTTAGATTATTGTTATAATTAAATAATGTAAAATTGTTCTAAAAGATCGTCTGGTGGAAAGCAAAGACAATTGTTTTTTTCAAAGTGAAAATGAAATTTTTTCAAGAAAAGAAAATCGTTTGGAATTTTATAATTTTTTTTTTATTTCTTTAGATTATTGTTATAATTAAATAATGTAAAATTGTTCTAAAAGATCGTCTGGTGGAAAGCAAAGACAATTGTTTTTTTCAAAGTGAAAATGAAATTTTTCAAGAAAAGAAAATCGTTTGGAATTTTATAATTTTTTTTTTCTTTAGATTATTGTTATAATTAAATAATGTAAAATTGTTCTAAAAGATCGTCTGGTGGAAAGCAAAGACAATTGTTTTTTTCAAAGTGAAAATGAAATTTTTTCAAGAAAAGAAAATCGTTTGGAATTTTATAATTTTTTTTTTATTTCTTTAGATTATTGTTATAATTAAATAATGTAAAATTGTTCTAAAAGATCGTCTGGTGGAAAGCAAAGACAATTGTTTTTTTCAAAGTGAAAATGAAATTTTTTCAAGAAAAGAAAATCATTTGGAATTTTATAATTTTTTTGTTTCTTTAGATTATTGTTATAATTAAATAATGTAAAATTGTTCTAAAAGATCGTCTGGTGGAAAGCAAAGACAATTGTTTTTTTCAAAGTGAAAATGAAATTTTTCAAGAAAAGAAAATCATTTGGAATTTTATAATTTTTTTATTTCTTTAGATTATTGTTATAATTAAATAATGTAAAATTGTTCTAAAAGATCGTCTGGTGGAAAGCAAAGACAATTGTTTTTTCAAAGTGAAAATGAAATTTTTCAAGAAAAGAAAATCATTTGGAATTTTATAATTTTTTTGTTTCTTTAGATTATTGTTATAATTAAATAATGTAAAATTGTTCTAAAAGATCGTCTGGTGGAAAGCAAAGACAATTGTTTTTTTTTCAAAGTGAAAATGAAATTTTTCAAGAAAAGAAAATCATTTGGAATTTTATAATTTTTTTGTTTCTTTAGATTATTGTTATAATTAAATGATGTAAAATTGTTCTAAAAGATCGTCTGGTGGAAAGCAAAGACAATTGTTTTTTTCAAAGTGAAAATGAAATTTTTTTCAAGAAAAGAAAATCGTTTGGAATTTTATAATTTTTTTGTTTCTTTAGATTATTGTTATAATTAAATAATGTAAAATTGTTCTAAAAGATCGTCTGGTGGAAAGCAAAGACAATTGTTTTTTTCAAAGTGAAAATGAAATTTTTTCAAGAAAAGAAAATCGTTTGGAATTTTATAATTTTTTTTTTCTTTAGATTATTGTTATAATTAAATAATGTAAAATTGTTCTAAAAGATCGTCTGGTGGAAAGCAAAGACAATTGTTTTTTTCAAAGTGAAAATGAAATTTTTTCAAGAAAAGAAAATCGTTTGGAATTTTATAATTTTTTTGTTTCTTTAGATTATTGTTATAATTAAATAATGTAAAATTGTTCTAAAGATCGTCTGGTGGAAAGCAAAGACAATTGTTTTTTTCAAAGTGAAAATGAAATTTTTTCAAGAAAAGAAAATCGTTTGGAATTTTATAATTTTTTTTTTCTTTAGATTATTGTTATAATTAAATAATGTAAAATTGTCTAAAAGATCGTCTGGTGGAAAGCAAAGACAATTGTTTTTTTCAAAGTGAAAATGAAATTTTTTTCAAGAAAAGAAAATCATTTGGAATTTTATAATTTTTTTGTTTCTTTAGATTATTGTTATAATTAAATGATGTAAAATTGTTCTAAAAGATCGTCTGGTGGAAAGCAAAGACAATTGTTTTTTTCAAAGTGAAAATGAAATTTTTTCAAGAAAAGAAAATCGTTTGGAATTTTATAATTTTTTTGTTTCTTTAGATTATTGTTATAATTAAATGATGTAAAATTGTTCTAAAAGATCGTCTGGTGGAAAGCAAAGACAATTGTTTTTTTCAAAGTGAAAATGAAATTTTTTCAAGAAAAGAAAATCATTTGGAATTTTATAATTTTTTTATTTCTTTAGATTATTGTTATAGTTAAATAATGTAAAATTGTTCTAAAAGATCATCTGGTGGAAAGCAAAGACAATTGTTTTTTTCAAAGTGAAAATGAAATTTTTCAAGAAAAGAAAATCGTTTGAATTTTATAATTTTTTTTGTTTCTTTAGATTATTGTTATAATTAAATAATGTAAAATTGTTCTAAAAGATCGTCTGGTGGAAAGCAAAGACAATTGTTTTTTCAAAGTGAAAATGAAATTTTTTTCAAGAAAAGAAAATCGTTTGAATTTTTATAATTTTTTTATTTCTTTTTTAGATTATTGTTATAGTTAAATAATGTAAATTGTTCTAAAAAAAAGACAGTTTTTTTCAAAGTTCATCTGGTGGAAAGCAAAGACAATTGTTTTTTTTTTTTCAAAGTGAAAATGAAATTTTTTCAAGAAAAGAAAGTCGTTTGGAATTTTATAATTTTCTTATTTCTTTAGATTATTGTTATATTAAATGATGTAAAATTGTTCTGAAAGATCGTCTGGTGGAAAGCAAAGACAATTGTTTTTTCAAAGTGAAAATGAAATTTTTTCAAGAAAAGAAAATCGTTTGAATTTTATAATTTTTTTTTTTTTAGATTATTTTATAATTAAATTAGTTATTGTTATAGGAAACATTAATTAATGTAAATTGTTCTAAAAGATCATTAGAAAAAATGCTGTCCAAAATACGGTATTTTAAAAACTTTAGATCTGGAAAAAAAATTGCAAAAGAAAGCCAAGACAATTGTTTTTTTCAAAGTGAAAATGAAATTTTTTCAAGAAAAGAAAATCGTTTGGAATTTTATTATCGTAAGATGGTTTATTGTCGTTTGGAATTTTTTTTTAAGATTGTTGTAATGCATTTTGTTCTTAAATTAAATTCTAAATTTTGTGGGTAGCCGATATATCGGCCTAGCATATTACTTTATTATTATTTATTTTTCTGCTTATCCTCTAAGATATGTTTATGTAAAATATTTGAAAACCAAAGACAATCATTCTATGCTCATTTATATCTTTACTAATTCATCAAAGCTGGCTTGTTATGCATTAAATCTTTGCCGCACTATGTAGTTTTGGTATTGTTGAAATTTTGTAGGATATTAAAAACATTCAAAGAATTTCTTCGTTATCAGTGATAGGATATGGTTCTTGATTTATGACATTACTCTAGTACAAGCAGCACTCTTTTAGCATGCTACTTCATGTATTATATCATTTTATTTGTAGTACCTTACAGTAATCAATGATTTAAAATAGTTTTTAAAGACGCAGTGTTACAAGATATAAAATAAGTTCTTTTTAACATTCTTTTATTTTCTTTTTGAATAAAAAAAAGGTACCTTTTCTTTGGACAATGTTTAAATGTTTTTTAAAAAAATGTAAATGTTTGTTGTATTATTTTTGCTTCAAGTATAAATGCTGCATCATTTTTTAGGATATTTGGTTTTATGTGGATTTTTTTCTTAAAGCAGAAATGAATCAATGATTTTTGCTGTATGATTTATAAAATTGTTTTATTCTATCGTTATAATATTGTGTATTTTTTGTAACTTTATATTTTATATTTTTATACCTTCATGTCATATAGATCTAATATTAATGAAAGTGGAAGTTTTAAGGGATTGTGAATAATTTTATAACTCATTTGAATAGATAACTGCTGTCTTAAATTGATAGTGTTGTCATTTGTTGTAATCTATATCGAATAGAACTTGGGGTTTAAGTTTATTTTAGTTTATTTTTTTAAATGAACCAATTAAGATTTATTTGGGACTTTTTATTTATTATGAACCAATAAAGATTTATTTGTGACTTTTTATTTATTACGAACCAATAAAAATTGATTTGCGAATTTTTAATTATTGTGAATCAATAAAGATTTAGTTGGGAATGTTTATTTATTATGAATCAATAAAGATTTATTAAAATCTGACATGTATCTTTATTTCAAAATTATAATTTCTTTTTTTCAGAGTAGAAATGATTCAGGATACATTTTTGAATTCGAATTTGTCAAAGAGTTCCAAAACGAACCCATTGAATTCACTCCTGTGAGAGCTGTTGAAATTTTGTCTGCAGATTATGTACCGATTCTTTCAATGTGCTTCAGGTATACACAATAATTTATTAAACTTAATCAATCAAAGTCTCAATAATCGACAAAATAACATTTCAAAAGGTCTTTTTCTGGGAAGATTTTCCTTTTTTTTTTTCGTTTTTCAAAATGTAACATTTAATTTATTATTGAATTAAATTAAACTCTAAAATGTCTATAATAATTAACGTTGACAAAAATTTCATAAGTAACGTCCATAAAAAATAACATTAAGCCTCAATAATTGACAAAATAACATTTAAAAATGTTCTTTTTGCTGAAAGACTTCCCTTTTTTTATTTTTATTTTTCAAAATGTAATATTTAATTTAATACCAAATGTCTCATGAAATGAGATTATAAAATGTCTATGATAATTGAAAAAAAATTTGAAAAATAACATTGAAAAAAAATTTGAAAAATAACATTGAAAAAAAATTTGAAAAATTAACATTGAAAAAAATCACATAAAGTAATAAATCGAATAAGTCTCAAAATTCTAAAAACGATTATGAGATCCCAATAATGACAACAACAACAAAAAAATATTTAAAAATAAACATATAAATAAAATAAATAAATAAATAAAAATAAATAAATAAACAATAAAAATAAATAAATAAATAAAAAATAAAAATAACTAAATAAATAACTAAAATAAAAATAAATAAATAAACAATAAAAATAAATAAATAAAAAAATAAAAATAACTAAATAAATAACTAAAATAAAAATAAATAAATAAATAATAAAAATAAATAAATAAAAAAATAAAAATGAATAAATAAAAAATAAATAAATAAATAAAAATAAATAAATAAATATAAAAATAAAAATAAAAATAAAAACCTAAAAATAAAAATAAATAAATAAACAATAAAAATAAATAAAAAAATAAAAAATAAAAATAACTACATAAATAACTAAAATAAAAATAAATAACTAAACAATAAAAATAAATAAATAAATAAAAAATAAAAATAACTACATAAATAACTAAAATAAAAATAAATAAATAAAGATTTTCTATAAGCATTTAGGTAAAAAAAAAAAATCACCTTAAATGTAGAAATAGCAGACGAATTTTATGAAGTAATTATTCTATTTACTTTGGTTTCTTTAAAATTTTTATCAAATAAAAATTTCTAAAATCATGTCGATTCAGATAAAAATGGCATCTAAAACAAACAACTTTAATTTGTTCAACTTTTTAACTAATTCATCATTTTTTTTTTATCTAACGCGTAGTTAAAAACTATGAAGAAATTCTTATTTATAATTTTTTACTAAATAAAAGCCGTAATTGCCGAAAGTGAAATTCAGTTTATTGAAAGTATTTGTTTAAAAGTCAGTGTTTTCATTATTAGCATTCACAAAAATTACTTAGAAAGGATTTAAACATTATAATTTATTGTTTTGTATAATCGTAACTTAAAAACTAAATACTGATTTTTTTAAGGATTTATTTTTTTGCCAAAAATATGATACAAAATTCTCATTTGTTTTCTTCAGAAAACTATAAATTTTGATAAATGCGGTAGAGTAATATTAAATAGAGTTAAAATAAATTTTGAAAATTCATTAGTTTGATATGGTCTGCTTCCCTTCAATAAAATGTGCTAAATACTATAAAAATATTTAACGAAAACGGTATTAAAAATATATTGATGTGTTTTTAGAAATATTTTTAAAATGATAGCAGTAAATTCTGGAAATCTCAGTATTTATGTTGGTTTTAAATTTTTTCTCTGTGATAATAGCACTTTTAAATTGTATTTAATAATTGAAAATTTTGTTACGGACAATAAAAAACTTTATAATCCGTTATTTGGAATTTTAAATGTAAATTTTTCTTGTAAAATGCAGTATGTATTTTTAAAATATAGACATAATAAGATTTTTTTTTTGAGTATTCATTTAAAGCGGATAATAGAGCAAAAGCTGTAAAAGTGTTTCCAACTACCTACTGGCAAGTACGCCCCATGTGGAAAAATGGTCAATTGACCGAGAGACTCTCACCTTGGAGGAAATACAGCTCAACTACACTCCTGCTGAGAAACGTTCAGTCTAAAGTCTTTACTCCGCTCGGTACCACAGGTTTCGGTTCGAGTCCCGGCGGTGCCATGGATGTTTGTAGTGGTTCGGAATCCACTTTAAACCGTAGGTCCCGGTCCTAATAGGATCGTAGAGCGTTGCGGGGCATTCTTACTCCGCGTCCGTGGCTTATCTTCAAGTTGCACGCGCCCCCTGGGTAATGCAAAGGGAGTAATGTCTGTGCAGCGCTTGCCTGAAGGCATCCAAGACCAAGTTGTCTAAGTGTTTGCCAGCTGCATTAGAAAGAAAAAAAAAGTCTTTACTCCGAAAGGAAATATATTTAGCTCGCACTGGTTGTCTGCAGATTCTCATCTGGAGGAGAAGTATATTTCGTGCTCCCTGCGTGTAGGCAAGTTTCGGGTTTTCTGCTTAGAAATGGAGTCTTCACATGAATTTATACTTAACTGTTTTTAAATGCCTTAAATATTGTATATATGCAAATAAAGCTGTGAGTTCTCCAACCTGTTCTTCAAAATCTCAACCAACCACATCCAGTTACAATCTGGCTGTCGTACCCATACTACTACTATCTGGCGCCGAAACCGGTGATCTGTACCCCCACAAAACTTATGTTGAGAGTGATAATAAGATTTTAATAAGGCTGTAATTTAAGAATAGGCGCAGATATTTCAATTTATATTTCATGTTGCCCAAAGTATTGGGAATCATGCAAATATTTTTCTTGCGTTTTACATACGGATCCGACATTATATGCTGAAGACATATAATAGGGGCACGGATGTATAAATGGATATGTAAATCAAGTATGCTTAGCTCGATGGTAGGCTGGCTGCAGGTAACATGTTTTTGATTATGATTAAGTTCAAAACCAGAAATATGGTTTTTGTATAGTTTTACTTTTTAACCTTTGTGTATAATAAAATTTACTTTCTTAAATTAAATTGAAATGCAGTGATTTTTGCTTCTTCTATACTCTACCCCGCGGGGCCTGAATGGTCGACTGGCTAGCGCTCTGGCGCTCGTTACCACAGGTTTTGGGTTCGAGTCCCGGCGGTGCCATGGATGTTTGTAGTGGTTCGGAATCCACTTTAAACCGTAGGTCCCTTTCCTAATAGGATCGTAGAGCGTTGCGGGGGCATTGTTACTCCGCGTCCGTGGCTTATCTTCAAATCACACGCACCCTCTGGGTAATGCAAAGTGAATAACGTCTGTGCAGCGCTTGCCTTAAGGCATCTAAGATCAAGCTGTCTATGTGTTTGCCAGCTGCATTAGAACAACAACATACTCTACACCGCGGCACTCGGCTAAATTTTTCGACATTTCAGAGGTAAATGATTTCTGGGGATGATCAAATGTTCATTTTCTTCTATGAAGCTCATTAATTTGATGATTTTCTATCTGGCCAATTGATTGTAAATTACATTTTTGTGCCGGTGAATATAAAAAAGGCTTAGAAGGTATTTTAAGATGCTATGATTCTGTAAGAGGACATGTAGTCCTCCATTCTCTCCACAGCAGCAAAAGTCATCTTCTGAGAGGGTGAATCTTTTTTAAATACGTTGTGAAAGGTACGGTGAAAGGTGTGAAAGTACGTTGTGACCACTCATGAACATAGCTTCTTCTCTGCAAAGATTTCTGTGGTTTTCTGAGACTTTAGGCATTATTTCAAAAATGTTTCACCCTGTGTTGCTTGATCTCGTTGCCAATACTTTAAAGCAGGGGTCTCCAAACTACGGCCCGCCAGTGTCATCAATCCGGCCCGCTACCGCGAATAGCTTATTGTTGCTGTAATAAGTTGGATAAAAAAACACAAAATGACAATAACTGGGTTTTATTTACTTGCTAGGTAAAGCTTAATGACAAGCATAATACGCAGAAAATTTAACTTAAGCATAACAACTAACAAATAATTGAAAATAATCCCACTAACATTATAAACTAATGAACATCCCGCTGTTACTCTCGGTAGTTATGTTGGGGTAAAGAGTATCGCATATGATGTTTGGAATGTATATATCCTGAATCAAATGCATGATTTTTATCCTGAAAATCCCTCAGGAACGGAAATGCTAAATTAACGCGAATGAAACCGCGGGGTATCCACTTTCAAAGAAATACTTAGGAAATTTATGTAATTGTGATTTTTCACTGACAATAGTTTGTAATTAGCAAGCGTATGCTCGCTCAGAGCGCGTACTCGGCGACTGGTCTAGAAATTATAGATAATGGCAGAAAAATTAAAACGGTTTTCGCCCTTGGTACTTACTGGAGTAAACAGTATGGCCCTACGGCTGGAGTGTTTGGAGACCCCTGCTTTAAAGGACAATTATTAAAGTTATTTTTGAGAAGTGAAAATGGATACGGAAGATAAATTGATTCGCCATCAATAACGCTTGTTTAAGAAGGCTGTCTACGTACTCATTGCCAAAATTCGATGGAATCATTACTTTGCTGGATTTCTAGATTAAGGATGATAGAAAGACTTGATTGACTGTCTGTCCAAATTGAGACCGGTTTTATTTGGTTTGTGTGTTTATTTTTGAGCACTCTAGACTAATTAAACCGGTACTTACAATTTAACGTTGATTCCGAACCACTGACAAATGCCCATGCCAAAATTAATACCGGAGCATTTAGAGTTACGGAATACTCTAAAGTTTTTTTATATCAAGCAGTTCAGCTTTGTGGTTTTTGGAAAAGTTTACTCTTCCATTAGTGATTTAATGTATGCGCTCACTTTTCCAGTTATTTACGCCGGTACAATGTAAAATATTTATTTATTGAGTAATGATATAATTTAAAACAAAGTTGCTATTCTAGATATTTTTGATTTCCATAATGAAATTCTTTATAAGATAATTTAATGTGTATAATTATCTAGTTTACTTTTCTATTGTATAACTTTTATTTTATAATAGGAGAACAAATGAAAACAAACCAGTGGCCATAATTTTGTGTATGTGTGTACAAGTGTAACAAAACTGTGTGTTGAAGTAGGGTTTGATTTGGTTTATCGCTCTACGGTCATCTTGTGAACCCGAGGACTAAACAGACAGGGACCTACAGTATAACGTGGATTCCGAACCCCTCACAAACATCCCTGCTACCGCCAGGATTCGAACCTGAAGCCTGGGGCCAAAGGCCAGTGATCTAGGAGGTAGGAGGGGAAAGAAGGGAAGTCCTGTTGAGAACTGGACTTTCCCTTGGTAAGCGGGCAATGTGTGAGATGGCGGTCTGACAGGAGTGTCCTCCGACAGGCAATCAGCGTCATGTTTTGCGACATAAGATTTGGTTTGGTTTGTCGCTCTACGGTCATTTTGTGCACACTTTAGGCTAATTAGACTGGGACCTACAGTTTAATGTGGATTTCAAACCGTTCACAAACATCCATGTCACCGCCAGGATTCGAACCTGATTCCTTCGGTACCAACGGCCAGAGAGCTAGTCAACTGGCTAATTAGACCGAGTCAATTGACCATCAGGGCGCAATTACAATTATATGCTGGTGGAACAAATTATTACTCGTATTATTAAATACAATTATTATTATTAATGTGCTATCTTTATATATTGATTCTTTTCGTTAAAAAGTAATAAATAATTTTCATTTTTGACGCATCTAAATCATATAATACAAGATTGTATATTATTTATCCCGAATGAATAAAAAAATTAATTAAAATTTATTAACTCTCTTCCAGCGTTTGTGGAAATGTTTTATACATGGGTCTTCAAAATGGATTGCTGCATTACTGCCATTTGAAAGAATCCTTTGATCCCACATCCGGTGACAAGTTTGAGATACTCGAAGATGTCCGAGCTCAGTTGATGAAGCATTAGTTACGTCGGATGGAAGGTACAGTACTTATATTGGAATATAATCAATTCTGACTATTCTAATCCATATTAGTACATGGAATCAACAATTTTAAAGTTTTATTTTAAAAGATATTGGAAGAGTTTATATATTATATTTTTAATAATTTTGTTATATTTTTTAAATAAACTTTTTATTTTTAGCAGTTTTTAATATGTTTATTTTTAATCCTCCATTAGTCGAGACTGTTTTCAATGACGAAAATATGCAATGTATATTGCAGATGTTATGCCCCAATGTTTATAAACAATCTTACAATGCCTATTTTTTAACATGAGAGGGCGCAAGAGAATGTTAAGACGCGTGGGGTCAGTAGAATGACCCCCAACCTGAAATTCAATTCTGCGTTTTTTTTCTTTCTAATGCAGCTGGCAAACACTTAGACAGCTTGGTCTTGGATGCCTTAAGGCAAGCGCTGCACAGACGTACTCACTTTGCATTACCCAGGGGGCGCGTGTCACTTGAAGATAAGCCACGGACGCGGAGTAACAATGCCTCCGCAACGCTCTACGGTCATATTCGGCCGGGACCTACTTTTTAAAGTGGATTTCGAACCACTACAAACAACCATGGCACCGCCGGGACTCGAACCCGAAACCTGTGGTACCGAGCGCCAGCCACTCGGCCATTCAGGCCCCCCAATTCTGCGTTGTTAAAAACGTTATATTTTTTAGTTGAAGAAAAAAACCGATTTGACTTTTAGACATTAAGAATGCAGTGCTTAATATAAATAGTCTTCCGCATTATTTTTCTGTGATAAGACTTAAAATACGAAACAACCATGGAAAGGTTCTATTTTTTAGTCAATAGTAATGTATGCACCCAGTGTATTTTTCTGACGATTCGATGCAAATAACGGAAAAAATTCCCATATATTGGGAAGTTTTTCAAATAACTGCTTCGTTCTTGTCTTTTATATTGCAAAATATTAGAGAGTTTTTGCATACCGTACGTTAGTTACCGTAGGACGTCCGTTAGCTTTTTCTCCCTAGCGCGCATGCTCATAGGAAACTGAGAATGCGCGCTAGGGAGAAAAAGCTAACGGACATCCTACGGTAACTAACGTACGGTATGCAAAAACTCTCTATTGTAGTGCGGAAAAACAATACTACCAATTCTAATGATACCAATTCCCTCTGTCGCCCAGAAATCTAGTACATTCCTTCGGGAAGATTTGTGTAATGCGCACATATGTAATAATCATAATAAAGCACGGATTCTAGAGAGTCCTTTTTTTGTGCACCTCTTTCACATGAAAAGTTTGGTGCACATTTCTCTAAAAATACATTTGTGCTCTCTACAATTAACTATATAATGCTATCATGCGCAAAAACATAAAACTGCTTAAATATTTCTTTTCGATTCCAAACTGTGACTCTGCTTTTTGTTGACTCGCCCATGACTGGAGAGCACCTCAGAATATTCTCTACTATTCTTAACTGTATCCCCTTTTGTGTTACAGTCAATACCTGTAGTGCTTGTTTTTGTCGTCCTTTACTGCATTTGCTTCTCGTAGACTAATGACCGAAAGATCGGAGACGGACATAGGATAAAAAAAAATATGGCAAAAGATAGCAGTGGATTTGCACGTTGCCACTTTTTTTCATGGTGAACATTAATGGCTCTAAGGATCCATTAATATATGCCACAAACTGCCCACCGATGGGTGACTATGAGAGAGCATCATCTTCGGGAGGATGGGGGAGAAATTTTAGTGGTAACTAAATGTGTCGCATGGTTCCCAGCACGTAGCCTGACAATTTCCATGCATCGTCACAATCTCCATCGAGTATTCTCCTTTATAATACCAGGACTACAATGGATACCAATAACGGATTCGAACCTCAGTCCTCTTGCACTATAGTTGTGCGCGTTGCCACTGGACTACGAGTCGGGCTCACTCTACCATCGAATTACAAATCGAATTGAATTCCAAAATGCATAGTTCTTTTATAATTTTTTTTTTCTAATGCAGCTGGCAAACTTTTAGACATGGACGTCTTGGATGCCTTAAGGCAAGCGCTGCACATACGTTACTCACTTAGCATTACCCAGGAGGCGCGTGTATCTTGAAGGTGCCACGGACGCGGAGTAACATGCCCCCGCAACGCTCTACGATCCTATTAGACCGGGATCTACGGTTTAAAGGGGATTCCGAACCACTACACACATCCATGGCACCGCCGGGACTCGAACCCGAAACCTGTGGTCCGAGCACCAGAGCGCTAGCCACTCGGCCATTAGGCCCCAGTTTTTTTATAATAGAAACGCCGAACTTTTAACTGATCTTCACACAATTTAATTTCTTTGCAGTATACTTACAAGAATTGGGAACGATGGCAGCCGAGTCGAATTTAACCTTAACATGGTAGAAGAGAAGGATTTGACTGATTACAAAGCCATTCCAGCATTCAGAAACGTGAGTAAATTATTACGGAAAAGTATTTGAAATAATATATATATATATTTATTAATTTTTAGTGAGTTTTGTCTTTAAAACATTTTTATTTATTTATTTTAAACATTTCTATTTTGGTTTAAATAATTTTATTCTGTAAAAGAAAATTAAAGCAATAAAATTGGTAATTTTCGACTTATATACAGTGCAGAAAATTAGAAATGTAGACAATCCGGAGATATTGATAAGAATCGAAATATAGAATCTGATTAGCTTGGCAAGAATTTAGATATTTAATTTGAGGAGCTTGGCAAGAATCTAGATTTAGAATCTGAGGATCTTGGCAATAATCTGGATATTTAATCTGAGGAGCTTGGCAAGAATCTGGATATTTAATCTGAGGTGCTTTGCAAGAATCTGGATATAGAATCTGAGGAGCTTGGCAAGAATCTAGATATTTAATCTGAGGAGCTTGGCAAGAATCTGGATATAGAATCTGAGGAGCTTATCAAGAATCTAGATATAGAATCTGAGGATCTGACAAGAATCTGTATATAGATTCTGGCAATCTTGACAAAATTCGGGATATGGAACCTGGAAATCTTGGCAAAAATCTGGATATAGAATCTGATGATTTTTGCAAGAATCTGCATATAGAATCTGGCGATTTTGGAAATAATCTGCATATAGAATCTGGGGAAGTTAGAAATAATCTAGAAATAGAATCTAATGATCTTGGCTAGAATCCGGATATATATTCTGATGATCTTGGCTAAAATCTGGATATAGAATCTGTTAATCTGATGATCTTGACAAGAATCTGTTAATCTGATGATCTTGATAAGAATCTGAATGTAAAATCTGTTAATCTGATGATCTTGACAAGAATCTGAATGTAAAATCTGTTAAAATTGGCAAGAATCTGGTTATAGGATCTGGGGACTTTGGCAAGAATCTGAAGATTTTAGCTAGAATCTGGATTATAGATTCTGATTATCTTGGCTAGAATCTAGATATAGATTCTGATTATCTTGGCTAGAATCTAGATATAGATTCTGATTATCTTGGTTAGAATTTGGATATAGAATCTGATGAATCTTTTCTAGAATCTGGTTATCTCAGTTAGAGTCTGTCGATCTTGAAAATAATCCAGATACAGAAAAAAATGGCAAAAATCTGTATATAGAATCTTGGAAGTAATATAATAATCTGATTATTTTGGACACCGATTAGAAAATTTAATAGAAAAACTTTCTAACGGTTCATGACAGCTATTAATTTGGCATATGGATAGTGAGAATAAAATTACACAAAGTATAAATAAAAAGGATTAGTTTGTAGATCAGTTGAGTTTTATCCTTCTACAGTGAACATGCCGTACTTATCGCTGCGTTTTTATTACCAATTATTCTTCAAATATTTCTTTCTATTCTTTTCTTGTTAGCGTCTAAATGTTATAATTTGAATGTATCTGTTATCATTTTTAAAAAGAACTGTGATTAAAAAAATCCAAATCAAGTGTATTTTTCAGATTATCAATAATTTTCGTAACACTATCAATTTAGAAACCAAAATTCTATTAAAATTTTTCACTGTTATTTTAGCATAAAAATAATTTAATAAATAATTTATTAAAGCTATCGAATATCAAGCAATTTGATCTGAGGTGAGACATTGGGCAGACAGATGTCAGTAGATTCAATGTTATCCAGGCTGTGCCATTGAAAATCAATTATATTGTGCTTAAATTTTGCTTTTAGAGTTTGAAATGAATATAATTTTGACTCAGTGAGTTCGAAGCGTTTTCTTTAAGGATATCGATTCGAACCAAATAAAATATTGCCATCAGTGGGTTCGAATCCTCCTCTGCCTCCGAACATTTCATCCCGAGGAAAAGACATTTCAGTCTACAGATTTATCCCTTTTCAAATTCGAACCTAATTTATCGATCCGAGAAAAATAAATAACAAAAATAATAGTAAATTAGGAACCTGATGGCCGAGTGACTGGCGCTCGATGCCACAGATTTCGGATTCGAGTCCCGCCGGTGACAAGGATGTTTGTAGTAGTTCGGAATCCCCTTAGGTTCCGGTCTAACACGACTGTAGAGCATTGGACGTAGAGCTGACAACCCCACCTCGTAAAAAGAAAACTTCTCCTGTCTGGAAATCTGCCAGTAGTCAAACGGCCTTGACCCACCATGGGGCTGTTGCGGCAATAATGATAATGAATAAATTACGAAGAAAATCACACACAAATAGAAAGAGATCAAATATTGAAAAATTAAAACAAAAATATCATAGGAGATGTTTTAATGTAATTGGATTACTTGATGAATAATAGATATTTTAAGATAATTAGATTACTCGATCTTTGTGTTTTTAAATTTAAAATAAATGTTTATTTTTTTATTATGGCAAATAAAATTTTTTTTATTGAAATTCAAAATTTTCTATTCTAAAGTAAGACAATTCTATGTATTCTCTTAATTTATAACTTCTCAGAAAATAAGGTTTTCCATTATTCCACTACAAATAATTTTAAATACTTAATTTTTCAAAACAAATAGTAGTAGATTCCCATGGATATTTACAGAGTTAATTTCTTTTGCTTCAAAGGGAGGTTTCATAGAGGTCACAGAAGATTCTACCGACTACAGTGGAGAGCTGTCTCTCGAAGACGCTCTGCAGTTCCAGTTGTCCATGAAATTCATCCGCCAGAGAGAGAGCGTAATGGAAAGAATGGAAAACCTGAAAACCCAGTATGAGTCGTTTAAAGAAGAGAAACGAGGCTTACTTACAAGAATGTCGGTCGAGCTTAAGAAGAATGGACAGCATTCCTGAAGATCTCAAAATAGACCTAGAAGTATGCTTTATGGTTTTTATTCTTTATGGAAATACAAACTTTGATTTATTTTTTGTGAAATCATTTTTAAAATTCTGCACAATAACATGAAAGTATTTTCATTCGTATAATTGCTATCAATATAATACATTAAATGTACATCATTCGTGTGCATACAGGGTGTAGTAAAAGTCGGAAACAAATCTTAAAAAAATAATAAAGATAGAAAGATATATTTTCGATAGAAACGTAAAACGGGATTTCTTTCGATGTAGCGACAAAAAAAAAAAAAAAAAAATTCTGCTGCTGAAAAATACATTCGAACAAAAATTTTGAACAACACTTTCAAAAAAATTTTTTTTTGCGTTGCACAGGATAATTACATCAGATAGATTAATGACTAAAAGATGGTGAATATGCCGTCTATCATTCAGCAATATAGTAGTCCGATGAGTCGCCACACTATTTTTAACTTTATGCAACATTTCTGATAGTGTAGTATCTTCACGGGTTGCATTTTCCAACGTTGATGCAGGCTCTGATTTTTAAAGAGTGAAATCTGGAGTTCTAAAAGTGCCAATGAGGAAAGTCTGGAGTTCTGGGTGGCCATATATTTAGGCGGGTCCGCAGCATTATGTGAGGTTGTTCATTCCGAAAATGCATTCTCCAAAATTACTTTACCAGCTACAGCTATTTTTATAAACCACCGGAAAAACTAAATCAAAATAACACTAACTTTTAGTAATTCTCGTGTTAATTATTTATTATTAGAAAAACAAACAAATTCTGTTTTGTTTCCATGCAAGAGCAGCTTTTTATCTTAATTATTTTTCGAATTATTTAAGCTTCTATTTACGTTACATCACTCTGTATACAAAAATATATATGTGACCTTGTATACCAAGAAAGTTAACAATAAATACTATATTAATATAGAAATTGGCCCCATTATTGTTATTTTCCAATACTGAGCACTTTGAAATTGTGTTCCTTAGAAAAACAAATATGTGGTAGGTTTAGCTTTACTTAGAAAGTGCCACATGTCAAAAAAACTTTCTTTGAATCCATTTTTTTTTCTGATGCATATTTAAAAAAAATCGCGAAAAAATAAATTCTCTTAATTAAATATAAAATGTAATTTTTGAAAACAATTTCTGATAATATTACAATTTCTAAAGTCTCATTAAATATAAAAATTGTCTGTTTTAATTCTTAAATTCTTTGAATATCTTTAAACAATTAAAATAATACCAACATTAAATAAATGATCTTGGAAATCCCTGTGATTTCTAAATCCCATGTTTTTATTCAAATCATTATTTAATCATCATTATTATTATCAATTATTTAACAAAAAACATGTTTAATGAATTAACCAGATTGTTTAAAAATGATATTTAAAATTCTCCACATTTCAGTCATACATGAAAGACGAATATTTATTTAGATATTATTGTTTGGCGCTATTTTTTGTTTGGCGAGATTTTTTTACGAATTTAGTTTCATATTTTTGTTGCGATTGATAAAAGCCGCCATGTTGAAGCCAATAAAATATGAATACTTTAAGGTAATCTTAAAATATAAAACGATATTATAATTATAAAATATTATTTTTTTTTTATTATTTTCGGTTAAATTATTGCGATAAAAGATAACTGTCAATTTGAGATGCCCCTAAAATAATACCAACGTTAAATAAATTATCCTTGAGATCACCGTGTTTTCCAAATCACATAGATCAATGTGTTATTCAAATCATATTTTAAAATATAAAACATGTTTAAATAAAAAATTTACCACATTTCAAGCATACATTTTTTTGATATTATTATCGTTTGACGTTCAATATTGTCGTTGTTATTTTATTTCGATATTATCGTTTTACGTTTTTATTTCGATATTATCGGTGTTATTTTATTTCGATATTATCGGTGTTATTTTATTTCGATATTATCGGTGTTATTTTATTTCGATAATATCGTTGTTATTTTATTTCGATAATATCGTTGTTATTTTATTTCGATATTATCGTTTGACGTCCGATATTATCGGTGTTATTTTATTTCCATATTATCGTTGTTATTTTATTTCGATATTATCGTTGTCATTTTATTTCGATATTATCGTTTGTGTTATTTTATTTCGATATTATCGTTTATTTTATTTCGATATTATTTTCATTTTATTTCGATATTTCGATAATATCGGTGTTATTTTATTTCGATAATATCGTTGTTATTTTATTTCGATAATATCGTTGTTTATTTTATTTCCATATTATCGGTGTTATTTTATTTCGATATTATCGTTGTCATTTTATTTCGATATTATCGTTTGACGTTCGATATTATCGGTGTTATTTTATTTCGATATTATCGGTGTTATTTTATTTCGATATTATCGTTGTTATTTTATTTCGATAATATCGTTGTTATTTTATTTCGGTATTATCGTTGTCATTTTATTTCGATATTATCGTTTGATTTCGATATTATCGTTTGACGTTCAATATTAGTGTTGTTATTTTATTTCAATATTATCGTTTGGCGTTATTTTTTGTTTGGTGAGATTTTTCTACGAATTTACTTTTATATTTTTGCTGCGATTAATAACAACTGCCATGCTGAATTCAATGGACAAGGATAACTTTAAGGTAATCTTAAGATTTAAAAGGATACTGTAATTATAAATTGTTATTATTTTTTTATTATTTTCTATTATATTATCCTTATTATTATTATTTTTAAATTATTATTATTATTTTTCATTTTCTATGAAATCATTAATAAATTATTGCTATTAAAACAAAAATTTATTCTTCGATTTTTTTTACAGTAGGAATAAGATTTTGCTTCATTTTTCAATTCCTTCTATTGGCTTACACTCTCCCTATATATATCTTGTCCAAATTTTCAATCGTTAATAAAATACTTTTTATTCATCCACTCAACTTCAAATACATTTTTTTTGAACTTGTAGTGGATGACACTTGATGTTAATACAGTTTTTTCGAGTATTAATTCAGTCAATGAATTTAATTAATTAATTTTAGTTTGATATGGGAGAAAAAAATTCTCTTATATAAGATATTTAGCAGGATATGAATTTAGGAATAAATACCGTCAGTGGCGAAGCGTGTAGATCGCCGGAAAAAAAAATTCTTTTTCAGATTTTTTTTTTTCAATTCCTTCTATTAGCTCACACTCTCCCTATATATATCTTGTTCAAATTTTCAATCGTTCATAAAATACTTTTTATTCATCTACACCAGTTCAAATACATTTTTTTTAACTTGTAGTGGATAACACTGGATGTTAATACAGTTTTTTCAATTTTTTTATTAATTAATTAAATTTTATTAATTAATTTTAGTTTTTTTTTAGATTCAAATTGCATATATCTACCAATAAATGGTGCCAGATAAACTTCAAAAAAATGAATGAAAATTATTTATTAAGGACTTTCTGCAATAGAGTGAAAAAAAAGTAGGAATTGACTAAAATATTTTTTTTATATTACTTGTTTTTCTTTTAGCTGATGGCGTTTATTAGTATATTTATATTGCTTATATTATGAATATTGACTCTAAAGCATTTTTAGCATTTGTTTTACGGTGGTCAATTTAAAAAAATGGACCATAGGGATAAAAGTGTAATGTTGCATGTAAAGTGTAATTTTTGTGAAAAAAAAGTAGGAATTGATTTAAAAAATGTTTTTTTTTATATTATTTGTTTCCTTTTAGGTAGTTTCTTGTTGTATTGCTGCTGTCAAACTGTTTGAAGAGAAGACCAAGTTCCTTCTAGAAGAAATTGACAGAGAATATGAAACAGATTTGGTGAAAGCCTCTTTGACAAAGCAAAAGTATTTAGAATGGTGTGTATTGAGATTTTTAAGTTTTATCCCATTAGTTCTTCATTATACAATTTCGTTGTTTTGATATCATAATGTGTTCTAACTCTTATAATAATATTTGGAATATCGAATGTTCTTTAAATATATAAATTTTAATTCAAAATTTGAATTAATTGTTAAGGGACGAAAGTTTGAAGTAATTGTGAGTTATTAAATTTATTTAATTTAATATTAATGGAATTTTAAAGAGTCAGAAGAAAACCCAGCAAAAATAAATATGCAAAATGCCGACCTATTAATGTGTTTTTGTATCTTATCCTACTTGGTAGACAGCAACATCTAAATCAAGTCCACGAACCCGTGTGGTCTCATGGAAAGAGGGAAAGGGGTGGGTAGCCTCTATATATTGCTGTTTTCGAATACCGAGTTCCTTGACTCTGTGGTCTTAGGCCACTAGAAATACAGATATTAGAGAGTTTTTGCGTACCGTACTTTATAAATACAGGGCCTGAATGGCCGAGTGGCTAGCGCTCTGGCGCTCGGTACCACAGATTTCGGGTTCGAGTCCCGGCGGTGCCATGGTTATTTGTAGTGGTTCGGAATTCACTTTAAAAAGTAGGTCCCGGTCTAATAGGATCGTAGAGCGTTGCGGGGGCATTGCTACTTCACGTCCGTAGCTTATCTTCAAGTTATCTTCAAGTTATAAACGCTCCCTGGGTAATGCAAAGTGAGTAACGTCTGTGCAGCACTTGCCTTAAGGCATCCAAGACGTCCATGTCTGTGTTTGTCAGCTGCATTAGAAAGAAAAAACTTTAGAAATACGGTTTTTTTACTCCCTGGCGCGCATGCTCATAGGAAATATTATTACAGATACGCATGCGCAATTTCCTATCAGCATGCGAGCTAGGGAGAAAAAAATACCTTATTTCTAAAGTACGGTACGCAAAAACTCTCTATTACATAGGAGATTCAGAGCTACCCGGAAAGTGCCACAGGGCATCTGGGTAAATTAATGTTGAAGAAAGTCTAAAATAGCTATAATATCATATTTGTAAACAAATATTGGGTTTAAAAAATCACAAAACTTATTACACATAATTAGATTAAACATAATAAATTACATAAAAAGTTGAGAATAATTAGAATTTTTTATAAAGTAGTAGCTTAAGTAAATGGTGTGCAAATTATGTGTCGCGAGAGAATTTTGTGTGGCCAAATTGAAAGAAATTTATTTGGTAAGAAAAACTATAAGGCTTTATGTATATACTTTCAACTTTCATCTTTGGAGCACCCGTAGGTAGCAGTCTGACTCCGCTCCATGATGCTGAAGAAACAGAGCAGTGCCTTCCTGGAGGACTACCTCCCATTTGAGTATCGTATGGGAGATATCCATGAAAACTCCCACCACGTAGTTAGACTTATGAGGAAAGATGCTAAACATCACAAATGCCATCAAACAGTGTCTACAACAAAGCCGTCAGCTAATGGAACACCTCGCTAATGTTCATCAGCGGCGCGCGTTGACACTGAGCCACGAGTCGGGCATTCACCTATTATCGTTCAGAGCTAATAATAAGTTACGAATGAAAATATTTAATTGTTTGACACATTCATCAAGTCTTTTTACACCATTTTTGAAGCGAAAATGTCTAAATTCCATTTTTAAGACAGTGACTTCTATATTTTAACGTAATAATAGTTAAAAATCTTCCTTTTAAAGAGTTATATACATGTTCACTCATATCATGAGTGAACATGATGCTTCCTGGTTAGGGGTCCGTAACATTATCCGAAAATGAGGTCCAAGCAAATAAAACTCCATTCCAAATTTTGACGAAAAAATGGTACTTTGGGCCCCTTAACTCTTAAATTGCTTCATGAATAACGTTAGTCTTATGGAATTTTCTGTAGAATTTGGCTTTTGCTTGATGTGTTTTGTGGTATGATTCTGAATTACTTTTTATGTTTTGGATTGGGATTTTAAACATTTGTATTTCCCAGGGCTATAAGTACTCTTAGTATGTTAATCAATTCCTTGTTCTTGAAGTTTCATATTTATACCTTCTGGCATTTTACGGTGCCTATTGAACTGCATAGTGCTTCTGGAATACTTCCTTTTTCATTTGCGACGACATTTATCTTACTTTTGTATATTCTTTTAGAGATTCTTGAACAATTCCTTCTTCAGGGAGTTCTAGATCTATTCAACATTGCTTTATTCATGTGGCTTTTTGAATTTGGCCATTCTTGTAGTATTCCAATCAATTGCTTCATATATCTCACGTTATTAAACACTGGCATATTCCTGAGTTTATTCATCCGTTCTCGTATGTTCACACATGATAAGTTGAAATTTGTAGAGCAGATATCAGTTTTTATATATTTCTTTTTTCTCTCCTTGTTTTCGACATCATTTTAAGAAAACAAAGTACCTTTAGATCTTAAATTTTTTCCAAGTGGAGTAATTTTAATTTAATCGCATGCGTCTGTGACAACGTATTTATTCAAAGCAATTTTCTGGTCTCTAAATTAATATTCGTATAATTTTAGTTTCAAATCCAGAATAGAATGCGAAAAATCTGCTGTAGAGGAAGGCGACGAAGAAGTGCAGACCTACAGGTTGTGCACTTTGACGGTAGCGCCACAAAACACTTTGTCTCGTCGAAAGTATTATGGAAAGAAAGCTGCAAAAGAGAACATTTACAAGATGAAACAGGTAATATTTTTGTTTTTTTAATGTTAATATTTTCTTAAACATATATTAGTCAAAACAATTTTAAATTTAGAAAATGTATCATTGTTACGAAATTTCCCCTCTTGTTTGCTAATAATCTTCAAACCCGGCTGATGGCGGTGGCATGGATGTTTGTGAGTGGTTCGGAATCCACGTTAAACTGTGGGTCCCGGTCTGTTTAGCCAAAAGTGTTCATAAGATGACCGTAGAGCGACAAACGAAACCAAAAACAAACTCGGCTGAAGACTGAAAGATGGTAAGCAATAAATATGGGTGTAAAACCAAGCCAAAGTTACAGTTACATTTTGTTATGCTGCAAATAATTAATAATGCAACATAAATAGGATTATAATGATAAGCACACACTAACTATGAAGCACATGAAAATTTGTTTTATAGCGAAAGGTGCTATGACTTTGTTGTACCAACTGTTTCTTAAAAGGTCTTTTGCCTATTCTAATTTTTTTTTTTTTGTATTTGCTGTTTCCGCAGCTTTTGCAATCTATCTATCTATATCTATATATAACAGTTGGGCTGACATGTTCATCGGCTGACACATAGATGGCGCTACTAGTATTAAATCCACATGATTTTTAGTTAGTCCTAACCTTCAAAAGACACGTGTATAAATTTGACAGCTGTTACACTATTAGTATGGGAGTTATAGTATTTTTAGTGAAGCAACTTTTGTTAGTTTGAAAAAATGGATAAAAAGGAATTTCGTGTGTTAATTAAAGCATTGCTTTTTGGCGAAAAAAAATACTATTGAAGCCAAGGCTTGGCTTGATAAACATTATTCGGACTTTGCACCAGGAAAAACAACAGTAGAGAAGTGGTTTGCTAAATTTAAACGAGGCGAAATGAGCACCGAGGATGATGCACGCAATGGATGCCCCAAAGAGGCTGTTACCGACGAAAACATCAAAAGAGTCTACAAAATAATTTCTGATAACCGTAAAGTGAAGTTGATTGAGATAGCCGAGACCCTAAAGATATCAAAGGAGCGTGTTGGACATATCGTGAATGAATATTTGAATATGCGAAAGGTCTGTTCAAAGTGGGTGCCGCGCGAGCTCACAATCGACCCAAAACAACAACGAATTGATGATTCTAAGCAGTATTAGGAGCTGTTCAATCGTAATAAACCCGAATTTTTGCTTCGATATGTGACAATGGAGGAAACATGGCTCCATCATTTCACACTGGAGTCCAATCGACAGTCAGCAGAGTGGACTGCACGTGATGAACACTAAAAATGCTATAACTCACATACTAATAGTGCAACAGCTGCCAAATTTATACACGTGTCTTTTGAAGATTAGGGCTAACTAAAAATCATATGGATTTAATACTAGTTGCGCCATCTATATGTCAGCCTATGAACTTTTCAGTCCACCTGTTATATAGTGAGAGGTAGTAAAGAATCACTATATACATATATCACTATATGTATATATATTGCAAATTATATCACTATATGTATATATATCACTATATCACTATATGTATATATATTGCAAAAGGTAATATTTTTTACTTTAATGTTAATATTTTTTAACTATATTTAATTAAATATAATTATAAATATATTTTTTATATATTAAATATAATTATAAATAAATGAAATATATATTTTATAATTATAATTTTCAATATAGAATTCGTTGCAAGTTGTATTATAGTTACAAAATCTTCCAGCATTTTTGTTAATCGTCTTCAGGCTGGGCGAAAGGCGGGAAAATGGTAAGCAATAAATAGGGGTATTAAACCATACCTAAGTTACAATTATATTTTTGTTATGACGCAAAATAATTAATAATGTGTCTGCTAAAAAACACTCGTTGAAATATGATTATGTACACACTTACTATGAAGCACATGAAAATTTGTTTTATAGCGAATTTTGTTATGACTTTGTTGTACAAACTAAATGTGCTTGTTAAAAGGTTCTTTGTCTCTTTTAGTTTTTTTTCTTTAGTTTTTTGTCTAATATATACACAGTCCAGTCACATTAATGTGACCGCCTGTCAAAGGCCAGAATAACCGCCTTTGGCAGAGTAGACCGATTGCAATTTGATCAAGGTAATTAACGATTGAAATGCTTTCCGATGCCCTAGGACATCCTTTATATACACTCCACTGCAATGTGCTGCCAACTGCCTTTTGTGATGGGTTATTTCACGTTGACGTCGAAAGTAGATGCTGGTCACATTAATGTGACTGGACTGTGTATATAAGAGTATATAAATATAAATAAATATATATATATATATATATATATAGTTATAGTTTATTAGCATTTATGTATATATATATAATATACGCTTTTATAATAAATACACTACGAAAATTTATTTTATAGCGTATCATAAATAGTAATTATTGATAGAAGATTTGTCCTAAAAACTTACAATAAATGATGCGCTTAGATAAGTCACACAAGGAATTTAAACATTATAGTAATGATTAAGGAGATTCATATCGCTATAATGTTTCACTGACAATTGTTTGATCTATCTAGCTCTGCTACTCGCTACAAAAGGGCGTTGTATACTTCAAATAAGTAAACATAATTTTTTTGCATAATTCCACCGCTTCCTAGAATATGACATTATGCTACTTTCATACAAGATGGTATCTAAGCCGTAATTACATGTTTTTGACATTTGCCCATAAATAAAAACCGAAATTGCGAATGTAAATACATCACTCGCCTTCTAGTTCCGAAACAAAAATTTGTACGTAATTCAAAACTACAGTATGTTGGAATAATGAGCTAGCTAGGTCTTGATGGTGAAATCAGTGTAGCCCTTAGAATAAAAAGTTTGGAGACACCTGAGAATCTTATTTAATTTACCGTACTAGACATGACCTGTATCATAATGCCTAAGATAGACCAACATAACAAGGTAGGTTTGATTTGTCGCTCTACTGTATTTTTTTTTAACACTTTACGCTAATTTGACCGGGACCTATAGTTTAACATGGATTCCGAACAGCTAACAAACATCCATGCCACCACCAGCATTTGAACCCAAAACCTGTGGTACCAAAGGCCAGAGAGCTAATCAATTGGACACCAGGCCGTATAACAAGGCTGGAAATACAAACTTTTTTTTTCGTTTTAATGCAGCTGGCAACCATTTAGACAATTATCTTTGATGCCTTGAGGCAAGTGCTGCACAGACATTACTCACTTTGCATTACCCAGGGGGTGCATGTAACTTGATGGTAAGCCATGGGCGCGGAGTAACAATGCCCTCGCAACTCCTATCGTGGGCATCCTATCCTAACTCGCAACTCCTACTATTCTCCCTCACTTCTACGATCCTATTAGGACCGGGACCTACAATTTAAAGTGGATTCCGAACTACTTCAGACATCCATGGCACCTCCGGGACTCGAACCCGATACCTATGGTACCGACAGCCAGAGCGCTAGCCACTCGGCCATCAGGCCCCTTAGGAGATGCAAACTACGGGGCTCCATTTATAGGAGCATCAGTGATTAATAGGAGCATCAGTGACTAATCTTCCATCCATCGCCAACATTGTTTCAAAGAACGCCAAGGCTGTTATAAAAGAAAAGCACCGTAATTTAAAAAAAAAAATATTTCTAATAATTTAGCCAATTTTTTAAATTTAATTCAGCTTCTATTTTGTCTGTTTTACTACACACAATTATGCATTTTATAAATATAATAACAAAGATTGCTTTAATTTATTTCACGATTTAGTTAGCAGACCTAGTTCAGGAAAAAAGAGTCAGGAAATAGAAAAAATGAAGCAAAAATTAGCTTCTCTTATGAAGGAGATTATCGATTATCCTAATGATGATGCGATTTCGGTTATGGTTTCGAAATTCAATAAAAGGAAACAAGAATTAGCGGAAAGACTGAAAGAAGTAAGTCTTTTACTTTTGTTTTTAATACGCTTTTATTAATTTCGCCTGTATGTTTATTTGTAACTGACTCTTTGGGCTCGAATTTGCCCTACTTTAAGCGATCAGATTTAATTTAAACGTTGTAGATTTATCAAGGACCGACGACACTAAAATAGTTTGATAAGTTCATTATCTCGTCATGATTAGGATCGCCAGGATTAGTGATTTTATTTTTAACTTATGAAGAGCAATTTAACCCTTGTAGAATGAAAGTACCTAAGACATTCAAACCTACGTGGGACAGAGGCACAACGGATAACGCGGCTAACTACGGATCAGGAGATTGATTCCGTGTTCGAATCCTGGCTGGCTCGACATATTCGCCTTTAGACTTTGTTTTACTCACAATTAAATTATTGTAAGTACTAGAGTTCCAGTCCTCCGTACCGGGACCTCATTTAAATATTATAGTTTAAAAACACGCGTTTAGAGTTAATCAAACTAAATAGTAAAAAATAATTGTTAACATAAGAATAAAATGACAGACGAGAAAATGAATGTCACCATTCTAAAAGCGTGGGGTGCTCGATATCAATCGTCATAATTTTTCACTAGTTTCATTCCGAAATGCAGAGTTAGTTTAAAAATGTCATACAAAGCACCCCACGCTTTTAGAACAGTGACATTCATTTTCTCGTCAGTCATTTTATTCTTATGTTAACAATTATTTTTTACTTTTTAGTTTGATTAACTCGAAAAGCGTGTTTTTTAGTGTTTTTAAATTATAACAGGATATTTCTTTTCAATCCCTTCAGAATAGGTTCAATAGGAAAATTCCTTTTTATTCTTTAGTGCAAAAAAAAAAAAAAAAAATAAAAAAAAAAAAAAAGATTTTAAAACATATTCTCAGTTATAATTATATATATTAATATATAACAACAGTAAATAAAGTAGATTGGTTTTAGAAATTACTATAAAAGAAAAAAATATACAAATAATAAATTAATATATTTTTCACCAATAAATATTATTCGGTTAACATAACATTCGAAACAATTTCAACAGCGAATTATCTGCATAAATATTCCAATTGATTTGTTAAAATTGCCTTTTACATTTGCAGTAAATAGAAAGAGTTATTTTTTGGAATTAATATTATTATATTCTTAAAAACAAATGCTAATAAAATTAAAGAAACCTTGGTCGCTGAGCAACCAAGGTTCTCCATTAATCTTGCAAATCGTCGTCGTCAATAAGTATCTTGCTGCAAATAAACATACCCAAAACTAAAAATATTTTATTTTTTTTGTAGCCGTGTAAGTTTAAATATTAATAAGAATTACAGATTTTATTTGCTTTAAAATTGGGAGTTGAATCTATGATGCTTATTTAGAAATTAATAATCGATTAACATTTAATTAATATAATTTAAATGTCTATTTGTTTATGCATTTTCATTTTTAATATATACTACATTCAGTTTCATTTACAAGTGTATAACAGAGTTCTTCTAGTAATACTACTGTGTCCAAAAAGTGAGATCAATTTTAAATTTAACTTTCCCGGGGCTTATGGCATTTCAATTTTTTTTTTTTTTTTAGGTTGCTGCCACTGTCCTTGACATCTGTGTGAAATTTGACGTCAAAATATTCATGAGTGTTTGATTTACGCTTGGCTTTGTGAGACGCTAAAAGTCATTTCGGCGATTTTTGAAATGTCTGAATTCATTGAGCAAAGAACTTGCATTCAATTTTGTTTGCGTTGTATAGAAAGTTGCAGAAAGCATTCGGTGAGCATTCTTACATCGGAAAGAAATGTTTACAAGTGGTATAAGCAGTTCAAAGAAGGCAGAGAACGCGTTGAAGACGAAGGAGTCCTCTGGTCGATCATAAACCTCAACCGACGAAGCTCAAGTCCAAAAAAATTATAGATTTGGTGCTTACAAACCGTTCATTTACAATTACAGACCTTGCTGATGATTTGGAATTTCAAAAGGATCGATCAATTCCATTTTGGGCCTCAAGCGCGTCAAATCTCGATTGGTACCGAAAACACTGAATGCACCAGCTCACACTGCATTGATACTTCGTGACTTTTCGCCAAAAATGAAACCCATTTAGTTCTACAACCACCGTAATCACACCGTGCGACTTCTGGCTATTCTCTAAACTCAAAAGACCACTCCGGGACACCATTTTGAGTCGATTGAAGAGGTACAACACGAATCGTCGCGCGCTTTGAAGGACATCCCAGCCGATGACTTTTTAGCATGCATTGAGTATTGGAAAAATAACTGGCATAAGGACATTGTGTTCGGAGGGGATTACTTTGAAATCGACGAAATAAATTTGGAAGAATAAATAAAGAGATTTTGAAAAAAAAAATAATTGGTCTTTCTTTTTAGGCGCAGTAGTACGAGTAAATTAGTAAATTTTAGAACAATGGTTAGTTTGGACGATAAAATTTTATTTATTTATTAATTTTTGTTATTTTTTTTTATAATAATAAAAACAAATAAACAATAAATAAAAAATAGATAACATATAATTAGATATATAATAATAATAAATAAACAATAAATGATTAAAAACGAATTAGAAATGCAAAAATCAATGCAAATGGATACATTTTCTCTTTAATTTAACCGCAATTTTACAACTAAAATATAATTCTGTTTAAAATTATTCTTAACTCTAAACAGACCATTTTATGGTAAAAAATTTTATTTATAAAAATAGTTTATTTCTGAGCAAACGATTTTTCCAGTTGTATTTTAAAAAGTAATGAAGTGAATTATACATTCAAAGTTAAAATTTCGAAATAAATTGGTCAATCTTGTTTGCTAGATCTGGCCGATTTTGTTGCTATTATGTATTTTTGCGAAATTAATAATTTCTAAGGAATTTTCCTTACAATACCTATTTATTACATTGTGTAGCATTTTTCCCATGAGAGAGAGGAATGTATATTCTTTAACAAGTAGGAACCTATCATTCAAATTTGACAGCAGATAATCAGTGTTGTGGATAGTTATATTACACGTAATTAGTGTTTTGTACTAATGAGAACAACCTGCCACTCAAATCTGACAGCAGATAATCAGTGTCATGGATAATGAGACCTCATGAAATTAGTGATTGTCTGTGCAACTTTCACAGATCGAAACCATTACAGATGGAATATGGACTATGTGATGAGTTGATGCATCGGGATGGGTGATAGACCCTGATCTGAAGAAGTGTCGACTCCAGTGAGAAGTGAGAGAAACTGACTCTTGATGGATTTTCGTCTTTTCTTCCTTTCTTTTTGAAGAAGGAGAAGAAAGTTCTGCGACGATTCGACAAGAAGTGTTGTCTTTTTCTCGGATGTGGTTGAACAGGGAGGAGTTTCCGCTGGTTTACGAAGTGAGCTGTCGTGGTTTTGTGCATAAACGCCGTATGATAATTAAAGTCTGCTGCAGACCTGGTGAAATAGATTCGTCGTAGACCTGAGAACTCTGAAAATCTCAGTCCTTGGAGTGAACTGCACTTATAAATCTATTGATATGTTTAATTTTCATTTTTTTTTTATAAATCATAATTTGGAAATAGAGTTCTGTATATATATATATATATATATATATATACACTGAAGTGACAAAAGTCATGGGATACCTCTTAATATCGTGTCGGCCCTCCTTTCGCCCGGCGAAGTGCTGCAACTCGACGTGGCATGGACTCAACAAGTCGTTGGAAGTCTTCTGCAGGAATATTGAGCCATGCTGTCTCGATAGACGTCCATAATTGTGAAAGCGTTGATGGTGCAGGGATTTTGGGCACGAACAGACCTCTCGATGATGTCCCATAAATGCCCGATGCGATTCATGTCGGGCGATCTAGGTGGCCAGATCATTCGTTGGAATTGTCCAGAATGTTCTTCAAACCAATCGCGAACAGTTGTGGCCCGGTGACATGGCGCATTGTCATCCATAAAAATCCCATCGTTGTTTGGGTGCATGAAGTCCATGAATGGCTGCAAGTGATCTCCAAGTAGCTGAACATAAGCATTTTCAGTCAATGTTCGGTCCAGTCGCACCAGAGGACCAAGTCCATGCCATGAAAAAACAGCCCACACCATTACGGAGCCACCACCAGCTTGAACAGTGCCTTGCTGACAGTTTGGGTCCATGGCTTCGTGGGGTCTGCGCCACACTCGAACCCTACCATCAGCTCTTACCAACTGAAATCGTGACTCATCGGACCAGGCCACTGTTTTCCATTCATCTAGGGACCAACCGATATGCTGACGTGCCCACGAGAGTCGCTGCAAGCGATGTCGTTCTGTCAGTAAAGGCACTCGAGTCGGTCTTCTGCTGGAATAGCCCAAGAAAGCCAAATTTCTCCGCACAGTTCTAACAGACAAGTCCCTTGTACGTCCCACATTGATTTCTGCGGTTATTTGACGCAGTGTTGCTTGTCTGTTAGAATTTACGACTCTTTGCAGACGTCGCCGGTCTCGGTCGTTAAGTGCAGGCGGTCGACCACTGCGCTGTCCATGGTGGGATGTTATGCCTGAAATTTCATACTCTCGGCACACTCTTGACACAGTGGATCTGGGAATGTTGAATTCCCTAACGATTTCCGAAATGGCATGACCCATGCGTCTAGCTCCAACTAACATTCCGCGTTCAAAGTCTGTTAATTCCCGTCGTGCGGTCATCATCACGTCAAAACCTCTTCACATGAATAACTTGAACAGAAATGAAAGCTCTGCGAAAGCACAGCGCATTTTACCTGTTCTACGCGATGCTACTGCCATCTGAAATTTTGCATATTGCTATCCCATGACTTTTGTCACTTCAGTGTATAATACGAGTCCCGGCGGTGCCATGGATGTTTGCAGTGGTTTGAAATCCCCTTTAAACCGTAAATACCGGTCTAATAGGATCATAGAGCGTTGTGCGGGTATTGTTACTCGCGTCTGTAAGATATCTTCAAGCCACACGTGCCCCCTGTGTAGTGCTAATTTAGTGACAGTACCGCAGTGCTTGCTTATGGCATAAATTGTCATTATGGCACTAATTGTCTGTGTATTGCCAGCTGCATTAGAACAACATAAATTAAATTGTTCCCATGAATCTGAAAGTAGCCCTCTTCTTGAAACTGTTATAAATCTAGTCTAGGCCGAGACCTAACAATTAAATTAAATTAAATTTTTAAATTAAAAATTTTTTTTTTTAAAGCAAAATTCAGACGAATTCTGTTTAAAGATGAGGATTTATATAAAAAAAATAATAAATATATATTTGACATTGGTTTATTTTGATCTACTCTAAATTACTATTATACATATGAAAATAATGACAATAAAAATCTGAAAAAAAAAAAAAAAAAATCTGTGACTTAACATATTTGGCATTTATTATTTTTTTCTTCTAATGCAGTTGGCAAACACTTAGACATGGACGTCTTGGATGCCTTAAGGCAAGCGCTGCACAGACGTTACTCACTTCGCATTACCCAGGGGGCGCATGTAACTTGAAGATAAGCCACGGACGCGGAGTAACAATGCCCCCGCAACGCTCTACGATCCTATTAGGACCGGGACCTACAGTTTAAAGCGGATTCCGAACCACTACAAACATCCATGGCACCGCCGGGACTCGAACCCGAAACCTGTGGTACCGAGCGCCAGCCACTCGGCCATTCAGGCCCTTGACATTTATTATACGTAACTGTATTTTATTTTTTACAGCGCATTGAAACCGAAGAAGCTATCGGAAGTATAGTTTTAGACGAGATGACGTATAAAGACACGATGAAAGAAATTCAGAATTCATTCTATAAATTTAAGGAAACTGACTCTTGGGATACAGTGTTCCCTTACATGAAGAATATTTTTCTGGAGAAAAAGGAGAAGACAGTTGCCTACTTGAACATGGTATGTAGCTTCATTAAATGCATAATGTTAATGTCTTATATAAACTAGTTTTATTGTTTTTCCAATTCCTTCTGTTAGCTCACATAATGTTAATGTCTTATATAAACTAGTTTTATTGTTTTTCCAATTCCTTCTGTTAGCTCACATACTGTTAATGTCTTATATAAACTAGTTTTATTGTTTTTCCAATTCCTTCTGTTAGCTCACATAATGTTAATGTCTTATATAAACTAGTTTTATTGTTTTTCCAATTCCTTCTGTTAGCTCACATAATGTTAATGTCTTATATAAACTAGTTTTATTGTTTTTCCAATTCCTTCTGTTAGCTCACATAATGTTAATGTCTTATATAAACTAGTTTTATTGTTTTTCCAATTCCTTCTGTTAGCTCACATAATGTTAATGTCTTATAAAAAGTAGTTTTATTGTTTTTCCAATTCCTTCTGTTAGCTCACCTAATGTTAATGTCTTATAAAAAGTAGTTTTATTGTTTTTCCAATTCCTTCTGTTAGCTCACATAATGTTAATGTCTTATATAAACTAGTTTTATTGTTTTTCCAATTCCTTCTGTTAGCTCACATAATGTTAATGTTTCATATAAACTAGTTTTATTGTTTTTCCAATTCCTTCTGTTAGCTCACATAATGTTAATGTCTTATATAAACTAGTTTTATTGTTTTTCCAATTCCTTCTGTTAGCTCACATAATGTTAATGTTTCATATAAACTAGTTTTATTGTTTTTCCAATTCCTTCTGTTAGCTCACATAATGTTAATGTCTTATATAAACTAGTTTTATTGTTTTTCCAATTCCTTCTGTTAGCTCACATAATGTTAATGTCTTATATAAACTAGTTTTATTGTTTTTCCAATTCCTTCTGTTAGCTCACATAATGTTAATGTCTTATATAAACTAGTTTTATTGTTTTTCCAATTCCTTCTGTTAGCTCACATAATGTTAATGTCTTATATAAACTAGTTTTATTGTTTTTCCAATTCCTTCTGTTAGCTCACATAATGTTAATGTTTCATATAAACTAGTTTTATTGTTTTTCCAATTCCTTCTGTTAGCTCACATAATGTTAATGTCTTATATAAACTAGTTTTATTGTTTTTCCAATTCCTTCTGTTAGCTCACATAATGTTAATGTCTTATATAAACTAGTTTTATTGTTTTTCCAATTCCTTCTGTTAGCTCACATAATGTTAATGTCTTATATAAACTAGTTTTATTGTTTTTCCAATTCCTTCTGTTAGCTCACATAATGTTAATGTTTCATATAAACTAGTTTTATTGTTTTTCCAATTCCTTCTGTTAGCTCACATAATGTTAATGTCTTATATAAACTAGTTTTATTGTTTTTCCAATTCCTTCTGTTAGCTCACATAATGTTAATGTCTTATATAAACTAGTTTTATTGTTTTTCCAATTCCTTCTGTTAGCTCACATAATGTTAATGTCTTATATAAACTAGTTTTATTGTTTTTCCAATTCCTTCTGTTAGCTCACATAATGTTAATGTCTTATAAAAAGTAGTTTTATTGTTTTTCCAATTCCTTCTGTTAGCTCACCTAATGTTAATGTCTTATAAAAAGTAGTTTTATTGTTTTTCCAATTCCTTCTGTTAGCTCACATAATGTTAATGTCTTATATAAACTAGTTTTATTGTTTTTCCAATTCCTTCTGTTAGCTCACATAATGTTAATGTTTCATATAAACTAGTTTTATTGTTTTTCCAATTCCTTCTGTTAGCTCACATAATGTTATTGTGTCATATAAACTAGTTTTATTGTTTTTCCAATTCCTTCTGTTAGCTCACATAATGTTATTGTCTCATATAAACTAGTTTTATTGTTTTTCCAATTCCTTCTGTTAGCTCACATAATGTTAATGTCTTATATAAACTAGTTTTATTGTTTTTCCAATTCCTTCTGTTAGCTCACATAATGTTATTGTCTCATATAAACTAGTTTTATTGTTTTTCCAATTCCTTCTGTTAGCTCACATAATGTTAATGTCTCATATAAACTAGTTTTATTGTTTTTCCAATTCCTTCTGTTAGCTCACATAATGTTAATGTCTTATATAAACTAGTTTTATTGTTTTTCCAATTCCTTCTGTTAGCTCACATAATGTTATTGTCTCATATAAACTGTTTTATTGTTTTTCCAATTCCTTCTGTTAGCTCACATAATGTTAATGTCTCATATAAACTAGTTTTATTGTTTTTCCAATTCCTTCTGTTAGCTCACATAATGTTAATGTCTCATATAAACTAGTTTTATTGTTTTTCCAATTCCTTCTGTTAGCTCACATAATGTTAATGTCTTATATAAACTAGTTTTATTGTTTTTCCAATTCCTTCTGTTAGCTCACATAATGTTATTGTCTCATATAAACTAGTTTTATTGTTTTTCCAATTCCTTCTGTTAGCTCACATAATGTTAATGTCTCATATAAACTAGTTTTTATTGTTTTTCCAATTCCTTCTGTTAGCTCACATAATGTTAATGTCTTATATAAACTAGTTTTATTGTTTTTCCAATTCCTTCTGTTAGCTCACATAATGTTATTGTCTCATATAAACTAGTTTTATTGTTTTTCCAAACCTTCTGTTAGCTCACATAATGTTAATGTCTCATATAAACTAGTTTTATTGTTTTTCCAATTCCTTCTGTTAGCTCACATAATGTTAATGTCTCATATAAACTAGTTTTATTGTTTTTCCAATTCCTTCTGTTAGCTCACATAATGTTAATGTCTTATATAAACTAGTTTTATTGTTTTTCCAATTCCTTCTGTTAGCTCACATAATGTTATTGTCTCATATAAACTAGTTTTATTGTTTTTCCAATTCCTTCTGTTAGCTCACATAATGTTAATGTCTTATATAAACTAGTTTTATTGTTTTTCCAATTCCTTCTGTTAGCTCACATAATGTTAATGTCTTATATAAACTAGTTTTATTGTTTTTCCAATTCCTTCTGTTAGCTCACATAATGTTAATGTCTTATATAAACTAGTTTTATTGTTTTTCCAATTCCTTCTGTTAGCTCACTCTCTCCCTATATATATCTTGTTCAAATTTTCAATCGTTCATAAAATACTTTTTATTCATCCACTTCAGTTCAAATACCTTTTTTTTGAACTTGTAGTGGATGACACTGGATGCTAATACAGGTTTTTCAAATATTAATTCAGTAATTAAATTTAATTAAGTAATTTTAGGTTTTTTTAGGTTTAAGTTGCCTATATCTACCAATAGATGGCGCCAGATAAAATTAAAAAAATGAATGAAGATTTTTTATAAAGGACTTTCTGCAATAGAGTGAAAAAAAAGTAGGAATTGACTTAAATTTTTTTTTTTTTTTTACTGTACTTGTTTCTTAAATTAATTCACATAATTATTAGAATAGAATTACTAAATTTACCAGTTACAATAGAGTTAATGAATTTTCCAGTTGATAAACATTATATCTACCTATAATATACGATTCTCTTTTTTTATTATTTTTGAAAAATTGTAGATTTAAAAATGTTATGACTAATACAATTTATTATTGGTTTTTTGTTGCAAGGGGTGAATTCAATATGACAATATCCAGAAAATAAATAATGATGAAATAAAATAATAGGATGAGCTAATATACCGGATATCCATAACTTTTAGAATCTGATGTAAGAACAAAACGCATAACAGCAATCTTAAGAAATTAAAAAACTATATTATTAAAAATGATTTTCTTTGTTTGGAAAAATCTCTTTTTCACTTTGAATTAAAATTGTCTTTGCTTTCACCAAACAATCTTGTAGAACAATTTTGCATGATTTAATTTTCTAAATATTATCTCGTGATAGAAAATTTAACAAATTTTATGCATAAACAAGTAATATAAAAAAAAATTTAAGTCAATTCCTACTTTTTTTTCACTCTATTGCAGAAAGTCCTTTGTAAATAATTTTCATTCATTTTCTTAAGTTTATCTGGTGCCATCTATTGGTAGATATATGCAACTTAAATCTGAAAAAAAACTAAAATGAATTAATTAAATTTAATGAATGAATTAATATTTGAAAAGACTGCATTAACATCCAGTGTCATCCACTACAAATTCAAAAAAAATGTATTTGTACTTGAGTGGATGACTAAAAAGTATTTTATGTACAATTGAAAATTTGAACAAGAGATATATAGGGAGAGTGTGAGCTAATAGAAGGAATTGAAGAAAAAAAGCTCGTGAATGCTAATGTAAGAACAAAGAAATTTAAATCTACCAATAAGAAAGAAATTTAAATAAACCAATAAGAATAACTTGTGAAAGAAAAAAAAACGAAATTTCAATAAACCAATTAATTGTTTCTTAAGTGTTTTGCTCTACAGTCATTTATTGCACACATTAGGCTTATTATACCGGGATCTACAGTTTAAAGCAGTGTTTCAAAGGAGAAATTGTTACATTGCTTTTGCCAATGCTGCTCTAAGTAAACCAATTCAGTTTTTCATCCAATTCAGTTTCTAATCGGGCACTTACCTATGTTCCCTATGTTACCTATGGTAACAACGCCCTGGTGACCTTAGGTCTGATTAGGAACTGAATTGGTTTTTGAAGACCTACTCAAAGGCAAGTAATATCGTTTTTTATAGTCAATTCCATTGTTTTCTCACTCAATTGCAGAAAGTCCTTTATAAGTAATTTTCATTCATTTTTTAAAGTTTATCTTTTCACTCTATTGATAGATACATGCAACATTTCTAAAAAACTAAAATTAATGAATTAAATTTAATTAATGAACTAATACTAAAAAAAAAAGCGTATTACGGACCATAATTGTCATCCACTACAAGTTAAAAAAAATATGTATTCCCAAAATGATGCATGGATGAATTCAAAAGTATTTTCCTAACGATCGAAAATTTGAACTACTGATATATATGGGAGGGCCCTGTGAGCTAATAGAAGTCACATTGATTCTCTTAGTTGTTGTTGTGACTTGGGAGGGACACCTCATAAGTAGTCTATTCATGGAAGGGGAGAGGTGCCTGAATGGCCGAGTGACTAGCCCTCTGGCCCTCGGTACTACAGGTTCGAGTCGGTGGTGCCATGAATGTTTGATTAGGTTCGAATTGGTTTAAACTGTAGGTAACAAAAAAAAATGTCTGTTTAGCCTAAAAAGCTGAGTTGTTGTTGATGGCCGTAGGGCGACGAACCAAACCAAACCATGGAAGGAGAGAAGAGGAGGTAGCTTCTGTTGTGATGGAGTACCCGCATGTAGAAGTCTGACTTAGCTCCTTGTCGCTGAAGAAGGAAGGCTATGCTTTCCGGGAGAGTTTTTTAGAGGGAATTACACCACATTTTTAATGTTTTCTGTAAAAACATTAGATTGCTTCCAAAATAAAAATTATTGTTGTGTTTAATACTCAGTGTTCTGCAGTGCGGGACGAACATCCCATGAATAGTCTACTTAAGTATGGATGGGAAGCTGGCAGCTTCTGTTATGATGGGGCCTCCCTAGGTAGATAAAGCTCTGACTTGCTGAAGAGGAGAGTAGTGCCTTCCAGAACTACGTCGGCGGCATGGATGTTTGTTGGTGGTTCGGAATCCAGGTTAAATTGTAGGTCCCTGTCTATTTAGCCTAAAGTGTGCACATGATGGCCGTAGAGCGACAAACCAAACCAAACCAATCCAGAACTACCTAGCATTTGCGTGTCGTATGGGAGAAAATCCGGAAAAATCTCACCAGGTAGTAAACCAATTCTAAACGAGGCAAGATGCTGAATATCACAAACGCCCCCAAGACTCATCGTTTTTGAAACAGCAACAGCAGATTGATTGAACGGATACAACAAAGCAGCCAGCTGATTGAACCCTCTCCCTAATGCTCAGCACGTTCTCACAGAGCTGCGAATCAGGCACAAAGGTTAGGAATTTTTACAGAAGTATAAAGTCATTCTTTTTCAATCTGTGAGATAAGATAAAAATGTCTGTTTTCTTGAAAGACATTCAGGAGTAACAGCGATGCATTTTCAAATTTCATGTTAGAAAATCTAAAACTCTTCCAGTAGAAAGTTTGTGACATTTGCTGAATTTACTCATTTGACAAAACACGGACTGAAATAGTTACCACAAATGGGAATGGAATTCAACTTGAAGGTTGATACCAGAAATGTCATTGCGCATAGTGTAAGATACTTTCATTGTTCCACTATTGTAAACTAAAGAACTTTGATTTTTTCAGTTTCATAGATTTCGACAAAGATACAACGATTACGTAAACAGTGCTAAGAAACTTAAAGATTCACAAGATTCTGCTGTAGAAGAAGATGGCATATACGAGAAAAACAAAACCTATTCACCATCTGGACCGCCTTTGGTACGTAATTTTTCATCACTTATTATTGTTGTTTATTTCTTATATTCTTATCTTTATTAGCATCTTTTTATCATTATTAGCATCTTTTTATCCTTATTAGTATCTTTTTATCTTTATTACTTTTCCAAGGGGCCAACGGCCGTACCATGCTGAATATACCGGTTCTCGTTAGATCACCGAAGTCAAGCATCATTGGGCGCGGTCAATACTTGGGTGGGTGACCACCTGGGAACACAGCGTGCCGTTGGCAAATTTGGGACCTGAATGGCCGAGTGTCTAGCGCTCGGTGCCACAGGTTTCGGGTTCGAATCCCGGCGGTGCCATGGATGTTTGTAGTGGTTTGGAATCCACTTTAAGCCGTAGGTCTCGGTCTTCTATGACTGTAAGAGCGTCACGGAGCAAAAGTCAGGCTTCTACCTACGGGTGCTTTATCCCAACAGAAGCTGCTTCCTTCCCCTTCAACCATGAGTACGTATGGGCTCGTGGGCTTGGCCAGCCAAGTGGGATAAGAAACAACAACAACAAACTTTTCCAATTATTAGAATTTGTACTGACTTTACATCACCCTGCATACAAACTTTATACAAAAACTGTATTTATCACCCCGTATACTAATAAAATCTGGCTCTTGGAGCCACAGGTTTCAGGTTCGAGCCCCAACGGTGTCATGGATGTTTGTAGTGGTTCGGAATCCATTTTAAATCGTAGGTCCTGGTCTAATATGGCTGTAGAGTGTTGGGCGTAGTGCTGACAACCCTACTTCGTAAAAATAAGACATCTCCTGTCTAGAAATCTGTCAGCAGGTAGACGGACTTGGTCCACCAACGGGCTGTTGCGCCACTGATGATGATTATTGTTTATTTATTTATTTTTGCAATTGTTCAATTGTAAAATGATATAAATATTTATAGAATGAAATTTTAACGTCGGAGACATTGCTAGGAAGATGTGATGCAATTTTAATAATTTAATAGTAATTAATTATTAACATTTAAAATAGTATACGCTAAATAAACACTCACCTTTCCATAAAATATAAGGGTTATTATTTTCCATGAAAAAAGTGAAATAATGTGTTAGCTTGTGGTCTTTGTATATTATTTTCATTGTGTTAATTTGTAAAATTTTAACGGTAGGAACATGGTTAAAAATAATTTATCATCAGGATTTTAAAAGAAAGAATTTACGAAAAATTGAATAAACTTAGAGGAATTTTAACATTTACAAAAAAAATTAATAATTGTAGAAGAATTTTGAATTCAAGAATTTTAACATTAACGAAAAATTGAAGTTTACAAGAATTTTGAATTGAGGAATTTTAATATTTAAGAAAAATTGACGAATTTTAGATATAAGTAACAATACTTATTTTAAATTTTTAATGGAATTGAAATTATATATAGGGGCATGATGGCCGAGTGACTAGCACTCTGGCTCTCAGTGGCACTGGCTTCGGATTCGAGTCTCGGCTGTGCTTACGTACACTTCATATTATTATTTTATACATAAGATACTGAAATTTTATTGCTGCTTTCACATGGATTTTTACAAAAAAAAATATAGATAAATAAATAATTATAACAATAATAAATAATAAATAAAAAAAAAAAGGATTTGGAATTAATAAGTTTCTTTTGATGCGTAAAATATTTTAATGTATTTCAATACTGATTTTTATTTTCTAATACAATAATTTCCAGATCACTAACAATTTTCTTGATGAAACTTTAATTCAGCTGTATTTACTTGTAGGACTTTCAACACATTGCGTTGCTTGAAAATGAAGAGTGTCAAATAAAAGGTCCACACATTAAAGTATGCATTTTTAATGATTTCAGATTGCAAGCATGTTACAAATAGTTTCAAAATTTGAAATTACCATTTATTAATTTCTTTTAGATTGTCTGGAATATTAAAGATGTGAAAGATGTAACCATGCCAGAAGATATGAGGTAAATTTGTAATACCTTTATATGCAGTAGATCCTCTTTAAGTCGAACCTGCATAAGTCGAAAACATCCAAAACTCAAAAAAATTTTTTGTTCCTTTCCCTTCAAGCCCCAAAACCTCCATGACTCGAAATTTCAACCCTCTATAAGTCGAAATATAGTCAATCTCCACAAGCCATTTTGGTATATATTTTCCCTCCGTAACTCGAAAAAAAAATTGGACCTCTGTATCTCGAACATTAGTAATGTTTGATTTTACAACCTTTACAGCTAGATCATTTGAAACTAATTACCTCTACAGCTCGAAGTAAAATAAGTTACCGACTTTAAGGATTTGTCGACAATGCACGTCATTGTTTCTTTGAAAACAATGCATGAGTATATAGTAAATAAAATGACCAATTCTATGAAATAGCAACTCGGAAGAAAAAAAATTTCTGCTCTTTATAGCTTAGATAATGCTATAGATAGAGAACGAGCGAATTGTCTAAAGCAAAAAAAAAAATAATAATAATAAAATAATAAAATAAAAAATAATAATCACTGACTTTTTTAATACATAATATTTTTATTTTAAGGTTGTTTCAGAATTATTTTGATTTTTTATTGTAGTACATAATATAATTTTTAAGTTGCAAGTAAACAGGTTTATTACCTCTGTAACTTAAATTTTTATTTATTTTACCTCTCTAACTCAAAATAAGTTAGAAAGAATCTAAACCTCTACAAGTGGAATGTTTCCTTACAAAATCCGCGTAAGTCGAAATCCTCCATAAGTCGAAAACTCTATAACACGAATTATTTGGTACTACTGTAATTGCTCGTTTTTTGTGCATGAGAGAATGGTAACGGACACGCAACAATAGTAATAATAATAAAATTAAAAATCTTAAGTGAAATTTATCTCTACAGTATTTGTAAATTTTAATTAAGTTTTGTTAATGAAATTAAAATTTAATTTCAAAATTTTAAACTGAACCAAATTTTAGATGCAAATATTTTACCATGTAACCATGCTTTCTCCTATACACTGGCAAGAGCACCTCCTGTAATGTTCAGGAGAAATGGTCAGTAGGCATTGAGACTCTAACCTGACAGGGAGTATAACGCAACCTGGTCTTACTTTTTGGGCACAATAGTACACTTCACTGTCAAGTTACATAGCAAGAAATTATACAATACAATATACAATAAGACAATGATACAATATATAGGATTATAAGAACATTTTACCTTCCTCGATACAAAAACATTGCAGTAAAATCCTAAAATGCATTTATGGTCAAAGTGAAACTAACAATAGATACTAGAGACAGATTGTTCAAAATATTTCTAGTGACACAACGATAATTATGTTCCTTTTTTTTCTAAATGCGTATTTTTAAAATGGGCAGCTTTGAAAACTGCCTTTTTATTTATTTATTATTATAAATTATTTAAAATTACTCAGATAAATGTGTCTTTTATTAACAATAATATACTGAGTAATAAATTGTTCCTTTAATTTTTTTCTGGCGTGTGTTTAATATTTTTAAAGGTTTCATGTCCGACTCGTGGTTCAGTGGCAATGTGCGCCGCTGGTGTGCATTAGGGTTGAGGTTCATACCGCCGGCGACTTTGTTGTAGACACTGTTTAAGAAAAACTTGATGGTGTTTGTAATGTTCGACATCTTGTTTCGTTAATCGGACTACCTGGTGAGATTTTTTAGGGATTTCCACCATACGATACGCAAATGCTGGGTAATTCCCCCTAAAATGGCAGCGGAAGGAAATTCCCCCTAAACGGCATTTCCTCCTTAAGGCACTGTCCTAACTCTTCAGTGACAGAGCCAAGTCAGAATTCTATATACGGGTGCTCCATCACAACAGAAGCTGGCCCATCCTTCTATGAGAACACACGGGTTCATGGACTTGGTTTAGAGGTTGACATCGACCAAGTGGGATAAGTTTTCACTGTGAAATTGTTTTTGTGAAAGTAGTTAGTAAAGAATTATGAATTTCATTTTTTTTAAATGTAAGTATTTCATTTCAGCGAAACCAAGGTTGTTTTGAGAAATAAATGGATTCAAAAACAATTTAAAAATTTTCATATGCTCCTTGTGGCGGCCAAACCAAAAATAGACTGTGAAAAGAAGTTTACAGACGTAAGGTAGGTAAAGTGTTTCATGGTGTTTTTGAGCTTCTTTTTAAAAAAGAATTATCAATCAATATTTATGATCAAAAATTATTTGTTTAATGAATCATTCTTCTGCTCATTCATTTATATATTTGGCTTCCAAGATATTTTTTTGAACTTTTTATATAGGAAATATAGTGTCTTGTTCAAATTTTCAATCGTTCACTCAATTCATTTTATTCATCCACTAAAGTTCAAATGTTATTTACAACTTGTAGTGGATGACACTATTTTTAAAGTGCTAATACAGGTTTTTCAAATATTAATTCCTTCATTAAATTTAATTAATTAATTTGAGTTTCTTTTTAGATTTAAGTTGCACATATCTACAATTAGATGGCGCCAAATAAACTTAAAAAATGAATGAAAATTATTTATAAAGGACTTGTTGCAATATAGTGAAAAATAAGTAGGAATTGACTTAAAATTTTTTTTTTATATTACTTGTTTTTAAAAATGAATCATTAATCAATATTTATGAACCAAAAATTATTTGTTTAATTGATCCTGCTTCTACTTATTCATTTATATATTTGACTTCCAAGATATTTTTTGAATTATTATATAGGAAATTAGTGTAGTGTCTGTGATAAATCAAACATTCGACCTTAGTTTAATATATTAAACATAAAATTTATTGTACACATAATTGATGTATGTACGCTATTTACAAAATTAAAAAAAAACCTACAAGACAAAAATATCAGCAGCATTCTCTACATGAAGCCATGGCACGACCACCACCCAGTAACAGGAACGCGTCTGTCTCTCTCTCTCTGGTCCACATTCACACTGCGATTCTCTCCACAGGTTCTATGGGGTAAAATGTCTAACAGCAAGGGGCCTGACGTCAGCAGTTGCTCAGTAACAAAAGCACGCAGGAAAATCGTTTCGGCAATAACTCATGTCACAACTCCTATGCATGTTAGCCTTTCTTGAGTCAATACATGGGTGTAAACAATTACATAGAAAATTTCCACCGTTTCTCCACTATAACATCAACGCCGATCGCAATTCAGCTCAAATTGAACTGCAGCCTGATGGCCAATAGGCTAGCGCTGTGGCCTTTGGTAGCATAGGCTTCAGGTTCGAATCCTGTCAGTGGATGTTTGTTTCATGGATATTTGTTAGTGGTTCGGAATCTACTTTAAATTGTAGGACCCGGCCTAATTAGCTCAAAGTGTGCACAAGATGACCGTAGAGCAACAAACCAAACCAAACCTCTAACTGACCTTCATTGACTTTCTTCTACAGACATTTTATTGACTTACTGGCTCTTGTAGTGGTCTATATTGTTTGCATTATTATGATTTGTTAAGTAATTCCTGGCTGCTGTAGTGTTTTACATTGTTTACATCATTATGATTTTTTAAGTAATTCCTGGCGTCATATTTATATTTTATTTTCTGCTGTGTGATTAGTGGAATAGCTAGTTATTTTACCTAGCTTCAGTTTCTTGCTGAACTTTGTTCTTAAGTTCATCTCTCAGGTCATAGGAAAGATGGCGTATCTTAAACACCAAAAGAAAAGTTTTTCATAACCTTTAATCAGAACCGAAGACAGTAATTAATCAACTAAGAGTCAGACCTACGTCCAACTCTGTTACAGTCATAGTATAACAGGACCTACGGTTTAAAGTGGATTTCGAACCACTACAAACAGCCATGGCACCGCTGGGACTCGAACCTGAAATATATGGCACTCAAATCAGGCCCATTAAATGCACCCACACACAGACTTTAAAAACGTTGAGAAATCTGTCATAGTTGGCCTGAATGGATGAGTGTCTCGCGCTCTGGAGATAGGTGTCACAGGTTTCGGGTTCGGTGCCATGGATGTTTGTAGTGGTTCGGAATCCACTTTAAGCCGTAGGTCCCGGTCTCCTATGACTGTAAGAGCGTCCCGGAGCAGAAGTCAGACTTCTACCTACGGGTGCTTCATCAGAACAGAAGCTGCACCCCTCTTCCCTCCTTCCTTGAGGAATACGACAACAACAACATCTGCCATAGTTTGACAAAAAAGCGGTGATAAATGCCAAACATATAGTCCCTAACAATTTGTTCGTGTTTCGGTAAATATCAAGGCTTTTTTCTAAAATTATTTCATTTGATATTGCAATTTATCGATTTTCAAAATAATAAATTTTTTTTTTTTTTTTATATATATTTATTATTTTGTAATTTTTAGAAAAATATTTTTCAGGTTTCTCATGAAATGCATTGAACTGAATTTTTGGAAGGCATCGTTATCAGACGAAAAATTGTGCATCAAAGTTGTTGAAGAATTACACGAAACACTGAATACTGAAGAAAAAGAAGTAATTCTTTTTTTTTCTATAACTATGGCAATCCAGTATTATAACTAACTTTTTTCTTTCAATCAACTTAATTAAGCATATTTATAAATTTATGTAAATGTAAAAAAAAGTTAAAAAGCGTTCGTAGTACGGCTGCTAAGATGGCACTAGGTCAAAATTGTGTTTATTGAAATATGTCAAAAATATTTCCTTTCTTAATAAAAAAAAAAGAAGTAAAAGTAGTGTAATAGTAAATTACACAAACTAATTATAGTTTTGTTTAATTTATGATTGCACTATTTAATAAGGATTTATCTTTCATTATTATACGTTCAATTCGTAAAAATGTTCAGGGCTCAGCTTTGAATTCTCCGTAGTTGTACGTTGCAGTCATTGCATTCTAAAATGAAGAATCGATAACGATTGTGACAATGCTCGTAAACGTCTCTTCATCGATAATAAGTTATGGAGTATTTTTCGGATTTTCTTTCATACAACAAAATAAAGCGAGTAAAAAGAATCAGTTCGCCCTAAAAATCAAGCCTTCATCGCTCATCAGTGGCCAAATGGAACAAACACTAAGTCCACTGATATTATTAAAAATTAGGGCCGATATGTAAGTGGTCTTGATTCAGAATTATTTTGTTAATTGATACTTCGAAACTTTCGGCTGTCATATTTATTAAAATTCGCTACATAAATATAACACATAACATCCAAAATAAAACTAAATAACAAATATTTACAAAATCCTAAAAGCATGTTCGTTTAAGGGTCTTTGTACGCTCCGTACCACCTGGGATTCTTCTCTCGACTCTACACACTCCCCTTTCTCTTTCTCCCTCTCCCATTATCGGTTCTAAAGTCAAACGGGCGAAAAACAAGTAATAAAAAAAATTTTAAGTCAATTCCTACTTTTTTTTCACTATATTGCATAAAGTCCTTCATAAATAATTTTCATTCAGTTTATCTGGCACCATCTATTGGTTGATATATGCAACTTAAATCTAAAATTAATGAATTAAATTTAATTAATGAATTAAATTTAATTACTGAATTAATATTTGAAAAAACTGTATTAGCATCCAGTGTCATCCACTACAAGTTCAAACAAAATGTATTTGAACTTGAGCGGATGAATAAAAAGTATTTTATGAACGATGGAAAATTTGAACAAGATATATATAGGGAGAGTGTGAGCTAATAGAAGGAATTGAAAGAAAGCGTTCAAGATTCAAAGTCTAACGTAAGGGTCAACCCGCCCTTGAAAGGAGTATCCATCAACCTTGAACTCATTCCCGTTGGCTACATTTTGTTTCTATAAGACATAGTAGATCCTTACTATATTCGACAACAAAAAAGAAAGAGAGAGAGAAAAATCTGTTTAGGTTCAATTTCGCTTGTCGAATTTTCGGTCGGACTTTTTATTTACGAAAACGTATGCTGGCAACAGTCCGTTGCGATCATGACGTCAGTTTCTCATTTAATTATAAATACGGAGTGAAAATATTATGACAAAATTATATAACAAATATTTATAAAATCATCTTAAAAACATGCTCGTTTAAATGTCAATATTAGTTTTATATTTTGATATTTTATCAAAATCTAAAACTAATACTGAGAGAAATGTTTGAAATTATCAAAGCAATTGAAATTATCAGAGGAATTGAAAAGTAATTTTGAAACAAAAGTATGACGCAATTTGTTAATTTTTTCTCCTTAGCTGCTAGTGATTGAAAAAGAAATTTCCACCCTAAAAGAATTGCGCCAAGAGCAAAAGCGTCATTGGATAGATTTGTACCATGATCTTATCCAAGTAATCGGACTGAAACACAAATTCAAGGGATACTTCAAGCAAGTGTTTAAGAGAAAGCTTTTTGAGAAGGGCGAAAAGCAGCCTCGTCAACGTAAGTCGTCGCTGTGTTTGATTTATTGGTACATGAAAAAGAATGGCAGAAAAAAAATACTCCATTACCATCCAGACATTTCTAATATATATATATATAAAACATACATAAAATATTGCGTTTAAAACAATTTTTAATCAATTTTCTATTGATTTTTTATAAACTATAACTTTAAAAAATATATCTAGGATTTAACTATCCTTGATGCACTCAACATAATTCTCTTCTTCTTCTTCATTGGCCCCACAGCCCCATGGTGGGTCTAGGCCTGCTGCCTCCTGGCAGATTTCGAGACAGGAGATGTTTTCTTTTTACGGGGTAGCGTTGTCAGTCTTATGCTCAACGCTCTATAGTCATGTTAGACAAGGACCTACTGTTTAAAGCGGTTTCCGAACCACTAGAAACATCCATAGCACCGCCGGGACTCTAATCTGAAACCTGTGGCACCGAGTGCCAGAACATAATTCTATAATAGTGTGTATTTCATATACATTTTAGTAAAATATTTGCCAAAACAGTTAATTCGCCACACAAAAACAGATTGCTGTAAATTTAATTTTATGGTATACAAAATGCATGGGAAACACTAACATCAAGTTAAAAAAATTGCATGGTATACCTAAATAAGAGGTATACCATACTTTTAAGAGTTGTATGGTACATCTAAATAAAATATACCATACAGTTAAGATGTGTATGGTATATCTAAATAAGAGGTATGCCATACAGTTAAGAGATGTATCGTACACCTAAATAAGAGGTATACCGTATGGTTAAGAGGTGTATTGTATATCTAAATAAAAGATATATCATAAAATTAAGAGGTGTATGGTATACCTAAATAGAGGTGTATGGCACACCTAAATAAGAGGTATACCATACAGTTAAAAGCTGTATGGTAAACCTAAATAAGAGGTATACCGAACAGCTAAGAGGTGTATCGTACACCTAAATAAGAGATGTATGGTAAACCTAAATAAGAGGTATACCAAACAGTTAAGAGGTGTATCATACAACTAAATAAGAGGTATACCAAACAGTTAAGAGATGTATCGTACACCTAAATAAGAGGTATACCAAACAGTTAAGAGGTGTATCGTACACCTAAATAAGAGATGTATGGTAAACCTAAATAAGAGGTATACCGAACAGTTAAGAGGTGTATCGTTCACCTAAATAAGAGATGTATGGTAAACCTAAATAAGAGGTATACCAAACAGTTAAGAGGTGTATCGTACACCTAAATAAGACATGTATGATAAACCTAAATAAGAGGTATACCGAACAGTTAAGACGTGTATCGTACACCTAAATAAGAGATGTATGGTAAATCTAAATAAGAGGTATACCAAACAGTTAAGAGGTGTATCGTAAACCTAATTAAGATATGTATGATAAACCTAAATAAGAAGTATACCGAACAGCTAAGAGGTGTATCGTACACCTAAATAAGAGATGTATGGTAAACCTAAATAAGAGGTATACCGAACAGTTAAGAGATGTATCGTACACCTAAATAAGAGATGTATGGTAAACCTAAATAAGAGGTATACCGAACAGTTGAGATGTGTATCGTACACCTAAATAAGAGATGTATGGTAAACCTAAATAAGAGGTATACCGAACAGCTAAGAGGTGTATCGTACACCTAAATAAGAGATGTATGGTAAACCTAAATAAGAGGTATACCAAACAGTTGAGAGGTGTATCGTACACCTAAATAAGAGGTATACCGAACAGTTAAGAGGTGTATCGTTCACCTAAATAAGAGATGTATGGTAAACCTAAATAAGAGGTATACCGAACAGTTAAGAGGTGTATCGTACACCTAAATAAGAGATGTATGGTAAACCTAAATAAGAGGTATACCGAACTGTTAAGAGGTGTATCGTACACCTAAATAAGATGTATGGTAAAATTAAATAAGAGGTATACCGAACAGCTAAGAGGTGTATCGTACACCTAAATAAGAGATGTATGGTAAACCTAAATAAGAGGTATACCAAACAGTTGAGAGGTGTATCGTACACCCTAAATAAGGATGGTATACCGAACAAATAAGAGGTGTATCGTTCACCTAAATAAGAGGTGTATGGTAAACCTAAATAAGATGTATACCAAACAGTTAAGAGGTGTATGGTACACCTAAATAAGAAATGTATGGTTCACCTAAATGATCTGCTATCACATAACAATACAGAGTTGCAAATGCAATCCTGACACCATAATGTACATTGGAAACACCAAAAATGAAAGGATATCGCGCAAGTGAATATGCGGTTTGTTAATCATTATATATTAACAAAAGTGATATGCTCGACAATAATAAAGGAACTACGGAAGCATGTTATTTTATACAGAATCTATCAGACGCTGCAACAAGATATCCCAGCATGGTATGCTATAGTTAGAGTACTAGAAATAGATAGCGAAATAAACTCCATATTCACCTGTGCAGTTTGATGGCCAAGTGGATAGCGTTTTGGCCTTTGGTTCTTCAGGTTCGAATCCTGGCCGAAGCATCGATGTGTGGAGGTCGGAAACCACTTTAAACTATAGGTACCGGTCTTATCGACACACTTTAGGCTAATTAGATCGGGATCTACAGTTTAACTTGGATTATGAGCCAGTAATAAACATTCATGCCAACGACAGGATTCGAATCTCAAGCCTGTGGTACCAAAGACCAGAGCTCTAGCTAAATGGCCGCGAAACTTCTAGAAACATGACATACGCTACAGTGTGATTTTCCACAACAGGCACAGATAATAAGCTTTGAACAAAAATCTGTAGACGATAACAACTTGTCATAAAATTATTTTTATAAAAAGCATTTCTGGAAATTATTATAAAAATTTGAAATTTAATAATAAATTTGGGCAATCTGAAATGCTATGTCCCGGTTCTAGATATTTTAAATTTAACGTGAATCTTCGCATAATGAATTTTTTAAAAAAAAGTCATCATTTGAGAAAATGCAGAATTATATTTGTTCTAATCTGTTAAAATAGAATAATTTGATCTCCAGGTCATTCAAGCAGCGAGGGTTCCGAGAGTGCACAAAGCATCGACAGCAATGACGACAACCAAGCTGTCAATCTGTCTGAGGTGGACGACGACATGTTGAAGAAGGTCTTCGACCTGAGTCTCCGGCGACAAGAAGTCGAAAACCAAATGAAAGCTCTTAAAAGAAAAATCCGACCCGTCACCGTCAGACAGAACGTAGTTCACAGAAAAATTCAAAAATTCTCTGACGCCCTAAATGAAATATATGAGAAACTGAATGTGATATTGGTAAGAAGCTATCAGCGTCTTTACATGTTAAGTTCAGTTTATAATATACCAAATAACATACTGTACAGATACTGAAATTTCATGTCGTAGAATGACAGCGTTTTATGCCATAGAAATAATCAAGCTTGTGATTGTTTGGTGTTCTTATAGAATCTCGTTGAAACTCACTTACAGATTGGGCAATGTCAAGTTCCCATCATCATGTTGATGATCATGGGTATAACATCACCTATCATACAAGTGATTTTCAAAATAATGGAAACACCCTAGAGTTATAATGAATCCGTTATTAATATGGGGTAGCAGAGTCTTTGGCATGTAGTACAGCACGGATTCGTGCTTTTCAGTGTTCCCGTCCTGTTGTGGAGAAAAGTGCGGAAGATGATTCGTCTGCCCCTAAAATTGTCTTCCCTTATCAACCGAACAGTGGTTGTAGCACCACTGCAGACGTCGTTTGGCATTAAAAGATGTGACAAGGGCCTTGAGAATTGCTATTCTGAAGTAAATGTCCTGCTTATGAAGGTTGCCTTCTAACTGTAATGATTGAGACTGGAGAATGCAATTATTGTTTGAGCTCTGCTGTCACTTTGGCTGCATTTTTCAATTCCTTCTATTAGCTCACACTCTCCCTATATATATCTTGTTCAAATTTTCAATCGTTCATAAAATACTTTTTATTCATTCACTCCAGTTCAAATACGTTTTTTTTTAACTTGTAGTGGATGACACTTGATGTTCATACAGTTCTTTCAAATATTAATTCACTCATTAAATTTAATTCATTAGTTTTAGTTTTTTTTTTTTTTAGATTTAAGTTGCATATCTACCAATAGATGGCGCCAGATAAACTTTAAAAAAAAATGAACGAATATTATTTATAAAGGACTTTCTGCAATATAGTGAAAAAAAAGTAGGAATTAATTTGAAAAACTTGCTTTTCTTCTTAAGCATTACAATCCGCTTCAATACCCGTCGGTCTCTTTTACACATATTCTCTTTCAGCTTTGCCGAGCTTGTCTTGCTCATTGTGTGCACGCTGTCATTACTTTGGACACCGTACCTCTAGAAACACCTGAAAGCTAGGATGTTTCGGTCACAATTGCTCCAGCAACTCGGGTTCCTACAATTTGGCCTCTTTGAAAGTCTGTGAGGTCTGACATTTCATGCTTTTGACAAAATTCCAAGACGTATACAACTTCACTAAACCTACCTCATACTACCATGATATATATTTTTTATATTAAAGAACTGGTAGATAAGATTACATTTTAATGTTTACGCAATGCATTCTTAAATGTCAATTTTATTCACGTGTTTCCACTATTTTGATAACCACCTACACTCAAGAGCCAAAACATTATGACCACCCCTACATTTTGCAATGAACTCTCCTGGATAACGTGGAAGGCACGTGATCAGGGGGAAGTGGTATTTAACTGCTGCTGGAGAGTCTGAAGAATCATTCTTTCACTTACTTCTGTGTGTGATGGGAAAGGCTGCGGATCGAAGCGACTTTGATAGTGGGCAGATTGTAATGGCTCTAGCAGACCATGAATGCTACAGGGTATCTGAACATCATTGCGGACCAGTTGCACCCTTACATGGCCTCTGTTTCTCCAGCTGGAAATGGAATATTCCAACAGGACAACGCCCCTTGTCACAAGGCTAAAATTGTGTTGGAGTGGTTCCAGGAACATGATGCTGAATTCCTGTTAATGTCCTGGCCGCCTAACTCATCGGATCTTAATCCGATAGAACACATTTGGGATGTCCTGGGACGGCAGCCCAGAGTTCAAAGATCACCAATTCGCAATATCTCGGATTTGCGTGACCGTTGCTTAAACATCTGGTACAATCTGTCTCCGGCCATCTACCAAGGACTTGTGGTATTCATGCCAAGGCGTGTTGAAGCTGTGCTGCGCGCCAAAGGTGGGCGAGCTCGTTATTGACAGGTGGTCATAATGTTTTGGCTCTTGAGTGTATAAATCTATACATTGTAATAAATCGATTATAAGCTTATCTATATAAATATATATTTATAACTTGAGTATAATTTTTAAATAATCGTTGCTTGATCTGCGTTGCTTGATAAGGAGACCGATCCATAAACCACCATAAGAATTGACCAAGTCAAACTTCTTCCTTTGGGCGCCCCATGTCTTTGTGCCGCAAGGTCAAGGACAGAAAGAAGCTGCATTTTTTATCCTTTACCATGACTCATTAGATTTTCTGGAGCGGGTTTTCTTTGTTTGAAAACACACGGATTCATGGAATTGGTCTAGATATTGCTGTCCTCCAAGTGAGATAAGAAACAACAACATGAAATATTCATCGATTTTAATTTTTTTCTGCCTGGTTTTAATTATGATTGTATTAATATCGCATTTAAACATAAATAAAATAAAATAATATTATTTTCTGATGAAGGATTTGCATGAGAGTTTATATTCTGATCTTCAGGTTTATGTTGAATCGCAGGATTAAAATATTAAAAAACAACTTTTATAAGTTACACAAAATTCGAAGATTTATAAGCAATCGATTATTCATCATACCTAGTCTATATTTTCAGTGATAAATTGCATTTGCGTTATTCCAAAGCCATTACATTATGGGCTATTATAAACATGTAATTTTTTTGTTTTTTGTTACTATAAAAGTTCTTTATTTTTCAATTCCTTCTATTAGCTCACACTCTCCCTATATATATCTTGTTCAAATTTTCAATCGTTCATAAGATACTTTTCATTCATCCACTCAAGTTCAAATACATTTTTTTAACTTGCAGTGGATGACACTTGATGTCAATAACGTTTTTTCAAATATTAATTCAGTCATTAAATTTAATTAATTAATTATATTTTTTTAGATTTAAGTTGCAGATGTCTGCCAATACATGGCGCCAGATAAACTTAAAAAATGAATGAAAATTATTTATGAAGGATTTTTTGAAATATAGTGAAAAAAAAGTAGGAATTGACTTTAATTTTTTTTTTATATTACTTGTTTTTTTTTGTAGGAATCTCGAAAACGAATGTTCGAAACTTTGAAATGGCCTTTCATATTATATCCCAGCAACATTCATAGCGATTACATCAAAAATCTAGTCGCCAATCCCATGGGAGAAAAGCAGTTCGTCGAGCTTGAAATGGAAAGAATTAACGATCTGGTCACTAAAAAACTGAAGCACATCAACAACTACGTCAAGGTGTCCATTCTATTCCTGACCTCTAGAGTTGCTGCAACGGAAGTACAAGACATGATTGATGTGGTAACAGTTCTTCTGTCTTCTGTACAGTCTGTCTCAATCAGTACTGATGCGTACTTCAGACGTATGTTTAAGTCACTGGAGAGTGTGAAGAGTGATGCAGTGACCACGGATGAAAAGGACCACCACCACTACATCAGTGACATTCTTGAAAAAGTAAAGGAACCTCTTGATGCTTCAGACACTGGTATTCGTTCAGTATTACTTGAAGAACCTTCAGATATTCTTATTAAGACATCAAGTGAATCCGTGGACTCGCTTCGAGGATCGCAAAAAGAACCAATTCTGTTCTTTAACTTGCAAGAACTTGAGAGGGAAGTCTCTGAAGTCGTCAAGTCAGCAGAATGGCACTCTTGGATTGAAGTCTACGAAGACATCGACGTACTCGGATTAGCAGACAAGAGCTACTTGGAAGACCAAAACATAGATGAAGCAGTTTCCAGCGCGATACCTCAAAAGACAAGTAACAAACTGTCTGTGGAAGACTGCACCTCCGAGCTTGACTACTACATGTGCCCTTTTGAATACGACACCACAGAAGAGGTGAAGGAACAGATCTGTGATCTACAATCAGATGTCGTCACATTGAAGAAAAAAGCGTCTGAAGGTGAAGATCCCACGCAAAAGCTGTACTATCCAACTTTTCGGAATGGAGGTCTTCTGTTGACACTTTCTGTGTTAGAAGACATGGAAAAGAGCGACTCCAGTGCATTTCCTTACACTAGATTTTATCAAGAAATTGAGTTTCTTGAAGAACTTTTGGTGGCCCCTACTGATGTCCACATAGAGCCTGCCCGCACTGCAGATGTAACCATGCTGTACAATTTCATCGTGCCATCCGTTTCAGATTTTATTCTTGTGAGTTACACAGAAATGGTCAACATGCTAAGATTCTATGCGCTTCTGAAGTCATCCACAGAGGAATTGGAGAAAGAACTGAAGTAAGAATTTGTAATTTGATCGATTTAAGTATTCTGTGCATGGATGTTTTAAATTTTGATTGAAACTAACTTCTAAAACAATATCAAATTATTTTAAAATTGGAGCATGCTTTGATGAGTCCAATGTTGTAAATGTTAACGCAAATACATTTAAGACTCGTGAAGATTCATTAAGATATTTCGTGATTTCTTTTTACAATTTATTGACTTATGTTCATATCTTTACAAATTAATTTAATGGTTTTTAACGCTGTATTAAACAGTAGATCTTTTTCTTCTTCTTCACTGGTGCAACCGCCCCATGGTGGACCAAAGCGGTCGGCTAGCTCTCTAGCTAACCGTAGCTCTTTTTCTAATATCGTGGAGTAGATTGTCCGCCATGTTAGAAAAAGTGCTATGGTTTAAAGTGGATTCCGAGCCACTACAAACATCCAAGGCACCGCCGGGACTCGAACCCTGTAGCACCGAGCGCCATGGCTCTAGCCACTTGGCCACCAGGCCCCAGTTTAATAATTTAAAATAGATATTTATTTCCCCATCCAGCCCTTAAAAATTAGCTAACGTATTATCTTTTCAAAAATCAAATTTTGGAAACTAAGGTAGAAAACATAAATTAAAGATTTTAAAATTATTCAGAATTGTCAGCTCTACGTCATCATATTAGACCGGGACCTAAGGTTTAATGATGATTTCAAATCACTACAAACATCCAAGGCTACTAGGCTTTTGGCTACTCTACTAGGCTACTAGTACTTTTGGCTACTAGGCTACAAACATCCAAGGCTTTTTGTTAGTTTGTTATTGTTGTTGTTACTAATCCTCACTGTCCTGCAGTGCGGGACGGACATCCCATGAGTGATCTACTCATGGATGGAGGGAAAGGGGCAGCTTCTGTTGTGATGGAGAACCCGTAGGTAGAAGTCTGACTTTTGCTCCGTAACGCTCTTACAGTCATATGAGACCGGGCATTATTGCTTAAAGTGGATTCCGAACTACTGCAAACATCCATGGCACCGCCGGGACTGGAACTCGAAACCTGTAGCACCATGCACCAGAGTGCTAGCCACTCGACATCAGTCTCCAAGTAATAGTTCTAAGTAATCTAAATCCCATGATAATAACTAAATCATTAAATTCCACTGAATACCTTCCGAGATCTAACATGGAACGTGTACTTAATTAATACGCCTTTATTAGTTTCACCTGAATATTTGTATGTTTGTTTGAAACTGACTCTTTGGGCTCGATTTTGCTCTACTTTAAGTGATCAGTTTTAATTTAAACGTTGTAGACTTAACAAGGACCGACGACACTAAAATATTTTGATAAGTCTATTATCTCATCATGATTAGGATCGCCAGGATGAGTGATTTTATTTTAACTTAAGAAGAGCAATTTAACCTATATAGAATGAAAGTACCTAAGACATTCAAACCTACGTGGGACAGTGGCACAACATATAACCGGACTAAGGATCAGGAGATTCCCTGTTCGAATACTGGCTGGCTCGACATATTCGCATTTAACCTTTGTTTTATTCACAATTAGATTATTGTAACAACTATATTTCCAATCCTCCGTACCGGGATCTCATTTAAATATTATAGTTTAGAAACACACTTTTAGAGTTAATCAAACTAACAAGTAAAAAATAATTGTTAACATAAGAATAAAATGACTGACGAGAAAATGAATGTCACTGTTCTAAAAGAGTGGGGTGCTTTGTATGGCCTTTTTAAACTAACTCTGCATTTCGGAATGAATCTAGTGAAAAATTATAACAATTGATATCGAGCACCCCCCCGCTTTTAGAACAGTGACATTCATTTTCTCGTCAGTCATATGTTAACAATTATTTTTTACTTTTTAGTTTGATTAACTCTAAAAGCGTGTTTTTTAGTTTTTTTAAACTATAATTTATTTTAACAGTTAACTTCATCATATCCTAACTGCTTATTTAATTATCAAAATAACTATCATATTGAACTGTCGCCAATTCGCAGTTTTGCAATTCTCTGTTAAAAAGTTATTGTCCTTTCAGAGTAGTGAAAAATCGTAAATGAACATTTGGTAGATGATAGTCCAAAAGCATTATTCCTACAAAAAAAATTTTTTACTCAGTGCATGTAGCTTGATTTTCTCTGGTCTTAAAAATCTTAAGTTAATTTTCGAGAATCGCTACTGCAAAACCATAAAAATTTTTTAATAGCATCTTTCATTAGTTTACTGCATTTACAATTGACTGTATCCATTCTTATCAAATTAAAACTGTCTTCTAACAATTGTCTCCAAGTCTTGAAAATTCCAGAAGAAAAAGTAAGGTAAATCTCTCATCTCTACCTTTGTTAGATGGCGTTGAAGGCAGTATAGGTTAAATGTATAACCATAAAAAAAATCCAGGTTCTCTTTCGATCACCATAGTTAAGATTCACCCAGCGTGCTCAGTATATGAGTTTGTCCTACTGAAATGTCTGGAGGTTTAGTGACTTATAAAGCTGTATATGTATTCTTGTTGTTTTTGTTGCTTATCCCCTTGATTTAGAATCCTAAACAAGTCCAGTAGATCATGCTGCATCAATAGATCGCAAATGGTCCTCCCCTCATTCAACAGTTGCCTCACAGAGGCACCAATACAATCGATGAGATGAGAGTGAGACGTGATGGCCGAGCAATGACAAAGGGTATATGTCTTCTCGTCTCCATTGAAGGTAGGAGGGTGGCCAGTCCTTAGTCTAGCTAAAGACGTTTGAGCATATATAGGACAGGAGCACTGCAAGGACATACCAGGATATTTAGCGGCGTACCACGCATGAATTAGTGGTGACCTCCAAGCGATATTCACTCTATTTAATGTCATGGAACGAACCTCTGAAGCTAACAGATTGGATGAAGAAGCTTTAGGAAGTTTGCAACCTTTCCTAGCGAGCAGATCAGCAATTTCATTTCCATAGATGCCTGGAGGGGGTGGGCGATGTTCGTCGAGAGTTTTTACTCTTAGGTAGGGACACCCAAGGCGTGAAGGCCACCCTATTATATCCAGCTAAAGCATAGCAGGCACTTTGAGGGAAAAGTCAGACTTCAGCCCTTGTAGTTCCTCCCTAAATTGAAGCTGCTTCTTGCCCTTAGCCATGGATCAGTTGCATCTAAACGTTATATGTATTCCTACAATATATATGGTCAATATCTAGACCACGAACCTGATGAGATTGGTTTCGTTTGTCGCTCTACGGTCATCTTGTGCACACGAGGACTAAACAGACCGGGATCTACAGTTTAAAGTGTATTATCCCTACTACTACACCACACCACATAACTGTGCCTAGAGCTGAGTTGCTCGTATACAGTTTGGGAATAATGTGGGTGAGAAGGAGTCTGATTGGGCTCTGTGACGCTATACGGTCATATGAGACCGGTACCTACAGCTTCGAATCCGATACCTGCGGTACCGAGTAAAAGAGCGCTAGCCACTTGGCCACCAGGCCGCAACCTGATTAGAAATTCTAATTACTTTTAATTCACCAACAAAATCTGTAAGTAAAATTGATTAAATTAGCTAATGTTATGGATATATGCAGTAACTAGAATTAATTTTGCCAAGTTTCCTACACTTAGTCTTTAAACTGTAGGTTTCGGTCTGTTTAGCCCTCGTGTGCACAAGATAATCGTAGAGCGACCAACTAACCAACCAACTAACCAACTAACTAACTCCAAACTAACTAACCTATACTTAATTCCTGCTAATTCCTTATTGTGAAATGAAGTGCATGAAGATCGTCAAATGTTAAAAAAGATTTTGTGATTTGAGATTATTTAAATAAATTGGTGAATCACTTTTTTATCCCACAGGGTATTGGACAACAAACTTATGACCACCAGAAGAGCCCTCAGCTACAAAAATCAAGATTTGTTTAAAGTCAAACGTGAACTTATCGATACGATGAAGTCGAAGTTCGTCCACATTATCGATCTGGATCTCCTTCAAGACACGATGGAAAATCCCCACTTTTATATTAAAAAAGCCCAGTTTACGATTGAGCTGGACAACATGAAAGAAGATTTGAAGAAGTTAAAGGTAATTGTTTATTTTTATGCTCAAAATAATATATACTTTTCTGTAAGTAAGTGACTAAGAAAATGGGGTCTAATGGCCGAGTGGTTAGAGCTCTGGCACTCGGTACCACAGGTTTCGGGTTCGAGTCCCGGCGGTGCCGTGGATGTTTGTAGTGATTCGGAATCAACTTGAAACCGTAGGTCCCGGTCTACCATGATCGTAGAGCGTTGCGTGGATATTGTTACTTTGCATCTGGACATAAATTTACATGCACCTCCTGGGTAGTGCGAAGTGAGTAACGTCGGTGCAGCGCTTGCCATAGTGCATCAAAGACAACTGTCTAAGTGGTTTCGAGCTGCATTAGGACAAAAAGGGACTCAGAAATGGACAGGATAAATCTGCAGGTATCTGAAAATCCTCAGTTAAATCTAAAAGACCAAAAGCTGGATGCTTAGTTTGGTTTGTCTCTCTACGGTAATTCTGCACACACTTTAAACTAATTAGACCAGGACCTACAGTTTAATATGGATTCCGAACCGCTACTAGTACTACTACACCACATCACTGGGCCTAGAGCTGAGTTGCCCCTTTATAGTTTGGGGATGATGTGATTTGTGTTCTGTGATACTCTACGGTTCTATGAGACCAGGACTTACAGTTTAACGTGGATTCTGCACCACTACAAACAGCCATAGCACCTCCGGAACTAGAACCCCAAATTTGTTATATCAAACGCCAGAACGCTAGCCACTCTGCCATCAGGCCCTAGATTCCTAGCTAACAAGCATCCATGCCACCGCCAGTATTCAAACTTGAAGCCTGTGGTACCAATGGCCAGATGCTAGCCAATTGGCTATCAGACAGCCAACAGATGGAAGAATGTGTGAATTTTCCAGGTGCCACTTCTGGGGTTGCTCCTCCTGACTTTGATAGCACAATATTAGTGCAATGTAATAGTATCGCATGATAACTTTAAATCTGATACATATATGTAATTTTAGTAACGAAGAAAAATAGCGCGGCAAAGGGTCCCAGGCCACTGTGATGTGTAGGGAAACGAAAAGGCAGATGGTCTAGACCAGGGGTCGGCAACCTTTTGAGTCGGAAGTGCCAAAATCGCCATTTAGAAAATTTCAAAGTTTTTAAAGAGCCACGAAATTTTTTCTTGCCTACAATAAATAGTACTCGCATAAATAAATTTTTTTGATAAAAAAAAACTAATCTATTTATTCATAAGAAAAAATATCTATTTATTCATATATAAGTAGTGTTTTTCACAACAAATTAGGTTATATATGGCATTATTAGATAATTACTTATTATTTAAGTAAAAAATTTAAATAATTAAACATTTACTTACAACACTAACTTGTACTTCAATAACAAACAATCAAGCGAACAAATTCAATGGGAGCGATGGCTTTATATGGTAATTCAAGTAGAAAATTTAAACTTTACTGAACAATGTAACTTGTACTTAAAATAAAAAAAAACAATAACATACATTTGAGAAAACAAATTCAATGGGAGCGTTGGCTTTGCGTGGTTTTAGAAAGTTTGGATAAATTTGGCTCAAAACTTGCTGTTTTAAGTTACAAACACTACTCTAAATTTTCATTTATTAGTTGGCTTCTTACTTTACTTTTAATTATATCCATGCAAGAGAACGCTTGCTCGCACGAATATGTCAATCCGAAGATAGTCAGCACTCCGAATGCCAACTTCACCTCACTGTAGCAATCTGGAAGACTATCCCATACGTCGAAAATAAGTGCCTCAACTCGCGGCATTTCTTTTAAAGCCGTCCAATTTTGTTGCGTTACGTACATACATGTTTAAACGATTTTTAAATGTTTTTTTTTTTTTTTGATAAAATAAATAATATTTGCGTATGGAACTAAAGAGCCGCAGCTCCACATCCAAAGAGCCGCATGTGGCTCGCGAGCCGCAGGTTGCCGACCCCTGGTCTAGACAAGCAAGGATGCAATATGAATCAGCCAGATCGCCCTCTCATCTACAGCACCATTAACAGATCAATTAAGTCAATAATGCAAGTAGGCCGCCAAGGATGAAAGGTGGGAGAACCTCAACATACTAGGAGAGTCGCGGTTGCCACCTTCTGAATGGCCAAGGAGCACGACAATCTACAAGAGCATCTTAGCGTCTTAGGGGTCACTGACTCGCCAATCTGCCCACTTCACTGCAACTTTAATTGCACTGCAGAGCACCTTCCATCTTGTAGTGCACTTGACGAGGGGATGGCGGTAAATCTTTACTGGACGACACGAGGTCGAATTGCCGAAAGGCCACGGAAGGGCGTTGGCTGAAGAGAAGTGAAGTGAAGAATATCTGTTAAATGGATGACATTTAAAATTAAAAGTAACTCATTTTTTGAAATAATTTGTGCTTAATGTTGTATTTTACTTTATTCGTGGGCCAATGAGGACAACTGGTGTGCACGAGGACAAATTTTGAGATCCACTGACTGCAGACATTTTAGTTACTACCTTCAAAAGCAGGGTGACTTCCAGAGTGCAGTTAAATGCCTGGAATCCATAGTCAGGCTGCCTAGTGAGAATTTTCTAGTTTCCCATACGATGATCACATTTGGGGCAGTTAAACAATCGTAAGAGTGGCAGGCACCAGATGCCACTCTTAATATTGTTTGTTTCAAACTATGTTGGTAAAATGTGAGTGCAAAGTAGCAAAACCTCCTTGGATCAATTTTGATAACGTTGAAACTTCTGCGTACCTGTATTTGCGGTAGTGAATAGAGAGTTTTTGCATACCGTACGTTAGTTACCGTAGGACGTCCGTTAGCTTTTTCTCCCTAGCGCGCATGCTCAGTTTCCTATGAGCATGCGCGCTGAAAAAAAAAGCTAACGGACGTCCTACGGTAACTAACATACGGTATGAAAAAACTCTCTAATGACTCTGGATTAAAGTGTCCGACACTTGGATATAGCAACCATTTAAAAAACTAAAAGAATAATGGTTTTTCCTTTTTGCAGAAAATAAATACATTCATTAAAATGTTTTGAAAGAAAAAAAAAAACATTAAAACTTTTAAAAGTGTTAATGTTTTGACTTTAAAACATTATGAAAATCTTACTTTTTATTGTGAAAAAAAAAATTAATTCTGATCATTCAATGATATGTTTGTGAATTATTTCATTTCACAGGAAGATGAAGCTCTGGCTCTAAGAGACCTGGATCAGTTGAGATTTGAAGACACTAAAATATGTTACGAATTATTAGAATTAAGAAGGGAATTTAAATTTCTGAACGACCGCTATTCGACCAGATGCGAAGTGCTTCCGGTAAGTACTGCCAAACTGGATGTGTATAGAGTGGCTATGTTGTTGTTTCGTATCCCACTTGGTCGACAGCAACATCTGGACCAATTCTTCGAACCCGCTTAAACCGAATAATCATGATAAAACATAAAAGATACAGCTGCTCTCTGTTTTTGATCTTGCGGTATAAAGACATGGGGCATACAAAGGGAGAAGTCTGACTTTACCACACCCGACTATATCCCCGGACACTGGGCAGGGCCCGATTTTCCTATAGGTTAACTAGGCTTCAGCCTAGGGCCTCAAGATCAAGAGGGACCTACATTCAAATTGTTAGCAAAATGAAATACACTATTCTAAAAACAGTAAACACTAAATCGAAAATAAGGAGAAATTCTACACATATACCTAATAAACAAACATAAAAATGTATTGCTTAAGATCAACGCGTTCGGCTCATTGGGTCTGTTCGTTTGTATATATTAGATTTCAACAAAGTATAGTTCAAATATTGACGTGCCTTATGCTACTAAGCTCTTGTTTTTTCTTGCATACATAAAGTGCACATCGGTGTAGATTGGAACAGACAAACGAACAGACCTATTGTTATCCCGACGTTCGGTTATATTCATATTACTTCGATAATATGAAATACGTATTAATGTTATTAGAAAATATTCTTATTTTAGGATTGCTTACACGATCATTTGATGCTCGCCTTTTGAGTTCAGTACGTTCAATACTTTAGTGAAGTGTTTATAGACTATTGAAAAAAATTTTCAATAATTTATAAATACTTCATAAAAAATAAATGTCCAAATAAGTGTGCGACTTTTTTTTGTGCCATATTTTTTATAAAGATTAGTACCCATCACAACATGTTACATTTAACATATATTGATATATATCTTAGTGGGCCTGAATGGCCGAGTGGCTAGCGTTCTGGCGCTCGGTACCACAAGTTTCGGGTTCGAGTCCCGGCGGTGCCATGGATGTTTGTAGTGGTTCGGAATCCACTTTAAACTGTAGGTCCCGGTCCTAATAGGATCGTAGAGGGTTGCGGGGGCATTGTTACTCCGCGCCGGGGCTTATCTTCAAGTTACACGCGCCCCCTGGGTAATGCAAAGTGAGTAATGTCTGTGCAGCGCTTCCCTTAAGGTATCCAAGACCAAGCTGTCTAAGTGTTTGCCAGCTGCATTAGAAAGAAAAAAAATAAGTGTTCACTTTTTTTTTTTGTGCCACATTTTTTATAAAGATTAGTACCCATCACAACATGTTTCAATTAACATATTGATATATATCACAGTAAAGATGTATTTTATTATCTCTCATGTAATTTACAAACCTAAAAATGGGAGGTGAAAGGGCCTCAAAAGTGGAATAGCCTAAGATCCTTCATCTAAATGCGGCCCTGACACTGGGTACGCATTTTAGTCGCCTTTTACGACAAGCATGGACTAAAGTGAGGCTATTCAAACCCGACCCACGGGGAGAGAGTGGTTATGATATGGTGTATTTGATGTCATTAACTGATGTAATCGAGAGCTGATATGATATATATTTACATTTTTTTAGCAGATAGTTTCTTCGGGTTTTTTTAACTATTTTGTTGGCAATATAAAAGGGGAAAAATGTCAATTGTATTAGTACACTTTTTATATAGGAACTGGAAGGCCTGAATGGCCGAGTAGCTGGCGCTCTGGCGCTCGGTACTACAGGTTTCGGGTTCGAGTCCCGGCGGTGCCATGGTTGTTTGTAATGGTTCGGTATCCACTTTAAAAAGTAGGTCCCGGTCCTAATAGGACCGTAGAGTGTTGCGGGGGCATTGATACTCCGCGTTCGTGGCTTATCTTCAAGTGACACGCGCTCCCTGGGTAATGCAAAGTGAGTACGTCTGTGCAGCACTTGCCTTAAGGCATCCAAAGACCAAGCTATCTGTGTTTGCCAGCTGCATTAGAAAGAAAATATAGAAACTGGGATCACAACACTGGGCTTACAAATTCCAAGAAAGGATAGAGTACGCCTAGATGTCTCATAGCAATTCGGGGTGGAAAATGGTTTACAAATGTGGTAGATGAAGTTGAGGTATCATTCGTCTATTACAACAGTATTGCCTAATGGAAATGAATGGTGCTCGACAATTTAATTGCATTGTGACAAATATGCTGGAATTCTAATAAAGTTCTTTGAATCATGAAAAAAAAAATAATATAAAACAAGTCATTTCAACTATCCAGGGTGATACTGATTATAGTATGATATATTTGACATCAAATTCTAGTTTTAAGAGATATTATTGGAAAACAAACAAAAACATTATTTCAGTAAATATATATATATATATAATCAATTGTGCCAGTGTACAGTTTACCCATGAAATTTTGAATTTAATGTAAGAACAAAACGCATAGCAGAAATCATAAAAAATAAAACTATAGAATTAAAAACGATTTTTTTTCTTGAAAAAATTACGTATGTCATCTTGAAATAAAATTGTCTTTGCTTTCATCGAAAGATTCTTTAAAACCATTTTCTTTTTCTTCTTCTTCATTGGCAAAACAGCCCCATGATGGGCCAAGGCCTTTTGGCTACTGGCAGACAGGAGCTATTTTCTTTTTACAGGGTAGGATTGTCAGAATTACGCTCTGCAGTCATATTAGACAGGGACCTATGGTGTAAGGTGGACTCCGAACCACTGCAAACATTCATGTCACAACCGTGACTCGAATCCAAACCTATAAACCAAGCTTCAGGGTGTTGGTCACTCGGCTAACAGGCTCATAAAACAATTTTACATTGTTTAATTAAATTATTATCACATTTAAAAGAAATTTAAATAAATATTATGCAAAAACAATCACGTGAAAGAAATTAAAAATATTTTGCATAAAAAAACGTTCGTGAAAGAAATTAAAAAAAAAAAAAATCAGTAAGAAAAGTTGGAAGTGGTCAAGAAAATGAAAAACTGGTCAAAGGTACGAAAAGGTCCCGGTCTACTTAGCCCGAAGTTTGCAAAAAGTGACCGTAGAGCGACCAAATCTTCTGTATGCATAAAAATGTATTAAAGCTACGGAACGTATGGCAACGTTGAACAGTTTATCAAATAAACGCAGAACAATAATGAGATTTGTCGCTGTTCTTTCCCATTGTTGTTGTCAAATATTAATATTAAATCTCCATACCATGCTTTTATGCTCAACACTTAATACGCGTGTTAAATCACAGTTAAAACACGTGTTCAATGATGTTCCTGTAGTCTCATCAACAATAGTAGTCTCATCAAATAGTGTACGACGACTCAACAGGCTGGCTGAAATGTTCGTAGGCTGACACATAGATGGCGCTACCAGTATTAAATCCATATGATTTTTAGTTAGACCTAACCTTCAAATGACACGTGACAGCTGTTGCACTATTAGTATGTCAGTTGTAGCATTTTTAGTGTTCATCACTTGCAGTTCACTCGGCTGACTGTCGATTGGACACCGGTGTGAAATGATGGAGCCATGTTTCATCCATTGTCCCATATGGACACAAAATTTCGGGTTTATTACGATTGAACAGCTCCAAACACTGCTTAGAATCATCCATTTCGTTGTTATTTTTGGTCGATTGTGAGCTCGAGCGGCACGCACTTTGAACACAGCTTTCGTATATCCAAATATTCATTCACGATATGTCCAACCCATTCCTTTGATATCTTTAGGGTCTCAGCTATCTCAATCAACTTCACTTTATGATTATCACACATTATTTTGTGGACTTTTTTGATGTTTTCGTCTGTAACAGCCTCTTTGGGGCGTCCACTGCGTGCATCGTCCTCGGTGCTCATTTCGCCTCGTTTAAATTTAGCAAACCACTTCTCTACGGTTGATTTTCCTGGTGCAAAGTCCGAATAATGTTTATCAAGCCAAGCCTTGGCTTCAATAGTATTTTTTTTCGCCAAAAAGCAATGCTTTAATTAACACAGGAAATTCCTTTTTATTCATTTTTTCAAACTAACAAAAGTTGCTTCATTAAAAATGCTATAACTCACATACTAATAGTGCAACAGCTGTCAAATTTATACACGGGTCTTTTGAAGGTTAGGGCTAACTAAAACTCATATGGATTTAATACTAGTACCGCCATCTATGTGTCAGCGTACGAACCTTTCAGCCCACCTGTTACTTGTTCCGATAAATTCATTTTATACTGTTTGGACCAATTGGTTTATACGTTTAACGAAATATTTATATATATCTTAGCAATTAAGTCTTATTTATAGTACGAATCTTAATTATTATTTTTATACTCCATAACTTGCTTATGAACATCTGTGTTATTTAATTGCTTCCGAATATTTCAGAAAATTGGTGAAGTTAAAGAACCAGACGAAGAGTCACAAGATGGTGATAATGCTGAAGATGGCCAATGAATATCTAATTATTTAAACATTCGCTGAATTTTTGAGAAATTTTTTATTTATATTGTGTTAAAATAACCTTTTTCCAAATTAACTTCTTAGACAAAATATACATAAATATCTTTTTCTAAAATATATATATGTGTGTATTGAAGTATGTAAGCGAAAATAATGCTGAATAAAAATTTTCAGTGCATTAATTTATTTCTCTAATTTTTTTTGGGTAAAACTAACAGATAATTATTTATTGACAGAGTCGTAGGCAAGAATTGACAGTAATGTACTTTTTGTTAAATCTTCTCTTAAGTTCGTATAGGGGCCTGATGGCCGAGTGGCTAGCGCTCTGGTGCTCGGCAACCCCACAACGCTCTACAGTCATATTAGACCGCGACCTACGGTTAAAGTGGATTCCGAATCACTACAAACATCCATGACACCACCGGGACTCGAACCCCAAACCTGTGGTATTGAGCGCCAGAGCGGTAGCTACTCGGCTATTAGGCCCCAAATTTATTTTATGTACAATGGGTCAATTATGTACAGTTAACTGTCAGTAGATAAGTTTTAATGCGACATTTCTGAAACAAATATATTTCTATATAAACATTAAAAATCGTATATATAAATTATAATTTAAAAAAATTGAAAAACACGCTCTTAGAGTTAATCAAACTAAAAAGTAAAAAATAACTGTTAACATAAGAATACAATTACTGACGAGAAAATGAATGTCACTGTTCTAAAAGTGTGGGGTGCTCGATATCAATCGTTATAATTTTTCACTAGTTTCATTCCGAAATGCAGAGTTACTTTAAAAATGTCATACAAAGCACCCCACTCTTTTAGAACAGTGGCATTCATTTTCTCGTCAGTAATTGTATTCTTATGTTAACAGTTATTTTTTACTTTTTAGTTTGATTAACTCTAAAAGCGTGTTTTTTATTTTTTTTAAACAATAATTTATATTTTACTTTTTAGTTTGATTAACTCTAAAAGCGTGTTTTTAAACTATAATCTTTAAATGAGGTCCCGGTACGGAGGACTGGAACTATAGTTCTTACTATAATTTAATTGTGAGTAAAGCAAAGGCTAAATGCGAATAGGTCGAGCCAGCCAGGATTCGATCCTAATCATGATGAGATAATAAACGTATCAAAATATTTTAGTGCCGTCGGTCCTTGATAAGTCTAGAACGTTTAAATTAAATCTGATCGCTTAAAGTAGGGCAAAATCGAGCCCAAAGAGTCAGTTACAAACAAACATACAGGTGAAACTAATAAAAGCGTATTAAAAACATAATAATATGTGAAAAAAATAAAAGTTGTTTAGGAGGGACAAAATAAAATGAAAGGAATTATAGTAACAATGTTACTTTAATTTAATAATAACTAACCAGGTATGACAACAAATATGTTTTTAAAAAATGGCAAAATCATTTGAAAACTGATCAACGTGATGATAATGAAACTTCGCTAGATGTTCACAACCAATCAAGTCAGAGAATAAGAAAATTTGCTTAAAAAGGCAACAACTTTCAATTTAAACTACATTTTTACATAACATTTTTAAACAATTTTTAATTTTTAATTTTTTTCCATTATTATTATGTTTTATATACGATTTTTAAAGTTTATATAGAAATATGTTTGTTTCAGAAATGTCACATTAAAAGTTTTAAGCAATTGATTGGTAATTGATTTTGGCAAAGCATTAAAGCTTTCATAACAAGAAGAAACAGCATCTTGACAGAGTGTTCATACTCATTTAGGTCGAAAAAAAGAAAATTTGTTTTATTGGCAATTAAAATCATAAAAGAATGAAAGTGTGGATAATGGATGTGAACAATAACTTTGACAATTGTGAATCAGAAGTGGATAATGATACCTTGACAGATTATTCATATCCATTCAGGTCCGAGTGTAAGAAGAGTTTTAAAAGGTAATTGATTTCATAAGAAAAGGATTCACTTGTGGATAATTATACCTTGACAGATTGTTCATGATTCTGTGAATAAGAAAATTTGTTTTCTTGGGAATTAAAATCATAAACGAATTGAGGCTTAGATAATGGATCTGAACAAAAACTTTGACAAATGGGAATCAGAAGTGGATAATGATATCTTGACAGATTATTCATATCCCTCCAGGTCCGAGACTAAGAAGATTTTTTTAAAGACAAATGATTTCATAAGAAAATAATTCTTCTTCCATGACACAACTGCCGCATTGTAGGCCAAGGTTGTCTGCCTACTGGCAGATTTCTAGACAGGAGGTGTTTTCCTTTTACGGAGTAGGATTCTCAGCATGACGACCAGCACTCTACAGTCATATTAGACCGGCACCTACGGTTTAAAATGGATTCCTAATCACTACAAACATCCCTGGCACCTCTGGAATTTGAATACGAAACCTGTGGGACCGAGCGCCAGAGAAGAAAAGATGATACCTTAACATGATACCTTAATATAATGATACCTTAACATGTTGTTCACAGCCCACAAAGTCCAATTATAAGAAAATTTGTTTTAGTGGCAATTAAAATCATAAACGAATTAAGGCGTGGATAATGGTTATGAACAATACCTTTGATAGATGTGAATCTGAAGTGGATAATAATACCTTGGCAGATTATTCATATCCATCCAGGTCAGAGAGTAAGAAGATTTGTTTAAAAAGCAACTAATTTCATAAAAGAATTCACTTGAGGATAATGACACCTTGACATATTGTTCACAACCTACAGAGCACGAGTAAAATTTGCTTAGAAGCAACCAAAATAAGAAAAACATTTTGTGGATATTGATATCTTGACAGAGTGTTCATATCCATCTAGGTCCGAGAGTAAGATTTCTTTAAAAGGCAAATACTTTCATATGAAAAGAATACACTTGTGGATAATGATATCTTGACAAATTACTCACAACTCACAAAATCCGAGTGTAAGGAAATTTGTTTTAGTGATAATTAAAATCATAAACGAATTAAGGCGTGGATAATGATTATGAACAATAATTTTGACAAATATCAATCAGAAGTAAATAATGATTCCTTGACCGATTCCTCATATCCTAACCAATAGACAACCCACAAAGTCCATGTATAAGAAGATTTGTTTAGAATTCAACCAAAATAAGAAAAAAAATTATGTGGATAATGATACCTTGACAGATTGTTCGTAATGATTTAATGTGGGAAAGGTTTCCTTGACAGCTTGGTGGTAACCAACCAGGCTGTGGAGTAAAAATGCTTCTTAAAAAGGGCTGAAATAGTATGAAAGGAATTAAAGGGAGAATAATGATGCTTTAAAGCAGTGGTGATAATTTAAGCAAGGCAAAAAATTTAAAAAAATTTTTCAAAGTGAACGTAATTAAAAGAAAATAATTAGTCTGCTAATAATGGTAGCTTAACAGGGTGGTAGCAAGCTATTAGTTCTCAGAATAACAAATCTTGTTTAAAATAAGAGTAAAATTCCTCGAATAGAATTTAAGACGATTTGCCAGATTAATGGAGAACCTTGGTTGCTTAGCAACCTCTATCTTCTGCTTAGAATTTACGGAACAATTATAATACAGAGGGTCCTGAATGGCAGAGTGGCTAGCGCTCTGGCGCTCGGTACCACCGGTTTCGGGTTCGAATCCCGGCGGTGCCATGGCTGTTTGTAGTGGTTCGGAATCCACTTTAAAAAGTAGGTCCCGGTCTTAATATGATCGTAGAGCGTTGCGGGGGCATTGTTACTCCGCGTCCGTGGCTTATCTTCAAGTTACACGCGCCCCTGGGTAATGCAAAGTGAGTACGTCTGTGCAGCACTTGCCTTAAGACATCCAAAGACCAAGCTGTCTGTGTTTGCCAGCTGCATTAGAAAGAAAAAAAAATGATAATCGAGAGTTTTTGCATACCGTATTTTGGACGTCCGTTAGCTTTTTCTCCCTAGCGCGCATGCTCATAGGAAATTGCGCATGCGTATCTGTAATAGTGTTTCCTATGAGCATGCGCGCTAGGGAGAAAAAGCTAACGGACGTCCAAAATACGGTATGCAAAAACTCTCTAATGTCTTAACAGTGTAGTGGTACGCTAACACAGGCAAAAAAAAAAATAATTAAATTAATTTAAAAAAATTAATTAAATGTAAATCAATTAAATTATTGTTATCAATTAAATTAAATTAATTAATTACATTATTATTATTAATTAAATTAAATTAATTAATTAAATAAAAAAATTAATTAAATTAAAATGGGAATCAAATAACAGAAATTTATTAATAACCAATCTAATAAAAAAAATTCCTCTTTAGCGTAAATAAAAAAATTAAAAAAACGTAAACAAATGATTTATCCTTTTTTAAAGAATTATTTGAGATGTCACATGAAATACGTCTCAAATATAACGAAAGAACGAAATCAAAGATACAGAAAATAATTTAGCCAGTTATGTTAAAAATGTAATTGTGCAGGTTGTGTGCAGGTCGGGCAACCAGATTGTTATCGGCTGTTGTGGGGTTGAGATAGAGACACAGGTTGGAAAACTCACAGCTTTATTGACACACACATGCAATTACAGACAAACAATATTTAACAAATTTAAAGACAGATAAATATAGATTCGGGGAAGAACTCCATTTCTAAGTCTAAAACCCGAAACTCGGCAACGCGCAGGATGCGCGAAATATACTTCCTCTTCAGGTGGGAGTCTGTAGGCCAACTAATGCGCCGGGATGTGTTAAATATATTTCTTCTTAGGATGAGAGACTATCAACTAAATGCTTCATAGAGGAAGAGCAGGTTGCGTTGTAATTCCTTTCAGATGAGAGTCTCGAGGCTGACTAACCATTTCTCCTGAACGCCATAGGTGGATTCTCTTTCTAGTTTGTAGGAGAAAGCACGGTTAGAAATGTATTTAATTTACAAATTTATATTTAAATTAATAAATATTTTCTTCTACGAATCGAAGACAGATTCTTTTTATATGTCCAGTGGCTCCAACTCCTTATTATTTTCCTCGTAAAACACCAGGATTTACTTTATAATAAAGATTTCACAGAAAGATTCTAATACTTAAACTCCGATGATTAATGCTGAGGAATGGGGTTATACTTTAAAAATAATTTTTCAATCAGTGCCAACTGTAAAGTGATTTCATTTGGTAACATTGGTGGTAAAGTGGTAAAATTTTGGGTAGCCTGATGGCCTTTGTTACCACAATGTTCGAATCTTGGCTGTGGCATGGATTTTTGTGAGTGGTTCGGAATCCCCTTTTAAACTGTAGGTCCCTGTCTAATTAGCCCAAAGTATGCAAAAAAAAAAAAAAGACCGAAGAGCAACGAGCCACACCAAACCACATTTTGCGAATTAAATTAGAAACAAGATTGCCAAGAATAGCATTTAGGCAATCGCATCCACCCCAACAATAAAGGAACTTCTTTCTAGCCAATGGATTTATTGAATCCAACCTGGACATAAACAAGTAATTTTTCAGTTCGGCATTGTCTTATCGGGTTCGAACGAAGCTCTCTTATGCACCGAAACGCAACGTGCTAACCACTACCCAGTTTCTTCGGTTCGTGCTTAAAAGTCACCCATTATATTTCCATTTATGGGCCTGAATGGCCGAGTGTCTAGCGCTCTGGCGCTCGGTGTCACAGGTTTCGGGTTCGAGTCCCGGCGGTGCCATGGTTGTTTGTAGTGGTTCGGAATCCACTTTAAAAAGTAGGTCCCGGTCTAATAGGATCGTAGAGCGTTGCGGGGGCATTGTTACTCCGCGTCCGTGGCTTATCTTCAAGTTATACGCGCCCCCTGGGTAATGCAAAGTGAGTACGTCTGTGCAGCACTTGCCTTAAGGCAAAAAAAAATTTTTTTTTTCATTTATGTCTGGATCTGGGTTGTGACTAATCCTCAATGTTGTGCAATGCGGGACGGACATCTCATGAGTAATCTACTCGTTGATGAAAGGAAAGGGGGCAAGCTTCTGTTGTGATAGAGCATCTGTAGATAGAAGTCTAACTTGGCTAATTGACACTCCTACAGTCATATGAGACCGGGAACTACGGCTTAAAGTGGATTCCGAACCACTACAAAACATCCATGGCACCGCAGGGACTCGAAACCGAAACCTGTGACACAGAGCGCCAGAGCGCTAGACACTCGGCCATTCAGGCCAAGGACTGGATCAAAAAATATTTAAAGTTCTATTTTTTGCTGGTGGCATCATTCGAGGGGTTGTTTGAAAGTCTTATAACGAAGCTGTTCTTCGTCTTTCCGCTCTTTGTTTCCAGTCAAGTGGCTTACAAGTAAGTGGTTAGAAGAAAATACTAGTAATTAATTATTTAGTTATCTGTTTTTATGTTATGTATTTAATATACTTTTCCTTAATTAAATATATAATTCGAATTGATTTTGTACAGTACTTTCGTTAAATATTTAGAAATGTTAAACTTTTTAATGATTCGATGATTAGCTTGTAGTCTGTCAAAACGCAAGTTAAAATATTTGTTGTTGTTGTTGTTGTTGTATCTTATCTCACTTGGTCGACAGCAACAGTTAGACAAAGCCCATGAACCCATGGTCATGATAAATGGTAAAAAAAAAATGCAGCTTCTTTTTTGTCCTTGACCTTGCGACACAAAGGCGTGGGAGCATCCAAAGGGAAAAAGAAATATTTTTTAAATTGTATGCAAGTTTCGTATATATACGTGATCGCCAAAATCACTAAAACGATTGTGTTAAAACTAAATATTTTTATATTTACTGTAAAAAATCGTGCATGATATTTTTTTAAATAATTGTTAAATGAACATTTATTATTGTACTGCAATCTGAATTTGATTTGTGTTAAGGCTCCTTCCCATCGAGGCGACAGGTGACGACGTGACATGCGGCAGGCGAGAATTTTTTTCGACCCCTTCACAGCGAAACGTCAGAAATAGCATTACTCCCAGTGAAGTTCCGCTTCGAGTTGAAAGTGGGTCAACTCGGAGCGGTGCATTTCAAACCGGTTTCAGGCGAACGTGGTGAGGCTAGTGATTGGTCAAATCTTGTCGCTTAAATCTTCTCACCTCTGTGGGCACGAGCCTTTAAAGTGAACTTATTATTTTTTTTTAAATAAACTATCTACTTTTGTTCAAGTTATTACATTTCTTCTATTAAAGGAAGTTTTAAATTTATATTTGTAAAAGTCTAAGTTTAATCTAAAATTTATGAAAAAAAAACATTGCACATCGAAATGAAATGGTTTTTCCTTTCTTCCTCGCAATTCAGTGGTTGTAGAAAAATAACTATTTTGCTTTTATTCTATGTGAAGTTATTTTGTGGAAGTACATTCGAATAGCGATAGAATTCCTTCTGCATAACTAGTCCTTTTTACTAAAGGATTTGAATCTCAAACTATTAGTTTTACTGAAGGATTTGAATCTCAAACTATTAGGCCAGTGGGAATTCTTTTCTATTTGATTATTTAAAACGCCTTCAAATTTCTATTCATGTGTTTTGTTAATAATCGTCCTAATACAAAGACTCGTTTTTAAAATTTGTTCAAAATATTAAATTATTTGGTACGAAACTGAACTCTTGGCCCGAGATTGAAACTAATATTTATTTTGGGAGATAACCATACGCAGTGCAGATAACAAATATTAATATTTGGTAATCAAGTTAAATGTTAATTTAAGTTAGTGATATGGAATTAAACAAATATGGACTCCATAGTGCGAATCCATTGTTGACTGTTATGAGCACCGTGATGTCTCGTTTCCTTGTAGCCAATTGGCTAGCGCTCTGGTCGTTAGTACCACATGTATCGGGTTCGAATCCTTGGTTTGTGAGTGGTTTGGAATCCCCGTTAAATTATAGGTCCCAGTCTAATTAGCCCGAAGTGAGCACACGATGATCGTAGAGAGACAAACCAAACTCAGACACTTGTTTCAGGAACTTTTAATTAAAAATTAAAGTCCAGAGGAAAAAATTAGATTGTTTTGAAATTTGCGTGAAAGATATTTTGCTAAGATTAGTCAATATCATGTCACCCGCTTTGTACTTAATATAGTTTTTAGCATGCAAACAGATGGTTTCAACTTTCTCAAAATATTCACTAGAAAATAGTTGTTACTGAAAGCAATTTAACCATCGCTTATTACGGCGGCCTAATGGCCAATTGTTTAACGCTCTGGCCTTTGGTACTATGGCCTTCAAGGTAATATCTTGGCAGTGTCATGGATGTCTGTTATTGGTTTGGAATCGGGTCCTGAATGGGCAGTATGTCTGGCACTCAGTGTGACAAGTTTCAGGTTTGAGTCCAGGCTGTGCCATGAATGTTTCTAGTGGTTCGGAATCCACTTTAAACTGTAGGTCCCAGTCTCGTATTACTTTAGAGTCAGAGCCTAATCAGACTTCTCACCCACATTACCAAACTGTAAAGGGGCAACTCGGCTATAGGCACGTGGTGTTGTGTAATGGCGGTGGATCTGAATCCGCGTTAAACTCAAGGTGCCTGTCTAATTAGCCTAAAGTGTGCAGAAAATGATCGTGGAGCGACAAACCATACCTAACACATGTTGTGTATTACAAGTTTTGTTGAAGAAATGCGTGTTGAAATGTGTTCCGTCTTGATTGAAATTCGGAAATGATTTCGGCTTTTATTCCGATTTACTTAAATGTTTGATTTAATTGTCGATTAAGCTATAAAAAAATAAGAGCATGATTTCCCTCCCTCTATAACATCTAACGGAATAAACAAGTTAAATTTGAAAATTTAGGAATTACACTAATTTTCTAAACTTGAATTGTAAATATCCAGATGGTTTTCTTATTCATTATAACTGAACCCAATTGCTTGGTTTAATTTACTTGGCAAAAATTGCAATTTCGAAATATCCGACGTAAATGGTGTAACAATAGAGAACTTTTTCTCCCTAGCGCTCATGCTCGGTTTCCTATGAGCATGCCCGCTAGGGAGAAAAAAGCTAACGGACGTCCTACAGTAACTAACGTACGGTATGCAAAAACTCTCTAATGTTCCAACACTTTCTGCTGAACACTATATTTGTACGTTAGCAACAATTTTATAATCAATTGCTTTTTCATTCAAAAATATCAAATTAAACGTGTCGCTATCAGTTTGACATGACTGAATTTTAGACAAATTATTAGACTTATTTTGACATGACTGAATTTTTGACAAATTATTAGACTTATTTTTATAATAGCTTGCAATCCATTAAAAAATATTCTTCCATCAAAACGTATATGTATAAATGTATCAGAAACTACTCATTAATTTAGCAGAAACGCAAACTACAGATGCACAAAGTTCAATCGGTGTTTGAGAAGTCTACATACGAAACTAGCATAATTTACCACCCTTTTGAGATGGAACTCGCCAATCGCCGAAGAAATCTCATTCATCTAGATTATATAAGTATTAGATCATTAAAAAAATTTACAATATAAAAAACCGTGGGATCCAAGGTTGAGTCCTTCAACATAAATCGACTGAATCAATTTTTTCTTACGCGTATGTTTCATAATAAGCACATGGTGTATTCAACTGTAAATAATTGTTACTTTTTATGCATGTAGTGAGATTGAATGAACTTTTTGAATATCCAAATTTTTAAATTTCTATAAATTAAACTAGTGATTTCAAAGCTTATTTGCCTATCATCCACTTTCTGAAATTGCTCAGTGCTCCCCAGAAATTTCAGCGGCCTGAGGGCCAATTGGCCAACGCTCTGGTATTTGGTACTTCAGGTTCGAATCCTGCCAGGGATGTTTTGTTAGTGGTTCGGAATTTACTTTAAACTGTAGGTACCAGACTAATCGGCACAGCGTGTGCGAAAGATAACTATAGAGCGGCCAACTAAACCCCTAAATATGAAAATAAATGCAATTCAACTTTCATATTACATCTATATTCCAAGATTCAATACAGGCATCTACATTGAAAGCCAGAACTGATGGGAACCGTCTATGAAACGCTTGCGAAATTGTCTTTTATGCTTATGCTTATTCTTATAGGACGCCTCCAATGTACCCAGAGGCTTCTATCTATTGAATCATTCGACTAACTTGCCTTGGCGGCTGTATCTCTCGTTTGGGATTAAATAGTCTTATTTTGAAGATTCTGTACCTTGATATAAATCATTCGGAAAACTTAATTTTAATGTTTCTGAATAAAAATACAAATGCTCAAGTTTCAAATGCGTATAATGCAGAGGAGACTTAAATGTTAATGATCTATCGCTAATATTACGTATACAAAACTAACTCGGAAATGTTTTTAAAACTTCATGTGTGTTTTTTAGATTAATAAATTTAATCTTTAGTTTGCAACAAATTATCGAAATTTATGAAATGCAAATCGCAATATATACTACTATGATCACCTATATCGAGTGTCCTTATGGGACTCCCTGGTAATGAGAGCCGATGTCATGGAGAAGAGCGGGGCCGTATCTCACTTAAGTTTCATCCAATACATAAGACGGCTTACAACACTATCATTGTGAAGCCATCGAAAACTTCACCAGAAAAAGCATCAGACTTGAGCGGCAACAAAAAGTGGAAATGCCTTGCCACAGGGGGCCGTATTCATATGCACTGGAACTCTCTAAAGCTGTCGTAGGCTTCTGTTTTGCAACCGACCATGATTACCTGCAGACACGCTTCCACTGCATTGGACTAGACCTTAGAGAGCAAAAGTACTCCCAGAGGATCCGCCAATCCAAACGATGCTTTGTAAAGTGAAGGCTAATGTGTGACTGGAGTACTTGGGATAACCCTGTACCTCCGAAGAATTTAAAATCTTAATTATTAATTTTACAAATTTAAGCTATTGAATTTAGATTAATATTAAAAGAGCACATGCTCTGTGTAAAATAAAAGAGAAAATTACTGTTAGTATTTAAAAAATTTTAAAAATGCAAAAATAATTTAAGTAAATGTTTAACTTTAATAAATATTTGAAGTAATTTTGAGTTTTAGTCAATACAGTACCATTCCTAGAAAGTTTAAAAAGGAAAGAGGGCAGAGTCTATAACACATGTAAACAGAGTGGTTGTTAATGCGAGGCAAATGTAAAGAGCGCTCATCGAAGGTTGCCGGAAGAACGTAAACGCTTTGGGCATCGTAAACTATGCAACCCTGTTGACGAAATTTTACGATCTCATTTGGACTTAGCAAAAAGAACTGAGCCAAACTCGTTTTGGCGATAATCTTTATTGGGTCGCTTGGTGGCTCTTTTGGTAGTACTTTTGCTCTCTAATGTCTACTTGAGCAGCAATAGTATTGGGTCGCGTTGGCATGCCGTATTCTCGAGATTATTAATTATTAAAAGAATAAGTTTTCATACATGATAGAAAAGGAAGGAAAAAAGAATTACCGGTTTTTAATGCAATATTTAAAAGAATGAGTTATATAAAAATATATAAGAAAAAAGTTATTTTGAATAACGGAAAATAGTTTTACATTTTAATAAATATGCATTTTTCATCATGAAATTTCCGAAAAAGTAATTAAAATAATAAAAGGCTAGAGTCTAATTTTATTTTAAAATTATAAAAATAAGAATCAATCGAACTCATTGTAAAACACGACGAACAGTAGCTAATGCAAAATGCAAATGAACGACGAACAGTAGCTAATGCAATATCATATTTAGCTCAAAACGCGCCAAATATAGCACACTTATTTTCCTTTCATGATGTCACCGAAATACTGCAATTTGATTGGAGGCTCCTCTGGGAGTACTTTTGCTCTCTAAGGTCTAGTCTGCATTGGTTTGGTTTTAGGTGGGACCTGCCCATTATATCGGATAACAATATGGACTGGCGATTCCCTGCGGAACTGCACTGAACTTATCAATGTGCCTGATGGCATTACATCACGCTACAGGGAGGCTCGGCATCGTATAGCTGAACAGCAACAGAGGGAGTACGATAAAAAGCATCAATTAGAAGGTCTAGTATCTGGAATAAAACGTATACTGTTGCGCGAAAATTGAAGCTCGAAAATTAGAATATTCTTGCAGTTCATTTCTATATCGGAAAAAAAATTGGGCGCCGATTCTTTTCATTATTCTGAATTAGAAGTCGAAATATTTTGTTTAGCTGGAAAGCAAAATTGCTAGATCAACGGGGCAAACATTTATTTTACTTTCGTACAATTGCAGTGTTTTGTTGGCAAATTATCTGTTTGATTTGTCGTGTCCTTTTTTCCACTTTGAGTTAATTAAATCGGAACCTACAGTTTAACCTCGATTATGAACCACTAACAATCGCCACTGCCAGGATTCGAATCTGAAGCCTGTGGTACCAAAGGCCAGAGCGCTAGCCCAATTGGCCATGTCGCATCTGTGTGGAACATTTGTATTAGAAAAACAGCATTGCTTTTAATGCTTTAAGCAGTTTTATTCAAATCGCTACTTGGTGATTTGAATCATTTACAAGCTGCCAGGTGATCAATAGGCTAGAGCTCTGGCCTTTGGTACCACATGATTCAAGTTCGAATCTTGGCGGTGGCAGAGATAATTGGGAGTGGTTCGAAATACACGTTAAACTGTAGGCCCCGTTCTAATTAACCGAACGGGTGAAGAAAATGACCGTAGAGCGATAAACCAAACATCAAGAATTATCTCATGGTTGTGATAACCAAAAATTGTTTAATCTTTTAGAAACGCTAAACTTACGGAAAATTCTACATTTTAATAAAAATAAAAATGGAAATGTGATTATAGTCAAAACTTTTAGCAACATTTCATTTGAATTTACGCAAGATTTTGAATATAAAATTTGACATACCTTTTTCGAAATATTTTAACGAGTTACAGTATAAAAATTTAGTGGGTTTTTATACTGTAACATACGACTGAAATGGCTTCATAAATATTAGAATAACGCAGTGAAAAGCATTCTTCTGTAATACTTAACAATACTGTCCTCATCTGAATAGAGAATGTCATTGGTTAATCTTGACAACTTTAACAATCTTTGAGTTAGACTTTTCCGATTACGAAATACTACTACTTTTGCTTTATAAAAATTGTGACATGACGCTTTCTTTAAAAATTAAATAGCTACGAAAAACACTTCTTAAATACTGTCCGAAATATCGTCATATAATATAAAAAATGCAAACTCTTAAGCAATGTAAAACGTTAGGCTACCACTGTATAACAGTCAATTATATCTTGCATCTGATATTTAATTGTTAGTATTTAACATGGATAAAATCAATTTTTGTTAGCTCAGAAATGAAGTTTGTTTTCAAAGATAACCAGTACCGATTTGTTTTGATAAGTTATCTTTGGCATCATAAATACAAAATCAGGTTTTGGTTCTTTTATTATAGCCGTAAGATAAATAACCAAACTATTTGCAACCCTCCCTCCGTTGTCAGATTTTCGCAGTAACTGCTCTTGGCTGTCATTTTCAAGTAGGACCATAATAACAAGCTATTTTTAATACGCTTTTATTAGTTTACCTGTATGTATGTAACTCTTTGGGCTCGATTTTGAGACTGATGGCGCCATCTACTGGCGAGTCAGTCAACTGATCAAACCCTACCTATTTTGTGTAATTATTTTGTTTAATCTTAAAAGTAAAATAAAACAAAAGGAATTATCTTAAAATTCTCATTTTAACTTTAACCTTTTTATTTTTGGGCATCGTCAATCGACTCCTAATTGTACCGATAGCTTTAGCTTTTCCGATCTTCTGCTTTAATTGTTCTCAAGCAGGAGATGTTTTCCATAAGAATAAAATATAACTGTTCTAAAAGCGTGGGGTGCTTTGAATACATTTTAAAACTAACTCTGCATTTCGGAATGAATCTAGTTTATAACGATTGATATCTCACCCCAAAGAACAGTCATTTTATTCTTATGTTAACAATTATTTTTTACTTTTTAGATAGATTAACTCTAAAAGCGTGTTTAGTTTTTTAAACTATTAATTTAGTACGCTTTTATTAGCTTCATGTATGTTTGTATGTATGTAACCGACTTTTTCCCCTGGAGATCCGTTTCTCCTCATATACACTATTTAAGCTGCAAAGAAGCATTTACAGGCATCTTTCAGAAAGAAAACAATTGATTATTTTTAATACGCTATTATATTAGTTTCACCTGAATGTTTGTTTGCTTAAAGTAGGGCAAAATCGAGCCCAAAGAGTCGGTTACAATCAGATTTAATTTAAACGTTGTATACTTATCAAGGACCGACGACACTAAAATAGTTTGATAAGTTTATTATCTCATCATGATTAGGATCGCCAGGATGAGTGATTTTATTTTTAACTTATGAAGAGCAATTTAACCCATGTAGAATGAAACTACCCAAGACATTCAAACCTACGTGGGACAATGGATGACGCGCCTGACGACGGATCAGGAGATTCCCTGTTCGAATCCTGGTTGTCACGGCATATTCGCATTTAGCCTTTGTTTTACTCACAATAAAATTATTGTAAGAACTATAGTTCCACTCCTCCGTACCGGAATCTCATTTAAATATTATAATTTAAAAACACTAAAAAACATGCTTTTAGAGATAATCAAACTAAAAAGTAAAAAATAATTGTTAACGTAAGAATAAAATGACTGACAATAAGATGAAAGACCGTAAGATGAAAATGAATGTCACTGCTCTAAAAGCGTGGGGTGCTTTGTATGACATTTTTAAACTAACTCTGCATTTCGAATGAATCTAGTGAAAAATTATAACGATTGATATCGAGCACCCCAAGCTTTTAGAACAGTCATTTTATTCTTATGTTAACAATTATTTTTTACTTTTTAGATAGATTAACTCTAAAAGCGTGTTTTTTTTAGTTTTTTTAAACTATTCATTTTCAATACATTTCCAAACATTGAATAACAAATTGCATCCTGTGCAATAACCTTCTTGATAGGCTTATAATGGAGTATTTCCTATTGCGGAACTGTAAATTAAATAGTTTTTTAGCAGTATCGGTGTTAATATGAGATTTATATGTACCAATTGCAGAATACTCGTGGTTTAATCGCAGTTAGCTCAATCTTAATTATCTTTGAAGCAAGGGGAAATTAACATTGGCATGCTTGCAAATTTGTTCAAATGTTCCAGAAGTCTATTCAATGAATTAGGCGAATACCTAGGCTAGGGGTGGCCAACCCGTGGCCCGTTTTGAACACTTTTCCGTCCAGTGAGATTTATCACACTTTTATAAATGTATTTTTATAGTTTCCAAAATAGTGAAAAGCGATGTATTTTTTAATGCATTATTTCTGCATCCAAATATTTAAAAATTAACTGTTGAAATTATGAGAAAAAAGTAACTTTGATTTTAAAATAATATTCTTGCAATATAGGACATATATTGCCTGTTTTATTTATGAGTTTATAGCTAGGAGTTCGTAGAACAATTCAATTATATTCTGCGAACTCACGAAGCGCGCGCATCTTGGAACATCTAATATAACAGGTTTTACGTTTCACTTTAAATGCTCTCAGTGATGCAGCGACTGTCCTTGGATACGCGCAGTGGATTGTTGATAGCAGAGCAAACTAGACTTTTAGTCCAAGTTATTAGCGCTTTTGGTTCAACTAGCACCTGTTGATCATTTTATTCGAAATTGACCAAACACAAAACACGCTCAAATATAATGGACGCAACACCAATCACAATGTGCAGATACCCAAATTGAGATCGACTTGCAAAAGCCAAGTGGAGAAGTAAATAAATATTACACTAATATATTTTAATAACTTTATTTTTTTTTAAATTTCGTTGGTATATTTTTTATTTCATTTTTAACGTTATTTCTTTACAATGTGTGTTTAGTATCAATATTATTGTGTTATATATGCTTACATGCAAGAATAATAGTAAACACAAATAACTCGTTCTGTTTCAATTTTTCTCTCCAAAAGTCCATAATAAGTCTAAATCTAATATGGGGGATACATAATTTTATGCGACCCGCGGAGTTGTGATGCATTTCCAAAGTGGCCAGCAAGATCTTTTGGGTTGTCCACCCTGGCCTAAACAATGCTTCATTAGCCAAGCAAATCCATAACGTTAACAAGCAAAACAGCCAACGTCTAGTTATAAAAACAATATTTAACCAATTAATATCCAAAACGGGCTGTAGGCTGCTTCAACCATAAAGGCGTGAAGCGTTGACCAATCACTAGCCTCGCCGCATTCGCCTGAAACCAGTTGAAATCCACCGCTTCGAGTTGACCAACTCTCAAATGCTTGTCGCGTCATGTGACTTGGATTGAGCCAATAGTAAGTCTGCTATCTAGTAGAAGTAACTGGAACTTCACTAGCAGTAACGCGATTTCAATCGTTTCGGTGTGAATGGGTCGAAACAATTTTCTTCCCTGCCGAGTGACGCGTCGCCGCCTCACGCCTCTTCAAGGCACCTTGCAAAATGTCTTTAGAAGACGAGTTTTTAATACAAAAGTTTAAATAAAAGTTAGCATCAAAACAAAGTAAATACGAATTGTGATCGAAAGATGGCAAATATCCAAAAAACTAGAGTAGCTTTTTAATTGAAACTACATCTTGCGATGTAGCTTCGATTCTTGTTAAACTATCTAGTAATAAATTTCACTTCTGTAAATTTCAGTTAACAAGTTTGCTATAAAATCTTTCAAAATAAATCTAAATATTGCCGTTTATACCAACTTAGTTTTAAACCAAGGGGTTATTAAATTTGGTACATAAACAGGCAATGACCCAAGACTGCTTTAAAACTTGGCGATTCTGCCTTAATTTCCTCAATTGAATGATCTTTATGAACGATTTTTGTAGATCCTAAAGCTCAGTCTAATGATATTTTCAATTTTCTATAACTAGTTTGAGTTAAAATCTGTGGACAAAATTTCTTTAAGCCATGCTTTCCCCGTTTGTAATACTAGATGTTAAATGCACTCTCCGAATGTAAATATTTTAAAATATATGTACGTTAAAAACCATCTGAAATGTGTTTTACAATAGTCCTTGGAGTGAACTGCACTTGTGAATCAAGTTCACTATTTAGAACAAAAAATTTATACACGTGTCTCTTGAAGATTAGGGCTAACTAAAAATCATGTGCATTTAATACTAGTAGTGCCATCTGTGTGTCAGCCTACGAACATGTCAGCCCAACTGTTATGTATATAATGTTTGTAAATAATCATTTAAATGTTTCCACGAACCTGGAAGTGGCCCTCTTTTGAAGACGTTCTAAGCCTAGTACAGACAGTGACGTTACACACATTATAGCACAATGATACACACATGATTATGTATGCAACGGAAAGGTTTCGGATCAAATTCTTTGTGGAGTAGCAGTGTTACACTTAGTTTTTATAAAAAAACAAATTAAAGAAAGGCTTGTATAAAATTCCGTTTTAATGTTTTGTGTATAAGTTTGTAAAAAACAAGTATTATGAAAAAAAAAAATTTTTAAAGTAAATTCCTACTTTTTTCCACTATATTGCAGAAGAGTCCTTTATAAATAAATTTCATTCATTTTTTAAAATTGATCTGGCGCCCTCTATTGGTAGATATATGCAATTTAAATCTAAAATGAAACTAGAATTAATTAAATTTAATTACTGAATTAATATTTGGAAAAAACTGTATTAACTCCAAGTATCATCCACTAAAAGTTCAAAAAAATTGTATTTGAACTCGAGTGGATGAATAAAAAGTATTTTATGAACGATTGAAAATTTGAACAAGATATACACACTCCAGTCACATTAATGTGACCACCTGTCAAAAGCCAGAATAACCACCTTTGTGTATATATACGGTCCGCTCTGCCAAGAGCCAAAACATTATGACCACCCCTACATTTTGCAATGAACTCGCCTGGATGATGTGGAAGGCACGTGATCAGGTGGAAGTGGTATTTAACTGGTATTAAGTGGTGGTATTAATCCATGCCAAGGCGGGTTGAAGTGTTGCGCGCCAAAGGTGGGCTAACTCGTTATTGACAGGTGGTCATAATGTTTTGGCTCTTGAGTGTATATAGAAAGAATATACATAACGATTGAAATGCTTTCCGATGCCCTAGGACATCTTTTATATACACTCCCCTGCAATGTACTGCCACCTGCATTTTGTGATTGGTTATTTCACGTTGACGTTGAAAGTAAGTGGTGGTCACGTTAATGTGTCTGGACTGTGTATATAGGAAGAGTGTGAGGTAATAGAAGGAATTTAAAAAAAATGCATAATTTTTTCTTTATTTCTAGACGTAACCGTCCTAATGCCAGTGCCAATTCCACCTCTGCTCATTGTATGCTATGGACAGACGCTAGACTTGCTGAAGGCAGGACTTTGGAGCAAAATCGATGATCCCTTTGCTGAGGTACCGATGCGTGCCTACCATTCGTTTTTGCACTATGTATTCTCGCTCCCATTTAAAGATTGGCCAGAAGCGAAGGAACTGTGTCAGATGCTGACCTGCAGAAACGTACAGATACTGGATCTCACTCCCTTTGAAACGGAGCACCGCTACCTCATAACTTACGACGATGATTTACGGAGTTTATTCGCAGCACACAGCGAGGCCAGAGAAGCCCCAGAGAAGTTCAACATGCTCATGGATATGCTGTCTAGAAGAGGCGTGAGATTTCCGAACGTACAGAGGATCATCCTGCCGAAGACATTGAGGGTTACAGACGCCCATGTCAAACGGCTACTTAAAGCATCTCCCATGATAGACTATTTCCATACGAATTTTCTTTTCGATTTCAGTATAATTCGGCACTGCAAGAATTTGGAATATCTGAGGTTTCATGTTCTGGCCCACGACTTCTTTCAGCATCTGAGAGGATCAACGTCCAAATTGCCGTTGTTGAAGAATCTTAGAGCTGTCAGCGTCTGTTTCACTACGGCCAGGTTTTTTGGAAACGTGAAGCGAGTTGCGAGACTTCTCAAGCATTGCCCACATCTCTGTTCGCTGGGTCTTCTGGATACGTTGCATCCCATACACCGCATGGTGACTAAAGCCCAGAGGAAACGAAAACCTCCCCCTGTCTTGAAACTGCAGAAATGCTATTGGGGAATAATGCGTCTGCCTAGTCCAGCCTCTTACACGGCAGAGGACCTTCTCGTGAATAGAACAGCTTTTTCAAACTTGGTCAACACCGCAGTTAACTGCTGCCCCGATGTACAGCAGTTGTTAGTGCAAGTGCTTCATGTAGACTGCTTGCGACATTTGGTCAGTCTGAGTCGACTTCATTTCTTGTGCTTGAACTTCGCATTTTGCGAAGAGGACTACATGCCAGCCCTCGAGACCTTGCTGATAGAAATCGGACGCCGTCTCACGCAGCTCACTCTTGATGAAATCGTGAGTAATCCTATCTCCATGATATGCAAGCACTGCCCGAATCTGGAGATTTTAAGAGTGATGAAAACTGCGGATGCTGAAGATCTAATCGAAAGAACAGCTGATGACGAAAGGTTTCGACTTCATCGTCTGGAAAAACTAACTGTAAATAGAGTCGAGGTAGAAGATTTTCTAATATTCCTGATGGAAAAATGCCCCAACTTGGAGGAGTTGACCTTGAAGCATGCCGATTGCTTAAATGATGCTTCCCTGGCGAGAGTTCTCAACAAGAACAACCTCTGTCAGCTCAAATCCCTCGACATCGCCCACTGCAATTTGACAGAGGACGGTCTGAAAACGCTATTGAAGTCAACGAAGAAGTTGAAGAGGGTTGCCTTCCGTAATTTGAACGAGGTGGCTCCGTTCGTCATTAGAGAGATGGGGATGGGTGCATCTCTTGAGAGATTGGATCCGATCAGAGATCGGTACTTTGGCGAAATTGACGTGTGCCACTTCTGAAGGTTCCATTTGTTTATACTAGCTAATTTATTTCCTGTTTAACAAATTTATGTATTATGTGTTTCTAACACTTGTTTAGCAATAAACTGTTTTATTAAATTTAAATTTTTTTTGTTGCTTTGTAGTAATTATTACTGTTATTGAATGTGCATTAATGATCAACCCAGGACTACCATCATACTTGCAGTTGCCAAAAGCCGACTAATTCCTCATAACTTCAAGAAACCACTAATCACGGACTTCCACTGCCCTAGGAAGTTGACATCGGTTATTAGCAGACTCGGAACTAATCATCACAGAGGGATGAAGATTCTCCCAGACAAGACCAGGGAATACATCCCCTGGAAAAATTCCCCAACGCTTTCCTAACACCCAAACACATTCTAAAGTGCCCAGCACTCACTCCCCATGTTTTTCAATTGCGTATGGTGCCAATTGAGGCCAACTTAAGAGTGAACTGTATAGTACTCTTAAGTTGTTTAAGTACTCTTAAGTTTAAGAGTATAGTAAGAGTGAACTGTAACTACCTGTATAGTGAAGCGGCGCCATTGCTAGCGGACGCTATCGTGAAGACTTTTGACTTGATTTAACTTTAATAATTATATTTTAAATCCTTGTACATGATAACAACAATTGTATGTGGGAAAACTAAAAACCGACGTTCATTTCTTTTCCTTTCTTTCAATTTGAACACGCCTCTAATTTCACTCTTCAAAACTCTTTGGGGGGAAAAAAACAATTGTATGAGGATTTTTCCTCTCTGCTTTTCCGGCCTGATGGCTAATGGTCTGACTTTGTTACCACAGGCTTCAGATTCGAATCCTAGCGGTGACATGAATGTTTGTTAGTGGTTCGGAATCCACGTTAAACTGTAGGTCCCGGTCTAATTAACATGGGATTAAAGTAAAGGAAAACGTATGTAAAGCAGATTCATTGTCACCCAAGGTGCACCACAGGAATATCTGCTGTACTCAAGACCTGATTTAGATGAGAGGCCCTAGGCTATTCCACTTGTGAGGCCCTTTCACCACCAAATTTTTAAGTTTGTAAATTACATGAGAGATAATAAAATATATAATTACTGATGTATATCAATATGTTAAATGAAACATGTTGTGATGGGTACTAACCTTTATAAAAAAAAAATGTGGCACGGATAATAAATAAAAAAAAAAAAAAAAAAAAGTCGAACACTTATTTGGACATTTATTCTCGGCACCCTATGTAGTACTTGTAACAATGACTAATCAAACATAACGCACAACATTTACAAAGAAACAAATTCAAATAATAATAATCTTTGACTACGAAAATTAATGCAATTAAATTAGTTTTATTCTAATTTTGCTAACAATTTGGATGTAGGCCCTCTTGATCTTGAGGCCCTAGGCTGAAGCTTAGTTAGCCTATAGGAAAATCCGCCCCTGGCTGTACTAAACAAACACCTTAGATGAACTTCACCAGAAAGAAATGAAAATTCCCCGTCTTCATTTCTCCTCTAATCTTGTTCCTGGCGGTCTCATGGGTGTTTGTCAATGGTTCGAAATCCACGTTAAATTGTAGGTCCCGGTCTAATTGGCTCATTTTGTGCCCAAAATCACCATTGAGACAAACCAACCTGCATTTTTTTTTTCTGTAGTCAACATGAAGAACATGACTATGCCACTACAATATCTGCTTATTCAATTCCTTCTATTAGCTCACTCTCCTTATATATACCTAATTGTACCGAATTTAACTTTTAAATTCTTTTATATTTTATCTTACTTTTTATAAATAGTATTTTTTTATATATATATATATTTTTTTTTTCTTGAGTACATACTTAATTTGAATGTTTAGAAACATTTATCTTTAATTTTACTAACAATAATTAAAATTCCAAGCATATTTATGAATTAAGATGAGGAGGTTTAAGGGGTATTTCCCCCTGTTGGTACTCCGTAATCGGTACGCTAGTTTCCAGTCCTTATATATATCTTGTTCAAATTTTCAATCATTCATAAAATACTTCTTATCCAACCACTCAAGTTCAAATACATAACATCCAGTGTCATCCACTACAAGTTGTATGTAATGCAGTTTTTTCAAATATTAATTTAGTAATTAAATTTAATTAGTTTTTTTTTTTTACATTTAAGTTGCATATATCTACCAATAGATGATGGAGCACCCGTCGGTAGAAGTGTGACTTAGCTCCCTTACGATCTACAGTCATGAGACCGGGACGTACAGTTTGAAGTGGATTCCGATCGACTACAAACATACATGGCAACAGCGGGACTCAAACCCGTAACTTGTGGCACCGAGTGCCTATTATGACGTAGAATAAAATATTAGTGTTGACATACCAGCCTTACAGTTTGATCCTCGTTTTCTAATATTATGTTATGGACCTCACAGCTGCGGGGAAAGCCTGATGGCCAATTGGCTAGCGCTCAGGCCTTTGGTACCATAGGCTCCAGGTTCAAATTCTGGCAGTGGCATGGATGTTTGTTCGTGGTTCAGAATCCACTTTAAATTGTAGGTCTCGGTCTGTTTAGCCCTCGTGTGCACAAAAGGACCATAGAGACAAACCACACTGCGTTGGATGAAAGGTGGACTGAAAGTACCCCTCTCGCTTTTGCGTATCGCATGGGAGACCTGGGAAAATTCCCAACAGGCAGCCTGACTATCGATGCGAGGCACTTTACAAAGTGTCACAATTGTCCATTGAGGTCTCTCGTTTCTGAAAGCAATATCTGCAACGGACACTGCCAATGGATTCGAATCTGAATTTCCATGCCTTATCACTGGTCTCTGAATAACGCTTTGTTTTCAAGAGGAATTTTCATGTACTTAGGTCACCAAAAAAATTTGAAATTTCTTCAGTAATACTATTAGTTCCCTTCAGTTTAAGTGCTCTATGTGTATATTGTAGAGCATGTGTGTATATGACTACGTGTATGTTCTATGTGTATATAGATGGCTGAGTGACTAGCATTCTGGCGCTCGGTGCCACAGGTTTCGGATTCGAGTCCCAGCGGTGTCATTAATGTTTGTAATGGTTCGGAATCCACTTTAAACCGTAGGTTCCGATCTAATATGACTACTGCAGCACACCGCATCACTGTGCCTAGAGATGAGTTGCCCATATACAGATTGGTAATGATGTGGGCGAGAAGTTGGATTACATGCTACAATCATATGAGACCAGGACCTACGGCTTAAAGTAGATTCCGAACCCCTACAAACATTCATGGCACCGCCGCGACTCGAATCGCCAACCCGAGACACCGAGCACCAGAGCGCTTGCCCATCTGCCATTCAGGTCCCGGTCTAATATGACTGTAGAGTGTAGGGCTGACAATTCTAACCCGTAAAAGAAAACATCTCCTGCTTCGAAATCTACCAGTAGGCAGCCGCCTTGGCCACCATGGGACTGTTGCGCCATGGCACCGCCGGGACTTGAACCTGTGGTACCGAGCCCCAGACACTCGGTCATTCAGGTCCATGACATCTCTTGCTGACAGACATATTACAGAAACCAGTAACATAAAAAAAATTTTAAGTCAATTCCTACTTTTTTTTCACTATATTGCAGAAAAGTCCTTTAGAAAGAAAATTGAAATTTTCCTCTTGCATCTGGCGCCATCTATTATTAGATACATGCAACTTAAATCTAAAAAAAAACTAAAATTAATTAATTAAATTTAATTAAAGACTTAATATTTGAAAAAAAAAAAAACTGTATTAACACCAAGTAACATCCACTACAAGTTCAAAAAAATGTATTTGAACTTGAGTGGATGAATAAAAAGTATTTTATGAACGATTGAAAATTTGAACAAGATATATATAGGGAGAGTGTGAACTCATAATAGAAATAAGAATTGAAAAAAAAAAATCATCAGTGAATAAGTTTCGTATAATCAGGTACAAAGAATACAATGTTAAAATATTAATGAAAAATGTGTCAATTATAAATGGACTGGAATTTATTTTATTAATAGATAACGATCTTAATTGACATCCACAATATTAAGAAATTGTACTGAAATATTTATTTGCGAATTACTATGCATAAGGATAACATTAACTTGATTTCATTCTTTTTGTATATCCATTTTTATCGGACTTCATTTGAAGCAAAGTCCATTATCTTTAAAGCGAACAGCAAAATCCCATTAGTCTGTGGAAAGATAAAGTTAGCGTTATTATTGAAGTATTGAGCAATTTTAGTAGTTTCTCATTGAATTTTCTTTTAAAGGATATCGCTTTTTTCATAAGTGGTTTTGCGAAAACCTTTCAATATCTATTTAGAAAGCTTTGTCTTAAATGAATGATATAAATGTGTCTGATGAAATGTTCTAAGCATATAATTCGAAAAAACGCTTCTGCTGCAAACTTTTTGAGGTAACTAATAACGTTTATGTTTGTTAAAATAATTATAAAAAAAAAAAAACGAAATTCATTTTTTGAATGAGATATCGCTGAAAAAAATATGCTGGTGAACTGTATAGAATTTTGGAATAATTGTATTGTGCATGGCTATTTTTGTGAATTTTTATATGCTTTAAAAATTGATCAGATAAATATGGATTTGTCAATATCTGAGAATTTTTTATGATTTGATATCGCTGAAAACAAAATTCTGGTGAACTGTATAGAAGTTTGGAATAATTGTATCATGCATGGCTATTTTTGTGAATTCTTATATTCTTTAATTATTGATTAGATAAATATGGATCTGAGAATTTTTCATAAAATTATTTTGTGATTATGTGGTAATTCGTATTGTTGGCAAGCATCATATATATTTAAACTTGAGGACACATGCACTTTTTAAGACTTTGAATGAATCGCAAGCCATTTTTATTTGGTATAATATGTGATTCCACGTTAAAAACATGACTATTATTTCATCTATGAGTGATTATCTAAAAAATTTTACTATATAATTGTAAGCATAATTTATGGATTCATTGAAAATATGCAACGAAATTAATCTCAAATTGAACGAATACAAAACTGTTTCTTGGATTTCTCTAAAATGATAAGCTAACATCCAACAAAGATTTTTCAACTTTTTGCTTACCTACTTCATCTAATACCCAAGAATAAGAAAAAAAGTATAACAGTTTTAGAGTATAAAATTATAATTTAAAAAAAAATGACAAAGTTGAAGAAGAGAAAAGTTGATTCATGCTCAACAGACAGCGAAACAAACTCAACATATAATGAAATAAATTCAAGATGGTTGATCAGGTGCTTTATCGTCATCGGCATACCATTCTACGATTATGGACTAGAGCAAAACAAAAAAATAATGACCACCATGAAATTGCTCTTGGAACTCTTTTTCACATCATTTGGTGTGTATCTCATTTACAACAGCTTCATTGGATTTCCAGCCCACAGTTTGTTTCTCTTTCTGACAACTGCAGCTTTGACCATCACACTGATGACATTCAGATTGTCTGTAGCTTTTAAACGTTCTCAGATACTTCACATGGTAACTGCATTGAAGAAGTTCAGAAACAAACACTACAAGGAATATCATAGATGTACAAAGTATGAAATAGCAATTGCATGTGGATTTATAATTGGCATACCATTAATCACCAGTTTCATATTCATGTTATTCCTAATTCAGAGCTCAGATGAGGCTAAATATAGTTTAAAACCAAATATAATGCATGATTGCGTGGAAAATCCTACTTGTGTTACCCTAGTATTTCCTATATACAGCAGTGTATATACTTTATATTATATCATCACACCAAGTTTGTGTATGACGCTTTTCTTTTTCACGTATAGAACATATGAAAATTCACTGAAGTGCATGCTAGTAGGAATTCATCACAGCTTGGTGACTAATCTAACATGTCAAAACATCGATAAAAACATGTCTTCCATTATAGAAGCTACAAAAGTTCATCAACTCATTGAAGATGTGCTGTCTCCAAGCATCTTTTTAACTTATGTGCTAGTTTTCATAAATTTTTTGCTTCTTGTTACAATCAATGCAACTGAGTTTGATAACAGCATTGTGAATTTAAAAACAGTTGGTTGCCTTATTATGCTAGCATGGAGTTCTGGTTGCTTTTTTCATTTAACTTTAATTGGTGCAAAGTTAACGGACATCTGTAATGAGTGGAAATATCTTCAGCAAAACATTGTTCACAATTGCACTCGAAAGCAAATCTATGGATCAGATGTGATTTTGCATTTGCTTTTGTTTAATGAAACTTCTAAGCTAAATCTTGCTTTTACTGGCTGGGGAATGTTTCAGTTGGACAGAAGTCTTCTTCTTACAATGGTTGGTGTAATTATATCTTATGGTGTCCTTATTGTCACAATATAGCACAACTAGTGATTACTGAAATATTTAATATTTTTAAAATGGTTAAAATATCATACCTTTTTATTATTGTAAATTAATGATTATTCAATTAAGTAAGAAATTAAAAATCAATAAATTAATGATACTGTATGTTACTAACAAAAGAAAATAATTAAATGTAATCAATGTTATTAGCAACTTTTTTTTTTTATTAATGTGAATGATAATCAAAGCATAAATATTTAAAAGGATCTAAGGGAATTTAATAATATTAGGAAAAAATCTTAAAACTAGGCTGCTATTTCAGGAGCTTTAATAAATATTTTTTTCTTTTTGTGGGAAATTATTCAAAATGGAACATTACATTTCAGTACACAAATCAATTAATTAATAATTATACTAAATTTTCATTTAGTTTACTATTATTAAAATATAAGCTGAATTATGCATAGCTAGAAAGATATTTAGTTTAATAAAGAAAAAGGTAAGAAGGCATAGACAAAGGTAACTTAATTTGTTATAATGGCTGTAAAAGCAATTATTTTGAGAAATAATGCATTATAGGTTTTAAGTGTAGCATAGGATATTTTGATATAAAAATTTCACATATTTTTTTCCCCAATATTACTTCTTATGCTAAAACATATTAAGTCTTTGTAATTAATCAGTTTCTTTTTCTTAATCAAATTCTTAAAATGCATTTGTTTCTCGATGTTCGTCATCAACATATATATAACATTTTACCTGAAATGAAAAAGGATAATATTCATAATTGTTTATAGTAATATAAGCTTTGTTTTGAATAACAAAAATATCATGCATAAAATTTAAGGAATGATTTGTCATTTCCTGAGTTTATTATGATGTAATGATACTTAATGAATTGAAAAGTATAATGTTTTAATAATTATCAAATATGACTTCTTTAAATTGCATTTTTTTAAAATATTTAGATAAAATCAAATTATATGATGCTGTAAAATCAGAGTAAATGTTAGCTGCATGATTTTTTTTGCAGCAATTTTGTCCCAAATAACTTCTTACTTTGGTAAAAAAGAAAAAAAAGAGTGAAATATTTCATTTTATTATAACAAGTTATTAAATTGTATCTGACATAAGTGAAAGTTCTTTAAATACTATATTATTAAAAATTTAATTCTTTTAAATAAATGTTTTTTAAAAATAATGTAAAGTCATTTTTTAAATATTAACTTTAAAAAAAATAGTTGTAGATTTGAATATCAGCAGTCCCAAATTTAATAAATATATATTGCTACTGATGAAGATCTAATAACATATATAAACAGTAATAACCTTTCAAATATATATAAAAATGTAATGCATATTTTTATAATGTACGTGTTTATGTTAGTTTGAAAGTTTTTTATTACACTTTAGCTAAACTTAAAATAACTAAATAGAAATGCAATTTTATTGTTTTTTTACTTTAGGTTTTTAATATTTAATCTAATTATTTCAAATGTATATAAAATTTTTTATGCCTATAATGTACATGTATGATAATTTTAATTATAATCCTTAATTTATATACTAGAACTAAGTTTTAACCATATAATTAAAATAAATCTAACAGTTTCTTGAACTAAAAACAATATTAGTTTATTCAATACAATAAATATGTAATATTAGAAGTTGTCTATAAAATGAAGAGAAATTTTAGACTAAGATTTCATTTTATCACAAAATTATTATTATTCTAATAAATATAGATTTTATATTAACTATATTTAAGGTATTTATAAAAAAGGGATAAAATTGTGTTCATGTGCATGTTTCTGGACATATACTTATAATAACTGTGCAATTGATTAACTAAGAAAATTGCTAACTTGTTTCAGTGTTTGTATTTATTAAAAATATTTATTTACAATATATTACATAATTTAGAAGCAGCATACTTTTAAAGTAAAGCATTTGCACGTTCTTCTTGGCCATTCGCTTTCAAGATGTTAATATAAACAGATTTCAAATCTTTACGCTTTGGATATTTGACGAGAATTTCTTCGTACAAACTCAGGCTTTTTTCAATATCTCCATGCTTGTACTCTAGTTGAGCAAACCTTCCCATAATATTTGGATCTAAAATTAAAAATAAGTTGATATATTTTTATCAAGAATATTAACACTCAAATTTTTAGAAATGTCAGAAATTTATATATTTAAAAGCCAAATTAATGCATTTAATTATGCTTATTTGAAAAGTTGTACAGATACAGTAAACTGATGACATATTCAAAGTTGTTACTTCTAAAAACAATTTTATATGATGTAATATATTTGGTGCCATTTTAGTAGTCATGAAAATGCAAGAAATTTAATTTAAAAAATGTTATTAATATATCTAAATAAAGACATTATCCACAATAACAGGAAATGTCATAAGTTTTTTTTTTTTTTCAATACAATGAGACGAAAAAAAAAAAAAAAAAAAGAATTTCTAGAGGTTTATAAAACAATAGTTTCCCAATATATATCATTATAATAAATAAATATTTTCATAGTTTATATGTGTGCAATACTAAAGAGAAACTTTTTTATAACTTTCATTTGTATAGAAATCAAATAAGTCTTCAGGTTGTCTATGAAAGATAAAATCAACTCAATAAATCATTAAAGCATGAAATTTTATCACTAAATTTTCTTGAAAGTAATTATGAAAAATCTGAACTACTGCTTACTTTCTTCAGAGAATTATTTTGTTAAAGAAAAGGAACATTTTCTATATTATATATATGCAATAACATTCACTATACAGAATGTTCTATGCGAATGAAAATTGATAACTTAAAAAAATATTTATATATGGGAAATATTTTATGCAGTTATGAAATTCTGTCACACAAAAGGTAATAATACATTGTTTATATTGACATAATGAGATTCAATTGACAATTTTTCAGAGTAGTAAACTAAAAAAAAAAAAAAAAAACCACAATATAGTACCCAATATATTTATATTAACTGACAATCATATATATTTAATAAAATATTAATTAGAGAAGTGTTAATCTAATTCAAAATTTTTACTAATTAAATTTTCATTACTTTTAAAAAAGTAGATTCCTTAAAGTCTAACAATATATTGTTTAATAACATTACTTTTATCTTTTTAGATCTAAATATTATGAAATTTGTGCTTCATTAATAAATTCACCTCACGAATAAACATCTTAGCAAGTTAATGTGATAACATATTAAATTACTGAAAATAATGTTAATTACTTTTAGAGCTTTATTTCAGAGAAAATTATTCTGAATCACTGTGAAATTGACAATAAATTAATTTGAAATGTGGTTTTAAACAAAAATAACATTCATACAAAAAAGTTTTGTGTAAGGATCGTTAAAAAAAACAACAACTTCAGATTCAGTGAATTGGTCTTTAAATTCAAGGTTCTCTAAACATTGAATCTAAAAACAGTGTTTATTAAACAAATGTAATCAATATCATTTAACTTTCTATTACTTTTTGTATGCATTGATTTTTTAAGAAAGATATAACAACATTGCAAATAGCAACGAACATATAAAATATAATAGCGTTGAATAGATCAAGATAAAAAGATATTTATTATAGATAAAAATATAGCAATGTTGAATAGATCAAGAACATTATGAAGAATGAATTGCTCAAGAATCTCTAAAAGAATATACAAAAGTAAGATAAATCTCCTCGTAAATGAAGAGTGAAGTATTTCCCAGTTCTACAAGAAACGTTATCACATTCAATAGCCAAAAGAATATATGAAAGTTCGAAAATTCTAGACATAAATGAAGTATTTCAAATATGATAAGAAGCACTATACATATATATAAGCACAGAAAAATGCCAAAAGTGATAAATGTGAAACTTCAAGAAGAAATTGATCAACACACTATGAGTAGTTATAGCTATTGGATATACAAATGTGCTTTAAAACCATACTACAAAATCCTTCAAACAAAAGTAAAATTCTCCAGAAAATTCCTTAAGACTAATGTTATTCATAAAGCATTTCAAGAGTTAAGAGGACCAAAATACCATTTTCAACCAAAATTTGAAATGGAGTTTTATTTGCTTGGTTCACAAACCAGGACATCATGTTCACATATGATAAAATATGTATAGATTGCAAAAAGATACCTCTTAAATAAACATTTGTTGTGCCCACAAAAATGGTGCAACACAGAAATTTAAATATCTAACACCTACAGTACTGCAAACATATACTGTATTGCATACACTGTATTTCATTTTAAATTGTGTATAACTCTCTAATGGAGAGAATATGTAACATAGAAGTTTCTTTATATAACACTTTGAAAATGATATGCACTTACAAAGTTAATTATTAGAATTGCCAAAATTTTGATACATTTCTTAATCCATTTCAAAATCAATAATTTTCATGAAACAAAAATAGATAAAAATTTGATGTCATTAAAATCTGAATAATATCAAAAGTTGTTTTTTTAGATAACAGAAAATACAACAGCTAGATTTCAATATTCAGTTTAAAATAACCAGCATTTGATTTAATGTAGCATTAATATAACAAGATTTAATTTAGAATTATTGTAGTTAATAATATAGCAGCAAATAATTATTGGCATACTATATAAGGATATGAAATATGCCACAAAAAGGAATTAAACTATTACTCAATATATAATGCCAAGTTTTTTAGAAAACAGCAAAACTGAATTTTATATAATCTAACGCTTTTGAATTATGTTTTTAAAATATAAGCATAGATTATTTTACTTTAACTTTTTTATTAATTATTAAATGACAAATGTATAAAAATTTCAGACTGTCAAATAAATTGACATATATGTATATAAGCACTAAGCCTTAAACCTTTAAAATAGTCATCATTAATATTATTTATTAATCAACTATTTCTTGAATTAAAAAACTACAAGAAATTTTTTTTAAATCAATAAAAATAAACACTAAAATAAGAAATATCAAAATCACTGACACTTAACAAATCCAAAAAACTTTGGTAAGAAATAAATTTATACTATTACTGAGTCAGAACTATTTTAACAAATGAATACCAATTTTAAATTGAAATGAAGGTTTTATTGAATGCAGGTAAAGGTTTAATAAAAGAGAGAGAGAAGGCAGATGGAGCTGATGACTTCATCTAGGTTATTATTAGTTAAAACTTTAACAGTGATCATTTGAATTTACCAAATGAGAGATTCAAAAAATAATTTTCATAAATTAAAATCTTAATATCCTGTTCATAAAACATTCTTTTTTCTTCATGAAACCAGAGGAATATCTATTATAAAAAGTATATGGACCAGTAAATTATAAAACTTTTAAGACCCATAATTCTATAAAATTGATTAATGTTAACCATGAAACAGAATAGCATTGAATATTAAATGAATCAAACATGTAAAATAATGAAAAATAGCTTCTAAAATGTCCTTGATAACAAAACTATTACTATGGGGGGGGAACATATATAATTAAAAAATATATTACAATTCATACATACATTCTTTGGCAGGAATACATTTCAAACTTCTGCTATACAGATTCCTAGCTTCTTTAGTTTTCCCAACTTTCATATAGTATGTTAATAAAGTAAGATAAACATCTGTGTCTGCCTTGAAGTGCTTAAAAATTCTTTGGCAAAATTCTTCTATTTCCTGAAAAATATTAATATAATTTCTGAAATTAAGAAATACATTAATTCTACTATTCCTGAATTAAACTATTTCTCTAACTAAAAAAGAAATGTATTTATAAAAAAAAAACATTATTCAGCATAATCCTACAGTAATATAGTTTAAAATAATCTGAATATGGTTGCTAAATATGCAGAAGGATGTCCCAATATCATATACTGATATTAAAAAATCTCTTTTTAACAGGTACAGTACAGCAAGCACTTTTCCCCCTACATTCAATAATTCAGCACTTTTTATAATCTCTTACCAATAGGGTTGTTTGATTTCCAATTTTTTCCTGCAGATTTGTTTGTTTCTTTTTGATCATTTAGTAGTGAGTCGCCTGATGGCCAATTGACTCTGGCTGTTGAAACCACAGGCTTCAGGTTCAATGTTTGCTAGGGGTTTAGAATTCCACTTTAAACTGTAGGTCCAGGTCCCTTTAGCCTGATGTGTGTACAAAATGACCATAGAGTGACAAACCAAACCATTTAGTAGTGATACAATGCAGTTCCCTTTTTTGCTCAGTGTTTATGGTATCTAAAAGATCTCATTTCAATACAGCATCAAATTTATAAATTTGTGTATAATTCGATAAGATTTTTTAATAAAGATGTTCGAATCTTGCAAGTGACACAAGACATATTTTTAAACTTTAAGGCAGGTTCAAGTGTATTATTTCTTGCAATAGAATAACTAATCAAAATTGGTTTTTTAACTATCATTGTACAGTATTAATTTTTCTTATCATTCTACAGAATTAATTTTTATACAGTGTTTTTTATTTATAAATACAAGAATATTAGAATGTCCAATACATGAATTTTGATTTTATAATTGCTAGAATGATGAAACATATAGTTGGATATTTATATTGTCTGCACAGGTTCAGAATATGAGTAAACACATTAAATATGTACATTTTAATTTTTAAAATTTTAATCTACATCTTTGGTATTCCCATTCAAACTGAACTGACTTTCAAAAATCTGGCAAAATCACTAATTATGCTGGATTAAAGAGCATTTGTCTTACATAGTATATAGATCTATGTTTTATATGAAATAGTATTATATGTATTTTTTAAGTAATATACTTTCTAGTTTTTCAAAATTTAAGTGTTAAGTTATTTATACATTCAGATGTGTTTTAGTACTGAAGGTGTATTATTTTACAGTTTTTGAATTGAAATCATTTACTATAATACTGTAATTTAAGAATGTAAGGAAATTGCTTAAGGCACAATTGTCATACACTATTAAAAAACTGCTATGAAAATGCATAAATTAAATTTTTCGAAAATTTTTTTCTTTACACCGCCATATCCATTTTTTAACTCTAATGTTTGGTAAAATTTTAATTGTGTTATATCCTTTTTATATTTGAATGAACACAAGCTAACACCCAGATGATATAAATTCCTCCTCTTAAAACTTAATAATAGATGCTAAGAAAACAAAGTTTGCCTTTAATAGAGTTACAAAAAAATGGAAAACAAAAGTGTTCATGATATATGTCTAGACATTTAATGAACTTGAATTGCTCAAAAATTAATTTTTAATCTGTGATAAGGTAACATTACAACAATATCCTTCATAAACAAAAACAAACTTGAAGTACAAAAAAAAAGTTATTTTATCAATAAATAGCAATATACAATTAAAAAATAAACATTGTATTTACCTCTGCTTTTTCCGTAGTACATAGTAAATTTAACATATGCAGATATGTTTTCTTTTTATCAGTAAATTTCAGAGCTTCCTCAAAAACTGTAAATAAAGATTTATTGTTTCCATGAAAAGCTTCTAAATTCATTAAGGCTTTCCACAGATTCAGTTTTTCTTCATCTTCTCTAAAAATATAGAACAATACTTAATAATACAATATATAAAAATTTGGAACAGAAATAATCATAAAAAAAAATAAATAATAATAAGTGAATTTTTAATTGCCATCAAACTTATATCATATATATATGAATAATATTGCATTGAAATAAAAGTTATTAATGAAAAATTCCATGAAAAGATATCGGAAATGACTGCAGGTTTTGATGAAATTCTATAATTTCTATCGATAACAAAATTAATTAGTTGATGTTTAGGTGTTAATTTCTTTACTCAGAGATATTTTGCATATTTATATTAAATAAAATAAAGAATATCATAAAAATAGTAAGTCAAATATCATATATTGAGAAATTTCAAATTGGATGAATATATTTATAAATTACAATTTACTAAAGAAAAAAATTACTAACTTGTTTTATTTAAAAGAAGACAGGAATAACATTTTGCTGTTTAATGAATTTTCAATCATTAGCCAAAATAATATACCTGCTTCAAATGCAGTCAATTTAATATATTTTACAATTAAACATTTAATTTCTTAAACAGTTCACTTTAAAACTTGAATTCAAAGATTCATTGAAAAGATAGATTCAACATTTAATTGAAAATTGTTTTTATTGCTGTTAGTGATCTCACTCAAAAAATCAATTTTTAAATAAGAAAATAAACAAGAATTACTTCCTAGCAAATACCAGCCTATTTATTTTTAATTTATATTAATTGATAGAAATTTTTTTTCTTCTGAAAACCAACATTTAAAGAATTTTTAGATAAATTGTTGAACCAATTGAGAGAGAGGTTTATTAATCACAAAAGTATATTACAAAAACTTGATGTACTTTTTGGAGTAATGATTAATTGACATAAGCAAAAGTTATATGACTTTATAGGTTTTTGTTAAGTTTTATAATATTTCAAGTAGCCCCTCCATTTTAGAAAGTGAATTAAAATTGTGGTTGAAATGGAATAATCACTTAATCTTATATAAGAATATTTGAAATTTTTTTTTTTTATCCAACTAAGAATAAATAGGATCACATATTTCTTTTCAGAGAAAACAAAAAGTATTCACATTTATTGATACGAAGTTGAATATTAACTTCAATTTTTTAATTATATTGATATCAAATAATGAAATAAATATGCGAATCACTGATGTTGACCTTATTTAATATGAATATAACAAATGTATAGCATTACCTAATATGCACCATGAAGATAGAAGACAAAATTTAACATAATAGTTCATTAAATATTTGGCAGAAAAAAATATAAAGCAAACATAAAAAACTGTAACTCTTAACAAGATTTGGCCAGAGAAATACTTAGATAAATAGCTAATCTACAATGATGAAGCTAAATATGACGATAAATTATTATTAAAACATTTGTTAATCTAATGTTGAATCATATATAATACATAAATTTATGAATGGATTTATGTTTACTGATAAGCTAATGTACACAAATATTGAATGAACCCATTTAAAATATAGTTTTTTTACATGTTTTATATTAAATATAAATATATATTTTACATAAAAGAACTATTATTTTTTTCTTAAAAATAATTTGTTAAAATTTGAATATTGGGTGCATGTCAAAGAATAGAAATACTTATTATTTATTGTTCTTTTACTGGAACTAATAATTTTTAACATAAGCATTTGTTATTCTTAATGCAAATAAAGCCATTTCCATTGTCTTAAGTATGAAATTTTATAGCACCTTTGTTCTCAATTGATTTTTAAATATTTAAAAATATATTTTGTAGAGTTTTGTGTACTAAAGAATACATATATTAATACAAAACTAAATTCTAACAAGTAAAAAAAAAATTGCTCTCATAATTATTATTATTATTTTAATATTTTTAACTGTAATTTACTTACACTGAGATTTTAGTTATTGTATTAGCTTCGATAATTGACATGTGGACAAATGTAACAGATGGAGTCATTGGGATGAGCGAAAGAAACATTCTTGAGAAAGCATAAAAAGTTAACATGTGTTTTGCTATTGTCTATGCATTTCTTACTGTGGAAAATTTCATGTCTAGCCACTGCTCTTCTTTGTTCCAATGTGCACTGTAGGCTAACGGTTGGAACATCAAACATACAAAGTTTCTCTTATTGGTTTCGCACATGCAAAGCTAATAATATAGTCCTTATTTTGTTGTAGAAAGCAAAATATTAATTTTCAACAGAACACTGCAGGGTATTTAAAATATTTTTGTTGCATGACAACTTTTTTATCCTTGACAAATTGAACCCAAATTGTTGGGTTCAAAATGTAAAATTGCAATAAACGACAGTAAATTCAAGAAAAAATTGTAAATTCACATAAAAGACAGAGGTCTTACATATCTAGATTTCATTTTATTTTATTCAATTTTCTGGTATAAATTTCATTTTATTGTCTTATTCGCTGAATGCTAACATATTAATTGCAATGGACAAATATTTTGTTTGAATCAATGTATTGGAATGTTCTAAAGAATTAATACATTGGAAATTTTAGACATTAGAATATTCTAAAGAAATATGGCTTTATTAATAATGTTAAAGGGAAAGAAAAAAATTTTTTTTATCTATTATTATAGCTTTAAAACTTCAAAATATCATTATTACTCAAGAGTTCTAGTATTATTACCCCTGTCTTGAGTCTTTAGAAAGATTCAAGACAGTGATAATAATGCTATGTCCTCATCTAGTAATACATAGCTGTCGAATTCTGGGGCATATTCAGTTTTGCTATCAATGTTTTTTCTTTTCAGAGTATGAAAAAAAATGTAATTAATTTTATCAATTATGCTTATTACATTTACAATATCTTTCATTTTTGTAGCCTTTTACATTGCCATATTCAAACTGTGGAATGTGCATAAACATAAAAATGATTGAGGATATAATATGGAAGTGACTGCTTGTATCCCATTAAATTTTTCACTTATGGAAGTTGCACCATCAAAAATCTTGTTTATATAAAAATGATAAATCAATTTCATAATTTTTAAGACATTATAGTATTTGTCAAAGATTTTACTATCGTATTTGAAATAGGTACAAACTGTAAAAATTGTTTGCATATTTTATTATTTATATAATCAATGAAAACAGTTAAATTGAGTTTATATCACAGGTTTCATTGACTAATATGCAAAAACACATGGAGAAATTAATGGCTTGCACTATCTGTCATAGAATTAGTTTAATAAGCAGATATTATTCGGTTTTGAATATTATAACTAATATAAGTAACATTTTAAGCAGCATGTTGAAAATGATCACAGGCATTGATTCTTTCTCTGACAAGCATTTAATACTCAGAATTCTAATGTTTAAAATATGTACATACATATACAAGTTCTATTTCAAAATATATTGGAAAATATAATAAAAGACTTTATATTATATTTTAACAGTGAGATGACAAATAAAAATATTATGTTAAATTTTTTTTTTTTTTTAAATATATTTAATTTTTAAAAACATTCTACCTGTAATTGATTGTTTGAATTCCTCTACGAACAACATATCTTGCTTTGTTAACATCTGCTAGCTTTAGATGATATATCATATATATAACCCAAGCTTTAGCACTATTAGGATAAGTTGATACCAAAGCTTCTGCTTCATCTACACTTTCAGCTTCTTCATACTTAGAATTCGTTGGATCAAATTCTGTTAGCTATAAGAGAGAAAAAAAAAGTTAGCATTGAAATAAAATGGGAAGGCAAAAAGAAAGTAGATTTGAGTTCAGTAATAAATAGAAGTATCCTATATATGTCTTATCCTATATATGCAGGCGTCAGGTTGAATCTTGGTGATGCCATGGATGTTTGTTAGTGGTTTGAAATCCACATTAAACTGTACGTCCCTGTCTAATTAGCCTAAAGTGCACAAAAAAATGACCGTAGAGTGACAAACCAAACCTATATATGCATTTTAAAACTGATGAAAATTATTAATATAAATTAACTGTTTTTAACATTATATTTAGCACAAAAAAAAGTATTTTGTTTAATAATTAAAAAGGAATTCTATACAATTGCTTTAAAAATTTTTAAATATAAAAGTAGAAAAATTTTAATTACTAAGCATTATTTTTATTTGCCTTGTATTATTTGCTTCTGGTATTAATAAACAGGCATTATCACTTTTTTTTTGTGCCTTTTCGCTTTCTTTAGGAAATGAAATAATTTAGATAAATTGTAATTTTAACTATTTACTTATAAGACTTTTTTTTATATACTCATCTTAATTTAAAGTTACAAAATTTTTCTGAAAGAATCTCTATTTTTAAATTATGCAATCACATTTCCCTTATATGCATTACATTTTAATTTCCTTCTATAAAAACATTTCTGGAACTGTTCATTTTCTGAAAAAATCAAATTAAATTTTACTTTGATAAATTAGGTGAAAATATAAAGTGAAGATAACATCGTAATACAAAAAAAATTCTACAAAAAATATATTTAAAAGAATAACCAGTTTCTCATTTTTAATATCATTGACATTATTATTAAAAAAATTAACAAAATTTCTTCACATAAGCCATTTTCCTTGTATAATCTCTTTTTTGAATGATATCTTTTTGAAACTGTTATATGATAGACATTTCCTGTCATGGTCAAATTGAAAATGTTAATATAAGCTCCACATAATTTTGATAAATCTTTTAAAGTTATACAAATAAAAAAGGAAAGATTAAACTCAAATACAATCACATTTAATAAGTTCTGTTTTGTTGTTACAGAATAACTTTTATTTAATTAAACAACTTATCTAATTTTTAAGATTAAAATGCACTGGAGAAAGTTACAATATATATATTTAAACATATATTTTTTAAATTAATACATGGAAGTATAGAAATATATCTTAAAAAAAAAAACAGAATAGTCTTTGAATTGGTCTATTGTGAGATATGTCAGAAACAGCTTCACCAAAATGTGACACTGGAAAATATTTTGCAATTTACATGTATGATATTAGCACTGGATAAAATTCCAATTAGAAATTTTGTTTTATATAAATATGCTTCATTATTATTAGATTTCACATATCATTGATTCTGTCAATAAAGCAATATACTAATTAAAGAACTCTTCTTTATTATTTTTTAAAAATATGTTTTGTGCTGTCTTGTTTTTACATTATAATAAATATGAATTTACAAATCTTTTGCTTTATCTTACATATTAAAAATTATAAAGAAAATTAAATTCTGATTTTTCTATCATTTACTGAATGATCTAAAAAATAAATAAATAAATAATGATTGATAATGTTATATTTTTTCCCACAAATATCATTTCGATGGAACCACATACTTCTATATAATTAACAAAATTCTTTTCGTTTGTAAGAAATATGAAAAAAAAAAAAAAAAAAAAAAAGAGATATTAGGACATGGGGTCCATTGAGACAAACTATAAATTCCAGAATATTTCAAAACAAAGTTGTTAAAAATCACATTAGATGGCTATAAAATCACAATAGTTCCAAAAGGATATGTTTAATTATGATTTCAAGTCAATACATGCAGATCAGCTTTTGTCATATTAAAAAGTAATTTTTCTTACCTTTGTTAATGTAGATATTACATTTAATCCATTGGGCAAAAAAATTAATTTAAGAATAGTAATATTTTTATAATCAATTAAAACTTTCTAACTAATATAAATTATAATTCAATATGCTGAAGATAATTAAACATTAATATACATTTAGAAACTGTACTAATATGGCTCATTAGAATATTGATGTAATAATACTGACTCATGGGACAACGATCCAAATATACGCCATTTTCTTCTTATAGATATATTACACTTAAATTTTTATTAAATAGATTAATAATTAATTCAGAGAACTATGCATGAATACCAATACTGAATTAAAGTTGTATAAAAGCACTGATACTCCAAAAAAATTTAAAATCTTCATCTATTAGTGGATAAAGTGCAAAGTAATTATTTTATACAAATACAGTTCTTTGCTGGGAAAAAAAAAGAAAATGCTGTACTTAAACTGATCAGATTGAAAAACAGAGAATAAAAGGTTTGCTTCCGTCATAAGAAAAATTAACATATGAATATTTTGTCACAAAAATTAAATATAGTAAAAGTTTTATTAATGCATTCAATAACAAATACAGTGACATAAGCAGTATCTTAACTATCATTAAAATTTGCATTAACTTATTATGTAATTATAATAATATAATTGCAAATATGTTATGAAAAACACTTTTAATGATTCATTAACAAACTACTTTATAAATATTCACCATTATACTAATTAATTTTGTCCATACGATAATTATTATTTTTTTAAAGTTACATTATTGTAATTGTTAATAAATAGATATGCCCCGAATATTTTTGTCATAAGTTGTAATTTAATTATTCTTGTTTAATACATAGCATATTGTTTCTACAATATTTCAAAGATAAATATATTTGAAGTGAAAGATTACTTAGAGCAATAAAAAAAAATATTAAGTTGTCTGTCCCAAAGTGCTTTCTCTTTATTTACACTTACTTTTTGATAATGACAACACATTATGTAGATGTTTTGCATAAATTATAACAAAAAAATTCAGAAAAAAATGTACTTTACTTACATTCATATTTGCGATAATTAATTTAATAAATATAACTTTCTAACTTTTAACATGTGGTTACTGCCGGAATTTTTGAAAAGTGCAAACAACATGGCAGTTGCGGTTAAAGTTAGATTATTATTTTTTGAGCTAAATAAGCTGGATGCTAAGCCAATATAAAACAATTCATTTTATAGATGATTGTGAATTATCTTGAAAAGAAAATTAAATTTATTGAACATATGAACAGCCGAATTACATTATGAAAACAATTTAGACAATCAGAAGGTATTGGATTACAAATGTTGCAAAATTTCATTGAACAACATCAGTTGATGGGGGAAAAAAAAAAGACCTTCTCAATATATTTGAAAATTGATGTCAAGATAGAGAATACAATCATAAATGTGAATAAGCAATTAGTAGTCATATATTAAACTAAAATTTAATATTTTAAGAAAGAAATTTTTGAATTATTACTTCACAGTAAAAGAAACAGTTGATTCGACTTTACACTAATCCGCGAACTGTTACGATTTTCTCTTCTTAATAATAAGAAAATTTTTTAAATATTAAGAATCTATTATTTCTTAATTCTTATGGAATCGATTTATCGATAAAATTCAAATAAATATGAAAATGTAGAAGGAAAATGATAATTTATGCAATTTTAATTCGATAAGATTCCACCACTATGTCAATCAACCGTCATTAATTATGTTATGCGACAGAATTTTTTAGTATTAGCTCCTGTTTTAGGGGTGGCTTTTTTCGTTTCCTTGACCACATTCAATTTTGTCAATTTTCATTGAAATCTGTAATTTTTTTTTTAAATTTCACGAGCTTTTATGTGTATTTTTTATTTCTTTCTGGAGATTTTTGTTACATATTTTTTTTTTTCGTGTTGAGAAGGTAATTTAGTTGAGAAACAGCTACAAACTTTCAATCTAAAATTAAATAAGAAATAGTGTTGGCTTGACAACCATGAAGTAAAGAAATAGTTGAAAATATAAATAAGCAGCAGGAATATCTGGAGCAATGCACGCCAGTAGAGGGTGGTGTCAACCAATCATTGCCAAATAAATGGATCTAGTAAAACTAGTTCGATTTCTCGAATAGTCCAGTGCAAACTTTTCAACCGGGTAATTACAAATTTATAATCGATTGCAGACATTTTCTGTTCCTCCTATACCTGTTTCCCGTTAGCAAATTCCTCCCTAAGGACGGGTGTCTTTTCAATAATATCAACTCGTGGGGAGTAGGTCGGAGGGTGTAAGCTGGGATGGGATTTCAACAGTTCTCCAAAAGAAATTTGAGCTTCCACAGGTCTTGATGTGTAAAATCTCCTTTGAGATAATTGTTTCCTTGATATAGACTTGGATGGTAGAGACTTTCAAGGATGCTTCAGAAAGTTCATGCAACCATTCCATGAGGCAACGTGACCCTTCTGGCCGTCAAGTTGGGCTGTCAATCAATACAACTATAGAGTATTCCGTAAAGAAGTGTGCTCCCCTCACATAAAGCAACTTTGGCGAGATTCGCAATAATTACCTCATTTTTTTTTTATTCATATATTGATTTAAAGCCCTTCCACGAGCTAATAATTAAATAATGTGAAATTGTTCTAAAAGATTGTCTGGTGAATGAAAATACAATTTTATTTCAAATTAAAGAGATATTTCTCAAAAAAAAAAAAAAAAAAAAAAAAAAAAAAAAAATCGTTTGAAATTCTACAATTTTTTTTTATTTATATTTTTAAAACTACAGTTATGCATTAAGTTATTTTATTAAATTCTAATTTTTTGGGGTAGCCTGCATATATCGGTAGTCGATTCCTCTATTTATTTATTTATTTTTTGTCTTTTTAAAATTTGTGTTTCAAGTTTTTTATTTTTGTATTTGATTTCATTTCTGATTTTTTTAAAAAATTTTCTTTTTGTTTCAAATATGTTCTGGTTCATGACTTACTTGTGCGTAATTGATCATGTTCTGGAGAATTAATTATCAGTAATTGTATGTAATCCGACGTTGCCTGGATATAGAAATAAAACATTTGTAGTTTTCATAAACATCAAAACATAAATTACATAATTTTTTTTAAATCAAAGTAATAAATTGGCAGACATCGTCATAAAAGTCTGCTGACAAACATCAATATGGAATTCAGCATAGGAATATGAAAACCCAATATTTAAAAATAATCTCAATCGTAGATCAAAACACTTAATGATAATTAAAAATAAAAATAAGATACCCAAACTATAAAGTTAACAAAATTGAAACCCACGAAAGTAGCTGTGACGTCATTTTCTATTTTAAATCTTTAATAAAAAGAAAAATTATCTTATGGTATGAAAGTTTGTTCGCAATAAAAAAATATTTTCATTAAACTGAAAAATAACTAAAAATCTTTCGTCATTTTTAATTACATAGTCGATAAAAAAATCTCCCCCCCAAAAAAAAAAAAAAAAAAAAGTTAGCTTATGGAAATATAAAGATAAACACATACTCTTGCTTAAAATATATATTAGAGAGTTTTTGCGTACCGTACGTTAGTTACCGTAGGACGTCCGTTAGCTTTTTCTCCCTAGCGCGCATGCTCGTAGGAAACTGAGCATGCGCGCTAGGGAGAAAAAGTTAACGGACGTCCTACGGTAACTAACGTACGGTTTGCAAAAACTCTCTATTGATTCATTTAAAACTCCGTAAAAGTGCATTCAAAATAGAGTACTGAAACCGTGCTTCCATCTAGTCCTAGCAAGAGAGCTCCCTGTGATGATCAGGAGAAGTGGTCAGTAGGCCTTGAGATTTTCCCCCGAGAGGAAGTACTAGTACAGCGCAAACACACACTTCGGTTGATAAACGTTTAGTTTATAATTTCTCATCACGAGATTCATCACATATTCAGTGCAGCCCGGCGCATTAATTGACTTAGAGACTCTCACTCGTAGAGGAAATATCTTTCGCTTACCCTGTGCGTATTTGAGTATCGGCTTTTCGGCTTAGAAGTGGAGTCCTTCCACGAATCTATAATAATATATATTTAAATGTGTTACGTATTGAACATCTCTAATTGTACGTGTATGGTGTTTGTGCGTGTTTAAATAAAGCTGTGAGTCCTCCAACCTGCGCCTCAAGTATTTCAACCCAACTACACCAAGTTACAATTTGGTTGTCCAACCTGTACAATACAGTACTTCATTTTGATTCCTAACTTGGTTATTGGGAGTTAAAAGTTATAAATAAATTAATCGCACATGTGTGATTTAATCATGATTAAAGAATATTTTTTTATTTTAAAAGTAAACAATGTGATGGTAAATTAAGGAATAATGAAAAATAATATAATTTTATTTTCGATTTTCACATATCCAAAGGAAGAGTGCTATTCCTATTTGCTTGCAACTGGTTCACACGAAAATATAAATCACTCATTTTTGAGATACATTTTAATATATTATTTACATATAAAAGAAATCAACTTCGTTGAATAATTTCTTTTTAAATGCTACATAAGAGTTGAGCATTCATATTTTAAAAATGCATTCTTAAATTTATCTTTATTAGAATTTCAAAACAAACAAATTATTTTTTTTTATATACGAGATAGTATTAGCCATAGAAAAATAATAAATAAAATTGCAAACCACTTATATTATCCCCCCTGTTTTTTCTATAAATTTGTAATAAATAAGTACAAATATGTTGGCGTAAAGAAAACAGATCTTAGGAATAATATCCAAGCTACAGCAACCTTTAACTTGCATTACATTAAATGCCTAATTATATAATGTCAAGTGCCTAATTATATACGGAAAGGACAACTCTGGACAGAGGCAAAAGTGAATTCTTCATGAAAAAGAAAACACTAAAATTATGTCCAATGAAAGTAAAGAAGTTTGGTAAACAAATTTTCGTCAGAAGTTATGTATCAATTGCAGAAAAAGGTATATTTAGTATAATTGAATTAACGGAATTTTAAATTATGAACTATATTTTCGATGGTCTGCAATTGCTTAAGTTGTTGTCGTCCACCTCATGAACGGAGGAAAGGGGGGGAGGGCTGCTTCTATTGTGATGGAGCACTCGTAGATAGAAGTCTAACTACTGCTCCGTGTGTCTGAGGTAGGAGGGCAGTGCCTTCCGGGAAGACTTTTAGTGTTTTTTTTCAGTGTTTACAACAAAGGGGCCAGCGGATTGAACCTCCGCCCTAAAGGCTCGTTCCCACCAAGGCGAGAGACGTGAAGATTCAAGAGGCAAGCGACAAATTTTTTTCGACCCCTTCACAGCGAAACGTCAGAAATAGCATTACGCCTAGTGAAAAACCGCTTCGAGTTGAAAGTTGGGCAACTCCAAGCTGCGAACTGCAAACCGGTTTCAGGCGACCGCGGTGAGGCTAGTGATTGGTGAAATTTTTTCGCTTGCATCTTGTCGCCTTGGTGAGCACGAGCCTAATACTAACAAGCGTCGCACGTTGCCAGAGCCACGATTCAGGCATTGCTTGAGTTGGATAGAACGTTAAAATTTTGAACTCAGGGATCCAGGATCAAAACTCGATGGTTAGATCGAATCAAAAATTCCCGTGTCTAACTTCAATTTACGGATGAGGTGTTTTTTGAGATTTATGCTAGCGAAAACTGCTTTACCTTAATTTATCCAATTACTCTTAAGAAGAAATAAAGAAAAAATGGATATAAATAAAATAGTAAGAATAATAAAAATCCTGAGGTAACCAACAGAGTTTCATTGTTTTCAAAGGTAGTAAATGAAAAGAAGTACTGAAATGTGATGTTGAGTATAACTTCTGTTGCCGAAAAAGAAAAAAAAAATAAACAATCTGTAATCTTCTGTAGGAAGTATATTCGGCATATTAGTACCTAGAATATTTACCAAAATTGGGAAGGGTAATCGGAAATTTTTATTGTTAACAAATCTACGAAATTAAGAAATTAAAAAGTCATTTTCCACTTCTAGTTCATTAGCCAATTCAGCTAGATTTAGAATGGCATATCATGGAGTAAAAAACGTGGGGTTATCTTTTTCGGTTCTGGAATAGCCATGGACTCCGAATCCCTACAAATCTTCATGGCAGCTCCTGCCGGGACATGAACACGAAATATGTGGTACCGAGCTCCAGATTAAGACCATTACACATCAAAAATTAAAAATTAATTTTTTAGTAACTCTTAACACAAAAGAAAATTTTCCTGTTGAATGGAAAGCATAATTTCTATCACAGCTTTTAATATTTTCTGTAAATTTTACAAAAAAATTGATTGCAAAATAAAAAAAAAAAAATGAAATCCTTTTACTAATTTCAATTTATCATGTGCGAACATAGTTTCCTGGATGAATACACGCAGCATACCAATAATAATTCAATAACTCAAGAAATTTACGAAGCAATTGGTCAGAATACTACACGAATGGGAGTTCTCCCCTTAAGGGTTCAGCTTGTTTATTTGGCGATTTTTTTTTCTCTTGCGGTATTCTCCAAGTCCTTTCTTAAACAAATAAAATGGTAGCTGCTGTAATACTGCAGTTTTGGGGAAATCGGAATCCTAAAATGTAGAATACCCACAAGAACTATCCAATTCAACAGCGATTGGAATATAACAAAATTTATTAAGTCTGGACCTTTATGAAGTAGCAATTGCTCAAATACTACAAGAGGCACTACCCAATTCAAACACAGAAGTGATGGTTAAATTAGTTTTATAAACAAAAAGGAATCCTTAGACACTATTTTCAGGATATTGAAATTGATAATCTGCTTATATTTTGAAAGCTAATTATAGCGACAGAGCACGTGACTTGATATGAGTCAAACGCATTATTTAGCAATACATATTTCATGCCAGTTTTAAAAGACACACAAGAATAAAATACCGTGAAAATCAGCGTTTATTTTAAACAAAAATTTTTGAAATGAAAGTTTATCGTGTTGAGCGAGGAGATTAATCTGTTTTAAATAATAAATTAGGGGCCGATGTCCAAGTGACTAGCGCTCTGGAGCTATCGCCATAGGTTTTGGATTCGAGTCCAGCTGTGCTATTGATGTTCCTAGGGGTTTGGATTCCACTTTAAACAGTAGTTCCCGGTCTGATGTTGGTGTATATACACTCAAGAGCCAAAACATTATGAGCACCCCTACATTTTTCAATGAACTCGTCTGGATGACGTGGAAGGCACGTGATCAGGTGGAAGTAGTATTTAACTGCTGCTTTCATTCTTTCACTTACTTCTGTGAGTGAGGGGAAAGGCTGCGGATCTAAGTGACTTTGATAGAGGGCAGATTGTAATGGCTCGAAGGCTCAGAACAAGTATTTCCGAAACTGCACGACTCGTGGGTTGTTCGCGATCTACAGTTGTTAGTACTTATGCAAAATGGATGAATGACGGGGAAACCAGCAGTAGACGGCATGGTGTTGGACGTCCACACGCTATCAAAGAAAAAGGTCTCGCATGGTGAAGCAGAACTGGAGCCAGACATTGGCTCAGCTGACAGCCCAATACAATGCAGGGCCAAGTAGAATAGTATCGGAGCACACTGTTCAGCGGACACTGTTGGATATGGGGCTACGCAGCAAACGTCCCACTCGCGTGCCTTTGCTGACCAAGCGTCATCGCCAACTGCGCCTGCGCTGGGCCCGGGAACATCGTGACTGCTCCATGGATCAGTGGGAGAGAGTTGCCTGGTCAGATGAATCACGGTTTGTCCTTCATCACACCGATGGCCGTGTCAGGATACGCCGTCTTCCAGGAGAACAGTTGCTCCCACAATGTACAGTAGGTCATACACAGGCCGGTGGTGGCGGTATTATGCTTTGGGGGACGTTCTCTTGGGCGTCTCTGGGATCCGTGGTTGTGGTAGAGCAGACCATGAATGCTACATTGTATCTGAACATCATTGCGGACCAGTTGCACCCTTACATGGCCTCTGTTTTTCCAGCTGGAAATGGAATGTTCCAACAGGACAACGTCCCTTGTCACAAGGCTAAAATTGTGTTGGAGGGGTTCCAGGAACATGATGCTGAATTCCAGTTAATGTCCTGGCAGCCTAACTCACCGGATCACAATCCGATAGAACACATTTGGGATGTTCTGGGACGGCAGCTCAGAGTTCAAAGACCACCAATTCGCAATATCTCGGATTTGCTTGACCGTTGCTTAAACATCTGGTACAATCTGTCTCCGGCCATCTACCAAAGACTTGTGGCATCCATGCCAAGGCGGGTTGAATCTGTGTTGCGCGCCAAAGGTGGGCCAACTCGTTATTGACAGGTGGTCAAAATGTTTTGGCTCTTGAGTGTAAGTATATGCTAATATGATTGTTGGGCGTAGGTTGGGGGTTGGGCCTACCATGTAAAAAGAAACACTTGCTGACTCGAAATCTGATAATAGGCAGACGGCCTTTACCCAGTATGGAGCTTTTCAGCCACTAAAGAAGAAGAAATAATAAAATTTTTTTCAATAGCTTCATTTTTTTGGAGACTCCACGGATTTCTAATCAATATAACAATATGTTCACACATAATAAAAAATTTCTTTCTATCAAAAAAAAAAAAAAAAATAAATAATAATAATGATTCGAAATTAGCAATGCATTTAACAATTATGAGCATTTAATGATAAAAAAAATTAATTTAACTTAATTCAATAATTTTCCAAGTAGATATATTTTTTGAATTAAATATAAAAAACTTAAAAAGCTTTAATTCCAAAAACTGGACATTCATTGCACCAAATTATTATTATTTTTAAACTACTTTTCAAATTTGCTTTGAATTTAATAAAAATAATTTTATAATTTATTAAAAATACAATATTTTTATTCTGAACAAGCACAAGCGAGTTCAGGTAATTTGGGTGAGCCTTTTATCAAGCTTGTTCAGAATTTATTTCAATGCGTATCTTGACGATTTAATTTGGCTTAAAATTAATTAACTCCTTAATTTAAAGAATTGGCGATAAGGGTAACATTCGGATCTTTGACCGAAAGGTTGATTTTCAGATCAGAATCCTGTTCCTTTTCTATCCCTTTATACTGCAATTTTATTGTGCTTTAATTCTTTTTTTATGACTTTCCGACTGGTAATTAAAAACGAACATTAGGAATTATTTTATTTTTCGTTCGCTTTTTTACCCCTTTTTTTTTTAAGGAAATAAAAAGGATTAGATATAAAAATTATAAAAATAAAAATAAAAATTATAAAATCGAAAACCAAATAAAAGTATAAAATTTGAAAATCAAATAAAATTATAAAATGAAAAAGTAAAAAGAATCACGGTTCTGTGATCGGCCTTTTTTTTTTTTTTTTCGGGGCCATTTTTGTATTTTGCACCATGTTCTAACCTTTACCTTTCAGATGCTCCTATTGGCTCTCACCGTTCAGCATGATTTCCAATCAGTGATGAGTAAACAAAGGGTTGGAGGGTTTGTTTGGACGTTTTGCAATAGTAAAAGGCATCGACAACTGGTCCCTAATTGTACCGATTTTAAAACTTAACTTTTAATTTCTTTTTATTTTTTGTTATTTGGGGGACTTTTTTATAAATAGTATTTTTTTTTTGGAAACTTTTTTTTTTTTTTGAGTACCTAAAATTAATTTTTGAATTTAGAAACATTTATCTTTTATTTTTTACTAACAATAATTAATCTGCAGCCATTTAAAATTCCAAGTTTATTTATGAATTAAGATGAGAGGTTTAAGGGGTATATCCCCCCTTGGTACTAAAACCGTAAACGGTACGCCAGTTGCCAGTTGCCAGTTGAATTAAATATAAAAATTGCTTTTGAGAATGGAGTTTTTCTTTTCCTTGAACACTTTCAACGTTTCTTATTGGTTATTATTTTTTTTAAATTTCTTTCATATGCTTTTAATACGCTTTTATTAGCTTCACCTGTCTGTATGTTTGTATGTATGTATGTATGTATGTATGTTTGTATGTATGTAACTGACTTTTTCCCCTGGAGATCTGTTTCTCCTCATATACACTATTTAAGCTGCAAAGAAACATTTATAGGTATCTTTCAGAAAGAAAACAGTTGATTCTTTTTAATACGCTTTTATATTAGTTTCACCTGTATGTTTGTTTGTAACTGACTCTTTGGGCTAGATTTTGCCCTATTTTAAGCGATCCGACTTAATTTAAACGTTTTAGACTTATCAAGGACAGACAACAATAAAATAGTTTGATAAGTTTATTATCTCATCATGATTAGGATCGCCAGATTAGAGATTTCCATTTTTAACTTTTGAAGAGCAATTTAACCCATGTAGAATGAAAGTATTCAGTAAAGACATTCAAATCAACGTGGGACAGTGGAGCAACAGATGACGCACCTGACTACGGATCAGGAGATTCCCTGTTCGAAACCTGGCTGGCTCGGCATATTTGCATTTAGCCTTTGTTTTACTCACAATTAAGTTATTGTAAGAACAATAGTTCCACTCCTCCGTACCGATACCTCACTTAAATATTATAGTTTAAAAAACATGCTTTTAGAATTAATCAAACTAAAAAGTAAATGAATAGTTTAAAAAAACTAAAAAATCACGCCTTTAGAGTTAATCAAACTAAAAGTAAAAAATAATTGTTAACATAAGAATAAAATGAATGTCACTGTTCTAAAAGCCTGAGGTGCTTTGTATGACATTTTAAAACTAACTTTGCATTTCGGAATGAAACTAGTGAAAAATTATAACGATTAATATCGAGCACCCCACGCTTTTAGAACAGTTACATTCATTTTCTCGTCAGTCATTTTATTCTTATGTTAACAATTATTTTTTACTTTTTAGATAGATTAACTCTAAAAGCTTGTTTTTTAGTTTTTTTAAACAATAATTTATATTTTACTTTTAGTTTGATTAACTCTAAAAGCGTGTTTTTTTTAGTTTTTTTAAACTATTCATTTATTTATATACAATATTTATTTAAATTTTTTTCATCAGCTAATAACTATAAAATTAAATAAATAATGTAAAATTATTTTAAAAGATCGTCTGCTGAAAGCAAAGACGATTTTATTTCAAAAGTGAAGATGAGATTATTCTAGAAAAGAAAATCGTTTGGAATTCTGTAGTTTTTTTATATTTTTTTAAGATTGCTGCCATGCGTTTTGTTCTTACATTAAATTCTAAATTTTATGGGTGATCTGTATATCGGCCCAGTCGATTATGTATTTATTAATTTTATTTATTAATTATAATTTATTTTTTTTATACATTTTGAAATTTGTTATTGTTTGTTTCCAAAAAGTTTTCTTACGTACAGTATTATAATTAATCATAATGGAAATTAACATTAACATTTTGAAAAATAATTAATAATAATAAAAAAAAAATGATTGTGTAAAGTAACTGTTACTGAAAACAATTTTTACCTCTTTTTTTTAATTTATGAAACAGTTTTTATTAAATAAATAAAATCTGAGTATATTATTTTATTTATTGTTTTCACTTGAATTATCCAGATAAGAGCCATATTAAAATTATTGCGTTGAAATAGAACAATGAATTGCGGAATTAACAGAATTGTATAGATTTTTCTCAGAATCATTGTTAGTTAGATAATTTGCTAGTTTTAGCATATTTTCTGATCGAAATTTTTTATTGGCGATAAAAAATTAGTAGAAAATACGCCAAAATTGACAAAATAAGGAATTTTTTTCATCATGGACTGTGGAATATAAACACCTAATGTATATGTATAACATATAGATTTATCTATTACATATACATTAGTGGGTCTCGTATTCCACATTTAAACATATTGATGTAAAAAAAAAGTGTTTCCAATCTAGTTGGTAGCTGAGATAGAATGAAGTCAGATTGGAAATTTAAAGAAGTTAATTAATTAATTTAAGGTTATTCTTCCCTAAAGTGTTAACTTATATTTTTTAAATTGGTTTTATCCTGTTCCTTTTTTCAGCTGATAATATTTCTTTGAATTAGGAAGTTAGAAATTTATTTAAATCATAGTATTTGCATTCATTAATCAATTAATTAAAATTAATTTTATTATGGTAAAGTGCAATTGCCATCATTAAACTCTAAATTTAAAAATTTATTTTATTTGTGTTACAACAGATGGCGCTACTTGTACGATTCAGAATAAACATTTCAGAACGATTTGTAATCAAATTCAGCTCTTTTTTTTATTTTGGTTAAGCTGTGGATGATTGAAATAAATTTTGTTTTGGAGGATTGTTAAATGTAAAGTAGAATGATCTAATATTATAGTGTTATGGAATCAATTCTGTTTATTTTGGAAGAAGCAATCTAAAGATCTTGAAATAATTCTGAATTACAATAATGCGTAATAAGAACCTGTGAATTGAAATTTATATTTATATATGTATACATTCAGAGCAAGTAACATCAGAATTTAGGTAAAGAACATTATAAATAATGAGAAAAAAAATTATATATTTATGTTTTGATTAATAAACAACAATAACGTATAATTAATTGAATATGGCTCTTTCATGATTGGGTTATTTTTCAAGGAATAAAATGAAATTAAGAATTCAGATTCCAAATATTTAAAATGTTAAAATAATAATCGCTTTGAAAATTCCTTAATCATAATCAAATGATCTAACTGACTAACTACTATTAGATGTTATGGTTTTCCAAACTTCTTGATACAAATTTGTCAAAATTACAGTCGTCACAATTGAAAACATTTCTACATTACATATGTAGATGGGCTGTTATTAGAAATTGAAATATTAAAATATACTGATTCTTAAAATGGTTTCTCTGAACATGTTTTTGTTTTACCAATTCGAACTAGGAATGTAAAAACACAAAATATGTGCAAAAATTAATCTTGTTCTTAAGAACATCAATAAACCAATAAAAAAGATCAATATAATTAATAAAACAAGTCAAGATATTCTTGAATTGTTCTAAGATAAAAAAATTTTTTGTAAGAATTTAAGACAATTTTTTTTTCGAAGAATGAGTTTCAAATAAATGAATAGTTTAAAAAAACTAAAAAAAAAAAAAAACACGCTTTTCGAGTTAATCAAACTAAAAAGTAAAAAATAATTGTTAACATAAGAATAAAATGACTGACGAGAAAATGAATGTCGCTGTTCTAAAAGCGTGGGGTGCTCGATATCAATCGTTATAATTTTTCACTAGTTTCATTCCGAAATGCAGAGTTAGTTTCAAAATGTCATACAAAGCACCCCACGCTTTTAGAACAGGGACATTCATTTTCTCGTCAGTCATTTTATTCTTATGTTAACAATTATTTTTTACTTTTTAAAATTGCTCTTCATAAGTTAAAATAATCCTGGCGATCCTAATCCTGATGAGATAATAAACTTATCAAACTATTTTATTGTCGTCGGTCCTTGATAAGTCTACAACGTTTAAATTAAATCTGATGGCTTAAAGTAGGGCAAAATCGAGCCCAAACAGTCAGTTACAAACAAACATTCATGTGAAACTAATATAAAAGCGTATTAAAAAGAATCAACTGCTTTCTTTCTGAAAGATGTCTGTAAATGTTTCTTTGCAGCTTAAATAGTGAATATGAGGAGAAACAGATCTCCAGGCGAAAAGGTCAGTTACATACATACAAACAAACAAACATACATATAAACATACAGATGAAGCTAATAAAAGCGCATTAAAAAGGAAGCAGAGAAAAGAACAGACATTCCTGTTGATTTTAATTAAGTACATGAATTTAATATGCAATGTATTTGAAGTTTTATTTTCATTGGAACATACTAAATTATATGATACTCATCAAAGTTCATATATATATATATCCTACCAATTTCACCAGAAAAATTATTTTAAACTTCTACAGAGTAATAATTCTTTAACTAATAATTCTATAGAGTAATTCTAACAGTAAAGTTCATAAAGAGAATTTCATAGAAATAAACGCAATCAAAAATTGATAAAGACAGATTTATTTTTCTGTAAAAATAATTTTCATGTTTTAATGTTTTTTTATGTGTGGTATGTAAGGAATAAAATATAAAAATTCTGAGGAACTATCTTATTAAATTAATAAAAAAAAATGGAAAATACTTTCTATCTTTTCCAGGATACAACATAGTTATACCAGATAAAAATATTATAATATTGAACAAAAAATAGTCCTTTTGTAAACTAGCCAAAATATTTTATAAGCTCAAAGACTTGTTCTTAAGAGAGTATATCCATTGAAATATACAAGTGAGACTGTTCTTATAGATAAATATCAAAATGAAATAAAATATATTTAAAAAAATAATAAATTTGACAATAAAATTTTAATTTGCATTACTCACTATCTAACACAATACCATACAAAAATACCCAAAGCTGAATTTAAAATTTAAACAAACACTTGAATTCCAAAATTCCTTTACAAAGGAAAAAAAATAAAGGAAAATAACTTTATTATTGTTTTCATTTTCATCTACAGAAATATGGAGATAAAAAAGTAAAGTTGAAACAAAACCGTCCTTTCAAAATCAGCTGCATGCGACGTCAGAAGAGGCGGAAAATTCTGATAAATACATTAGCACGCCTTGTTAAATCCGTCAGTTTTTTTCCTCCTGCTACTTAGTGCACTGCGGCTGACAAGAATTTCTGACGGGATTCATCCTCTTTAATCAAGCCACACAGTAGGGAGGGTTTGCCGGATGGTACTTCACCAAGACACTGTCTCCACGCTTGGGTGGAAATCTAGTGGACTTCATGCAACGAATATTTTAAATAAAAATTAACTGACTCTTTACATAATAGTTGATAGCGTAATATATATATATATATATATATATATAAGGATAAAGTAAAAAAATGTAAAGAAATGACAAGTGACATTTCAGGAGAACAATCTGTTTATATAGCAAAGTATTATGACATTCACGGTGTCTGAATGGTCGAGTGGCTAGAGCTTTAGCGTTCAGTGACACAGGTTTCGGGTTCGAGTCTTGGAGATTCCATGGATGTTTGTAGTGGTTTGAAATCCACTTTAAGCCGTAGGTCCCGGTCTAACAGGATCGTAGAGCGTTGCGAGGGTAGTGTTACTCCGCCTCCGTAACTTATTTTCAAGCTACATGCCCCTCCTGGATAGTGCTACGTGAATAATGTCTGTGCAACGCTTGTCTTAAGGCATCCGAGACAACAGTCGAAGTGTTCGCCAGCTGCATTAGAAATTTTTTTTATTTATTCATTATAGTGAAATGAAATATAGCCCTCGTATGCATAAGTACATACAGTGGCAATCTCAAAGTTGTTACAGTTGTTGGATATAAATATGTTAAAGGTAGAAAAACTTATTTTCTGAATTTTTTTCGCATTGATCTGAATAATTTTCAGCAATTAAAAAAAAAAAAAAAAAAAAAAAGTTAGAATTGCAGAATTTCTTATTAAATTGCCATTAATTGACCAATCAATATAAATTTCAGAAGAACTACAAATACTTGACAGTTATGTCTTATGAAGTTATCAATATATTTTTTTAAGGAGACCACCTCAATAGAAATCCTAAAAAGTTACAGAACCAATGCTCTAAGCATAAGTAATAGTTAATAAACGCCATCAACTAAAAGAAAAAAAAGAGGTTAAATAGAAGAGATACCGAAATGTTCCTTAATAGTGAAATCCTCATTCCGTCTGAATTTGGAGGATCCTTCTACTGCCTCGAGAAGTTCCGAGCGCCAAGTCTGGAGGACGGAGCTGCATACCCAATGAACCCCAACCCTGCCAAGAAGGTATTCACAGAAATATACTTGAGACCAATAGATAAGAAAAAAAACCCCTCTCAATGGATAAAAGGAAACGTTTCTTTCAGACAGAGATAAATTCTGTTCATGTTTCTGCAGTTCAAGAAAATAGAGAGATAATGGATTATTTGAATAAAAAGAACTGCATATAGTTTTTTTAGAAATAGAATTTAAATTTAAATTTATAATTTTTTGTAAAATCGTTGTTGAAGTCAGAGAGCAATGGTAAATGATGATGTTGCTTGAATTTTTAAAAACTTATTCTGTTTGTTAAGGTTGTAAGATGTGCTAGGAAGAAGGAAACATAAATTACGGTGAATTTATGACTTACTTATCTCTATATGGTTCCTTAAGATATAAGTAACTATTTTCTTTGAGATATTCAAATAAGGATTCATTATCACGCAAAAAAAATCTTATCAAGAATGTGTATTCATTTTCAAATTAATGAATTGGTGTTTAGAATACTGAAAAAAAGATTATTCGTTACCAGTATGTATAACTTACCGACAGTATCGTTCATTATTGGATGGCTATGTAAGATTAAAATATTTAAAAGCACAAATAAGGAGATAATTCTATGTATTTGTAGCATAAAACTATCTATTCTAAATAAATGTCACAGATAATGACATACAGAAAGAGCAATCGTGATAAAATGTACATTATTAAGAAAAAACAAAAAAGGAAAAGATAAAAGAACATTCATGAATATTCATTACCAGATCGATGAAACGAAAAAAGAAATGCCGATAAAATTCTGGCTGCAGACATCTTAAATTAGGTTCTCTAAAAACGTTGAAACAATATGAAATGAAGAAAAAATGAAATGAACACGTGAGCTGATTAACAAGAGATTCAAGTCATAAGATTATCATTATTTGAGAATATATAACCCTTATTTAAATATAAAAATAAAATAAAAATTTGAAAATAATAGGTAAAAATAAGGAAATAAACGAAAATGTATTTTTAAGATAAGAAATTTAAAAATAAAAAGTAAAAGGAAATAAATAAATATAAAAAATATAGTCGGCTGGACCGATATACAGGTTATCCATAAAATTTAGAATTTAATGTAAAAACTAAAAACAGAACAGCAATATTAAAAAGAAAATAAATAAAAAAAACCTATAGAATTCCAAACGATTTTTTTTCTTGAGAAATATCTTCAATTTGAAATAAAATTATTTTTGCTTTGAGCAGACGATCTTTTAGAACGATTTCAAATTATGTATTTATTATTAATTATCAATTATTATTAATTATTAATTATCCAAACATTTTTTTTCACTAAATATAAATTTAAAAAGAATAAATTTATATAAAAATACTTTTCAAGGAAGAATAATTTTTAAAAGAAATCTGTAAATATCTGGAAAATCAACACATTTTGAATAAAGATAATTAATTTACGATACTAAATTTACGATTTAATGTAAGAGCAAAATGCATGGTAATAGTTTTCAAACAAATAATATAAAAAAAAAAAAAATTTAAGTCAATTCCTACTTTTTCTTCACTGTATTGTAGAAAGTCCTTTTATAAATAATTTTCATTCATTTTTTAAATTTTATCAGGCGCCATCTATTGTCATCAACTTAAATCTAAAAAAAAAAACTGAAATTAATTAATTGAATTTAATGAATGAATTAATATTTGAAAAAAACTGTATTAACATCCAGTGTCATCCACTACAAGTTAAAAAAAAACGTATTTGAACTTGAGTGGAGGAATAAAAGTATTTTATGAACGATTGAAAATTTGAACAAGATATACATAGGGACAGTGTGAGCTAATAGAAGGAATTGAAAAAGGGGTAAACAAATATAAGAAAACTATAATTGATTGGGCCGATATACATGTTACCCATAAATTTTAGAATTTATCTTAAGAACAAAACGCATAACAGCAATCTTAAAAAATTAAAAAATACTTAAAAAAATATAAAATTTCAAACGATTTTCTTTTTTGTAAGAAATATCTTCAATTTGAAATAAAATTGTGTTTGCTTTCAACAGACGATCTTTTAGAACAATTTCAATTAATTTTGTTTTAATTATCCTAACTTTTTTTTCCCTAAATATAAATTTAAATAGAATAAATTTATATAAAAATACCTTTCAAGGAAGAATAATTTTTAAAAGAAATCTGTAAATATCTGGAAAATCAACACCTTTTGAATAAAGATAATTAGTTTATGATACTAAATTTACAATTGAATGTAAGAGCAAAACGAATAACAGTTGTCTTAAAAAAATAAATAAATCACTATAGAATTCCAAACGATTTTCTTTTCTTGGAAAATCTCATTTTCATTTCATAATTTTAAATTAATAATAATAATAAAAATTAAATTTAATATTGCTCTTCCATATCAATCGTAAATTTTGTATTGTAAACTAATTAAAATTAAATTTATTAATTAAAATTTAAATTTAAGAATTAATATTAAAATTAAAATTTAATAATTAACATTAAAATTTAATAATTAAAATTAAAATTAAAATTTTATAATTATAATTAAAATTAAAATTTAATACTTATAATTAAATTAAAAATGTAATAATTAAAATTTAATTTAATTATTAATTTAGTTTTAATTTTAATTATTAAAATTGAAATTAATAATAATACAAAATCTCTAGATTACATATTGAAGCATATTATTTACTTTACATGCTAACTTGTTATTGTTTAAAGAAAATTACTTTTTGTAGAATGAAACTTACGAAGATTTTACTTTAGAATGAAATATTTAGAAATGTAATTGTTACGCAGAGATGTTTAAAAAGAAAAACTATCTATACCCAAAATTTATGAGAGTAGGTTATTTTAAAATAATTTACCTTCTTAATTTATACTATTCTGTTTTGTGCAGGGTCGTCAATGTTATGCGCATACTTGGGATATAAGCCTCTACTGACTTGGAAGCAATTGCCGTATTTGAAGTAAATGAGAATACAGAGAATCTGAAGAAGTTTATGATGTTCCAATAGCGTTCATATATCACAGAATTTACAAAAGAAAGTGGTATAAAGAAATTATAAGTAGAATGGAAAATGGCCAGCTTACTAGCTATTGAATTAGAGGTAGAAGATGTTCTAATAAAGTACCTTAGTTCAATATAATAAATAGTTTACCCTTGTGATAAATAAATATAGTGGACTGATGGCCAACTGGCTAGGGTGTCTGGCCATTGGTGCTTCAGTTTTGAATCCTAGCGGTGGCATGGATGTTTGTTGGTGGTTCGGAATCCACTTAAAACCGTAGGTCCCGGTCTGTTTATCCTAAAGTGTGCACAAGATTACCGTAGAGCGACAAACCAAACCAAACTTGTGATAACTTGTTAACAAATTTTCCAAGAATAATTGAGGCCAATGGGATTTTAGACCAGATTCCAAAACGATCTGTAAAGGGATGACCGGAACTATGGGCTTATAAAACGACATCAATCAATTTCTTAAAAACTTTTTTTTTGCAAAAATCACGAAAACATACCAAGAATCCATTTGCCCTTTATGAGTTTTATGACGCAGATAAAAAATCTGTAATCGAAACACTGAGATAAATATTGTGCATGTTTGGTGCAGATGACAACGTTCAGTTTATGTTGGATATCATTGGACGGAAACAATTAGCTGTTTACAATTTTCTCTTCATTACAGAAATTATTGTAAACAAACATTTTTTTATCAGATAAAACGCCATGCAAGCCAGCTGTTATGAACACCAATGGTCGATTGGTTTCAGATAAAATTGAGAATTCTCAATAATTTTCTAGAAATTTTTACAGCAATTAAATGTAATTTTTTTCTCAAATTTTATTACTATAAATATATGATCAATGTGAGATAACATTGCCAGTCAACCATTCGTTACCTTGTTTATAATCCTTCCACTCAAGTTTAAATGCATTTTTTTGAACTTGTAGTGGATGACACTTGATGTTTATGCAGTTTTTTCAAATATTAATTCATTCATTAAATTTAATTAATTAATTTGAGTTTTTTTTTAGATTTAAGTTGCATATATCTACCAATAGATGGCGCCAGTGAAACTTTTAAAAATGAATGAAAATTATTTATAAAGAATTTTCTGCATTATAGTGAAAAAAAAGTAGGAATTGACTTTAAAATTTTTTTTTTATATTACTTGTTAATGGATAGAACATAATTTCATTGAAATTCGTAAGTGTGCGAAGACTTTTGAGAGCTATTGAATTATAGACATGAGAATTATAGACTTTTGAGAACTATTGAACCCTTTGACTTTAGCCATATTCTAAAATCTAGAACCCGAATAGTTTGTCATGAAAACTTCAGATAAATGCCGGTATCTCTGCTATAAACAATTTCTTCTTCAATAGCACAACAGCCCAATTGTGGGCCAAGGGCGTATGCGTACTGACAGATTTAGAAGCATTAGATGTTTTCTCTTTACAGGATAGGGTTGTCAGCCCAACACTCTATACTCATATTAGATCAGGACCTACGGTTTAAAGTAGACTCCGAACCGCTACAAACATACATGGCACTGCCGGGACTCAAACTTGAAATTTATGACACTTAGAGCCAATCACTCAGCCATCGGGCCCCATATATATATATATAAACTTTATCATTAAAAAGAAAGATGCTTTTGACCGCTTGCCATCTTCATTTATATCTTTCCCACTAAAATGACGAATTTAGCGTAATCCAGGTGTTTTTTTTTTTATATTACTTATTTACCATCATGTATGATATGTATATGTAATATTTTTCTTTTGTACAGCAACAGTACTGAAATGCGGGCATTTTTATATCTTGGAGTGTGATAATAATGACTTCACTAATGTGAATTGCAGACAGGGAGTGCTTGAATCTTGAATGGAAGGATTTAGAGTAAAAAGAAATCTTTTTGAATTGAATTAAATATTCTTATGAAATAAGTTGGATGAAGTACCATAAGGTGATTTCCTTATTGTGACGAATTCTAGAGCTCATTCCATTTGTTTGCGCATGGATTTTTTTAAGCTAAACAAAACACAGTGTACTTTAAAAATAGAGTTTTATTAAACCACTTAGCTTGTATACAATGCATACAATCAAAGCAGATTAGCTGCTAGTATAATTACAGGAACATGGGGGTGAAATCTGTAATGCTAAAACAGGAGCTGAATTAATGACTTTTTCTTTATTGGTGAGTAACCCCACGTTGGGCCTAGGCCATTTGCCTAGTGGCAGATTTCGAGACAGGAGATGTTTTCTTTTTACGGGGCAGATATGTAGCCCTACACCCAACAGTCTTATTAGACAAGAAACTACGGTTTACAGTAGATTCCGAACCACTACAACTATCTATTGCACCTCCGAGACTCGAACCCCAAAACCTGTGACACTGAGCGCCAACACACTAGTAACTAGCAACCCGAATTACTGACTACCATTATATAATATCATTATATAAATCCTTATTATCGAAGATTGTATATAATGTTGAGATACATTTTAGAACATTTAAGAAAATGTTTAACTTTCGGGAATAATGTGATTCAAAATCATATGGATTCTGCATTTATCCAGTAAATTCCTTTGGTTTATAAAATGCTTAGTTTTTCCAGAAGCTTCACTACATTTCTATTCAAAATGATATGCTGAAGATTGCGAAAATTTTTATGCAAATCTTGAACGTATTCCGAATGTGGAAATTCGTTATCTTCCGAGATACGATTTTTTTTCTGCCGGAGAATGCTAAACGCCCTAGGGCTGTCTTATATAACTTACAATTACTCTAGACCAGGGATGGGCAAACCTTTTCGGTCGCGGGCCAAAAATCGAAAAAAAAAAAGTTTTTCGGGCCAAGACAAATTTTTCTAAAATGACAATAATATATAAGTATTACAAGTATATAATATATAATATACAAGTAATAAATATATAATATACAAGTAATAAATATATGTATATATATATATACAAGTATTACAGTCTGCCACATGTGAGGCCTAATTCACCTATATTGGGTTCCCATATGTCTTCTCCCCGAAGAAGAGATAACACTTGTTGGCGCCAATCTACAGGTATAACTAACTAAGAATTTTCGCTTTTAACACTTTACCGATTGAAAACTATGTGTACTTGTTATTTCAGTCAATTTATGTTTTGTAGAACAAAAAAAAAATATAGAAAATAAAAAGGCCTTTGAAAAAAAGAAAGAAAAAAAATATTTAATCACAGTAGAAAAGGAGATGGATATATAATATATTTTTCTTCTAATTGGCCACGGAATATTTTATCCGTAGGTCGGATGGAATCTTTCGGTGGGCCGGAGCTGGCCCGCGGGCCGTAGTTTGCCCATCCCTGCCCTAGACGAACTGGCTCAGTTGTCAGAAGCTTCGGTTCTGTTGCCATTTGGCGGCGAGTTTGACCCTGACCTGTTCCTTTAGTCATCATTTATAGCAGCGGCAACTCCATCCTGTGGTGTTTTTTATTTTGGCTTCAACTCTCTCCCGTATTTTATTATTATTTACTTTACTTTTACTTTAAATTTCTTATGTCTCAATTTAAATCTTTTATTATTGAAATTCTCTGATATACTCGCTGCTTTTTAATTTTACTTTGATCAGGGGATTTGGAACGGACATTGGTTACTTACTGCTTTGTTGTTTATTAATTTTTTTTTATATCTTCATGTGATTTACTTTCAGCTAGGAGTTTAGGCCCATATAAGGCCACAGAACTCCACAAACGTCAAACTCACTGACTTGAAGCTTCACTACAAAAATTCCCGTCGCCAAATGGCCCGCCAAGTTGATGATCAATCATTTTTTTTTTCAATTCCTACTATTACACTGGTGTGCAAAACTTAAGCAACAGGTGGGCTTTTTGCCATAACTCCACGAGAAATCACCAGTGCACACCAGTGCAGTTCACACTCTCCCTATATATATCTTGTTCAAATTTTCAATCGTCCATAAAATACTTTTTATGTAGCCACTCAAGTTCAAATACAGTTTTTTTTCACTTGTAGTGGATGACACTGGATGTTAATGCAGTTTTTTCAAATACTAATTCATTCATTAAATTTAATTAATTAATTTTAGTTTTTCTTTTTATTCAAGTTGCATATATCTACCAATAGATGGCGCTAGTTAAACTTAAAAAAATGAATGAAAATTATTTATAAAGGACTTTCTGCAATAGTGTGAAAAAAAAGTAGAAATTGACTTTAAAAAAAATGTTTTTATATTACTTATTTTATTTTTAATTCCATCTATTAGCTCACACTCTCCCTATATATATCTTGTTCAAATTTTCAATCGTTCATAAAATACTTTTTATTCCTCCACTCAAGTTCAAATACATTTTTTTAAACTGATGACACTTGATGTTAATACAGTTTTTTCAAATATTAGAGAGTTTTTGCACACCGTACGTTATTTACCGTAGGACGTCCGTTAGCTTTTTTCTCCCTAGCGCGCTTGCTCATAGGAAACTGAGCAAGCGCGCTAGGGAAAAAAAGCTAACGGACGTCCTACGGTAACTAACATACGGTGTGCAAAAACTCTCTATTAATTCATTCATTAAATTTAATCAATTTTTAATACTTTAAATTGAGTTTTAGCAGTTCGTAATGAACATTGAAATCAACAGGCAGTAGCTCAATCTGTAAAATGCAAGGATTTCAGTATTTTTCACGTGAAGGTGAAGAATGCGAGTTCAATTCTTGCGAAAATCAATAACTTTTTTGATAAGTTTTTGAAAATGTTTGCTTTAAGTAGACGTGACTGTCTTCTGTCCCTCCAGCCTGATGGCTTTGACCAGTCCCATACTTCTGAAGAAAACGGCGTACATTACTGTTTTCATTGCTTGTTGTCTTTTCACCATTGGGGTCATCTTCAAAGACCCATACTTTACTTTCTCGTCGGGTTGGAACGTCAAAAAACGGTATGTAAGTTTCGTCGCCAGTTATGATCTTAGAAATAAGACGGTGTCCACCATCGTTAAGTAATTTTATAGTTTCTTCACAGATTCTGACGCTCTCCGTTTTTTGATGTTCTATTAAATTATTGGGGATCCAACGACAAACTCATTTTTTCATATGCAGTTATTCATGAATAATTCTATGTATAGCTGCGGATCCAATGTCAAGTTTGTTCTGTATCATTTGGTAAGCGCAGCGATTATCATCGACTAACATTTTTCGTATGGCCGACACATTTTCTGGAACTAAAGCTAATGAAGATCTTCGTGTGTGTTCTTGATCCAGCAGAGAATTTCGACCTCTACGAAATTCTGAAAATCATCTAAATACAGTGGCACGAAATGGAGCTTCGTTTCCATATCCTAGTTGTAGACGTTGAAAGCATTCTTCTTGATTTAACACCACTTTAAAATCACAGAAAATCCTACCGCGATAATGCTCTCGTGTCAATTCTATTTTCCTTTTCTTACAAAATCTATTCTACGATAGCTAAATTGCAATTGTTGCCACAAATTATCTTTATTAAGAGTGAGGTTTCTTCTAGCCGTTAGTGTTAAATATCAATTATTATTTTGTGTTGTTGCACGCGTATGGCCTTTTCCCGATGTTTGATGAAGACTTAAAATTTTCAAAAATCGATTCCATAGTCTGGAAATGACACTATAAGAAACTGCTAACGTTTTCTCTACAAATTACGTTTAACCCGTCTCTAAACGGCCACCTATAACGATGAATTCAAAATCATACATTTAAAAACAATAGTAAGTGCAAAAAAATACATTAACGATTAAAAATAAAAATACTATATTCAAATAATAACTCTACCAGAAGCAACATATCAAAATGGCGTCAGTATAATTAAATAAAGTTCTATTTTAATTTATTATACAGCTGTAAATTTTCAAAACCCAGTTCCATAGTCTGGAAATGATATTTTTAAGAAACTCTTAAAGCTTCCTCTACAAATTACTTTTAATCTGCCCTAAACGAACTCCCATAATTGAATATAGATTCATATATTTAAAAAAACACATTAACGTTCAAAAATAAAAACGCTACATGCAAGCGATAACGCTACCAGGAAGCAACATATCAAAATGGCACCAGACATAAAGTAATAATCCCGAAACATTTTACTGTATATAAAAGAATAAATCACTTGAAAAAGATCGAATAAAGAGCTATGATATCATTAAATCTTTCTTAAACTATAAGAAAATGATTAAAAAACATTTTATTGTTTTGGAATATATATTGCACAAATGCTTTGCTTTATATATATATAGAAATATTATTTCATAATGCTCCATCTGATAGAGTTTTCGAATAATACCTCGAAAAACATAAAATACTCTTTAAAAATAAATTGTCTGCCTGCATTACAGAAAACCTGGAGCCACCGTCTATGAAAACTCTCTGTCATCACGATGTTCTCGACTCCCCGAAGCTTGCAATCGAGTGAAATAATAATCGAGAAAATATTTCAGTAAGTTCTGTCTGCGGACAGGACAGGAAACCACATCAAGAATATCCGTGTTTACTTTTCTCTCCAGTCTGGATATTTCGAGGAAAAAGTTTTCCGCGAGAGCGGATGATGGTAAGCGATTGAAAAACGAATTTAAATCCTTGCCTCCTTAAAAGTGAAGTCATGGTATTGTTAGCGAATGCGTATTGGAATAGTCTTGAAATAGGGAAATGCGTATTGCATTCGAACAATGCAGTATGAAATTTGTTTTTAATGTTTTTTTTTTAACTATTTGTTTAGGAATAAATTACTTTATTGACAATTAAATAAATTGTTACTATAAATAACATAATAAATTGAAAATAAAAATGAATTACTTTATTCTAAATAAAGTAAATCGTCACTATGAATAAAATATTGAAGGGAAAATGATTGAAAAACGAATTCAAACCCTTGTTACCTTAAAAGTAAAGACATGGAATTTTTTTGCGCATGCGTATTGGAATAGTACTGAAATAAGGAAAGCCTATTGCATTCGAAAAATGCAGCATAAAATTTGGTTTCACTTTTTTTTAACTATTTGTTTTGATATTTTTTATTACGAAACAAATAATTAAATAAAGTTCTTTTTTAATTTATTATACAGCTGTAAATTTTCAAAACCCAGTTCCATAGTCAGGAAATGATATTTTTAAGAAACTCTTAAAGCGTAATCTACAAATTACTTTTAATCTGCCCTAAAAGAGACTCCCATAAATGTATATATAGAATCATATATTTAAAAAAACACATTAACGTTCAAAAATAAAAACGCTACATGCAAGCGATAACGCTACCAGGAAGCAACATATCAAAATGGCACCAGACATAAAGTAATAATCCCGAAACATTTTACTGTATATAAAAGAATAAATCACTTGAAAAAGATCGAATAAAGAGCTATGATATCATTAAATCTTTCTTAAACTATAAGAAAATGATTAAAAAACATTTTATTGTTTTGGAATATATATTGCACAAATGCTTTGCTTTATATATATATAGAAATATTATTTCATAATGCTCCATCTGATAGAGTTTTCGAATAATACCTCGAAAAACATAAAATACTCTTTAAAAATAAATTGTCTGCCTGCATTACAGAAAACCTGGAGCCACCGTCTATGAAAACTCTCTGTCATCACGATGTTCTCGACTCCCCGAAGCTTGCAATCGAGTGAAATAATAATCGAGAAAATATTTCAGTAAGTTCTGTCTGCGGACAGGACAGGAAACCACATCAAGAATATCCGTGTTTACTTTTCTCTCCAGTCTGGATATTTCGAGGAAAAAGTTTTCCGCGAGAGCGGATGATGGTAAGCGATTGAAAAACGAATTTAAATCCTTGCCTCCTTAAAAGTGAAGTCATGGTATTGTTAGCGAATGCGTATTGGAATAGTCTTGAAATAGGGAAATGCGTATTGCATTCGAACAATGCAGTATGAAATTTGTTTTTAATGTTTTTTTTTTAACTATTTGTTTAGGAATAAATTACTTTATTGACAATTAAATAAATTGTTACTATAAATATCATAATAAATTGAAAATAAAAAATGAATTACTTTATTCTAAATAAAGTAAATCGTCACTATGAATAAAATATTGAAGGGAAAATGATTGAAAAACGAATTCAAACCCTTGTTACCTTAAAAGTAAAGACATGGAATTTTTTTTGCGCATGCGTATTGGAATAGTACTGAAATAAGGAAAGCCTATTGCATTCGAAAAATGCAGCATAAAATTTGGTTTCACTTTTTTTTAACTATTTGTTTTGATATTTTTTATTACGAAACAAATAATTAAATAAAGTTCTTTTTTAATTTATTATACAGCTGTAAATTTTCAAAACCCAGTTCCATAGTCAGGAAATGATATTTTTAAGAAACTCTTAAAGCGTAATCTACAAATTACTTTTAATCTGCCCTAAAAGAGACTCCCATAAATGTATATATAGAATCATATATTTAAAAAAATACATTAACGATCAAAAATAAAAACACTACATGCAAGCAATAACGCTACCAGGAAGCATCATATCAAAATGGCGCCAGACAGAAAGTAATAATCTAGGAACATTTTTCTATATATAAAAGAATGAATAACTTGAAAAAGAACGCATAAAGAGCTATGATACCATTAAATCGTTCTTAAACTGTAAGAAAATGACTAAAAATATTTTATTGTTTTGGAATATATCACACAAATGCTTTGCTTTATATATATATAGAAATATTGTTTCATAATGCTCCATCTGAGAGAGTTTTCAAATAATACCTAGGAAAACATAAAATACTCTTTAAAAAATAAATTGTCTGCCTACGTCCCAGATAAAATTGCAGCCCCCAACTATGAAAATTCTGTGATATCGCGATGTTCTAGACTCCTCGAAGCTTGCACTCGAGTGAAATAATAATCGAGAAAATATTTCAGTAAGTTCTGTCTGCGGACAGGACAGGAAACCACATCAAGAATATCCGTGTTTGCTTTTCTCTCCAGTCTGGATATTTCGTGGATAAAAGTTATTCGCGAGAGCGGATGATGGTAAAGGATTGAAAAAAGAATTCAAATCCATGCATCCTTAAAAGTGAAGATATGGGTATTTTCAGCGCATGCGTATTGGAACAGTCTTCAAATAAGGAAATGCATATTGCATTCGAACAATGTAGCATGAAATTTGTTTTTAACGTTTTTTTTTTTTTAACTATTTGTTTAGGAATAAATTACTTTATTCCCAATTAAATAAATTGTTACTGTAAATAACATAATAAATTGAAAATAAAAATGAATTACTTTATTCTAAATAAAGTAAATCGTGACTATGAATAAAATATAGAAGGAAAAATGATTGATAAACGAATTCAAACCCCTTGGAACCTTAAAAGTAAAGACATGGAATTTTTTGCGCATGCCTATTGGAATAGTACTGAAATAGGGAAAGCCTATTGCATTCGAATAATGCAGTATAAAATTTGGTTTCACTTTTATTTAACTATTTGTTTTGATATTTTTTATTACGAAATAAATAATTAAATAAATTTCTTTTTTAATTTATTATACAGCTGCAAATTTTCAAAACCCAGTTCCATAGTCAGGAAATGATATTTTTAAGAAACTCTTAAAGCTTAATCTACAAATTACTTTTAATCTGCCCTAAAAGAGACTCCCAAAAATGTATATATAGAATCATATATTTAAAAAAATACATTAACGATCAAAAATAAAAACACTACATGCAAGCGATAACGCTACCAGGAAGCAACATATGAAAATGGCGCCAGACAGAAAGTAATAATCCCGAGACATTTTTCTGTATAGAAGAGAATGAATCACTTGAAAAAGAATGAATAAAGAGCTATGATATCGTTAAATCCTTCTTAAACTATAAGAAAATGACTAAAAAACATTTTATTGTTTTTCAATATATCACACAAATGCTTTGCTTTATATATATATATATATAGAAATATTATTTCATAATGCTTCCATCTGAGAAAGTTTTCGAATAATACCTCGCAAAACATAAAATACTCTTTAAAAATAAATTGTCTGCCTACGTCCCAGATAAAATTGCAGCCACCAACTATGAAAATTCTGTGACATCGCGATGTTCTAGACTCCCCGAAGCTTGCACTCGAATGAAATAATAATCGAGAAAATATTTCAGTAAGTTCTGTCTGCGGACAGGACAGGAAACCACATCAAGAATATCCGTGTTTGCTTTTCTCTCCAGTCTGGATATTTCGTGGTAAAATTTTTTCGCGAGAGCGGATGATGGTAAAGGATTGAAAAACGAATTCAAATCCTTGCATCCTTAAAATTGAAGTCATGGGTATTTTTAGCGCATGCGTATTGGAATCCTCTTGAAATAGAGAAATGAAATGCATATTACATTCGAACAATGCGGTATAAAATTTATTCTAACTTTTTTTAACTATTTGTTTGGGAATAAATTACGTTATTCACAAATAAATAGTCACTATAAATAAAATAATAAATTGAATATAAGAATGAATTACTTTATTCTCAAGAAAGTAAATCGTCACTATGAATAAAATAATAAATAGAAAATGATTGAAGAACGATGGTAAAGGAGGATTGAAGAACGATGGTAAAGGAGGATTGAAAAACGAATTCAAACCCTTGCATCCTTAAAAGTGAAGACAGGGGTATTTTCAGCGCATGCGTATTGGAACAGTCTTCAAACATGGAAATGCATACTACATTCGAACAATTCAGCATAAAATGTGATTTAACATTTATTTTAACTATTTGTTTGTTATTTTTGTATTACTAAATAAATAATTAAATAAATTTCTTTCTAATTTATTATGCAGCTCTAAATTGCCTGAATCATTAGCTATTAAGTTATAATCACGTTTCTCGTGAGAGCGGAAAATGGTCTTGAATAGAATTATTGTAGTTGTATTTTTACCAATGTTCATTATTTTAATTGAAAAAAAAAATTAATAAATTACTTTATTCCCAATAAAATAAATCGCCATCATAAATAAAATATTATATTAAAAATAAGAATAGATTGCTTTATTCTCAATAAAATAAATTGTCACTATAAATAAAATAATAATTGAAAATAATAAAAAAATGTCTTTATTCCCAATAAAATAAATCCACTATAAATAAAATAATAAGTTGAAAAGTAAGAATAAACTACTTTATTCTTAATAAAATTATTCGTCACAATAAATAAAAAAATAAATTGAAAATAAGACTAGATTTCTTAATTCTCAATAAAATAAATCGTCATAAAAATAATAAACTTAAAATAAGAATAAATTATGTATTCTCATCTAAATAAATCGTCACTATAAATAAAATAATTTATCCTTTTGATATTTTTATAAATTGATATATCGCTTGTTTTGTTTGTTTTGTAAACTTGTTTTACTTGTAAATGAAATGTTTTGAAATGATACCAATGGTACATTTAATCCATACTATTTAGAAATCATATGTGCACGTGATATCGTACTTTTTTTTCACATGCATCATGTCAACGGAATGGAGATATTTATGTTTGCTTTCACCGGATTCGACTCATTCGATATTCATAATTCATTATTCATGATGAAATTTATTGAAATCATTAACATCATTAATCACTAAGATCATTATTCATCATGAAATTTATTAAAATCATTAAATCGTTTTTCATCATGAAATTTATTAAAATCATTAATCATTAAGATCATTATTCATCATGAAATTTATTGAAATCATTAATATCATTAATCATTAAAATCATTATTCATAATGAAATTTATTAAAATCATTAACATCATTAATCATTAGGATCATTATTCATCATGAAATTTATTAAAATCATTAAATCATTTTTCATCATGAAATTTATTAACATCATTAATCATTAAGATCATTATTCATCATGGAATTTATTGAAATCATTAATATCATTAATCATTAAAACCATTATTCATCATTAAATTTATTAAAATCATTAACGAAAAAAATTTCGACATAAAGTTACGTTATCTTTCCAATTAAAACGTTGTCAAATAGTGGCTCCTGAATTTTTAATTAATTTGGATTTCAGAATTATATTCAAAAATTTCCTTCGCCGAAAGAGCAATAAAAAAATCGATATATCGATATGTATTTTGTATTTAAAAAAATTATCACTATTTGAAAATAATCAATTGTTAATTCGTTATATTCTAATATTTAAATTTAACCAAATATTATTCTAATCATAATAATATTTAAAATTAAATTGTGAAACTTACTTCTTCTTACTAAACTAGAATAAATTTCAGAAAGAACATTTGTCACGTATTTAATAATTATATTAATATCTCAATAAATATTGTGCACGTGATGTCGTCCATTTTTTTTCACAGGCATCGTGTCAACAGAAAAGAGATATTTATGTTTGCTTTCTTCAGATTCGACTCATTCGATAAAGTATTATTATTCTCAAACTAGTGATCAATACATAATCTTGACAACGAATTTTAATTCTTGCCAAACGATTAAAAAATTACTTTAGAAAAATATTCTCTTAAAAAATTGTCTGCAAACAAATTATTATTTATTATTTATTAATCGTTTGGTTAATATTTCTGAAAGAAATTAGATTCCATCGCATGGCAACGTATGGATTAATTGTATTCTAAAAATTTATTTTGTAATAGTATGGTTTATTTTGTAAATATTCAATGGATAGAATGAGTTTTAATGGAAATATTTTTGTCGTTCGTTGAAACATGTGATTTTTATTTGCTTCGGAAATAATATTTCGCTTTCTGTTTTAAATACTTGATAAAATGCAGTACAACCAAAAATTATTTCGACTTTGGAATCTTGATAATCATTGAGGAATGAATTTAATGAAGGTATGATTTTTCTTAAATGTAAGATACTAAAAAAAATTGCTTTTTTTATGTAAAATACTAAAAAAAATCAAAAACTATTGAAATGAAAAAGGTTAATTTCATAAAAGAAATTTGTGTATATATTATTTTAGTTATATTTGTTGTTGGTTATTGTAGCAATTCCAATGTTTTTAAATCATTATAATTTAAAATGAAATTAATATTTAGTAGTATTTATATAATAAATATTTTTGAAAAACGTCAAGTAAATGCCTATTTGTTGCCTAATGATATAATAAACTACGTTTTTTCTGTTACTTGTGTAGGAAGTATTATTGCAAGGATTGTTTAGATTGTTAAGTATTTATAATTGTGTATATATTATTCTAATTAGTTGATATAACTAGTTGATAACTATTGTAGTAAATGCGATGTTTTTAAAAAATTATATCTTTAAAATTAAATTAATATTTAGTAGTATATATACAATAAATATTTTTGAAAAACGTCAAGTAAATGCCTATTTGTTGCCTAATGATATAATAAACTACGTTTATTCGGTTTCTTGTGTAGGAAATATTATTGCAGGGACTCTTTAGATTGTTTATAAAAAATTGATAAAATAATCATTCATATATGTACGTTATGGCTTATTTTATAAAATCAATCAAACACTGTGGGACAAATCTTTCTTTATTGTATAAACTCTAAAAGCAGGTAATGATAAATATTTTTAAATTCCAAAAGGACAGAGAAAAGTTTTTTTTTTTTTTAAACTGCATATTCGTTATTTCCAAGGAATAGTAGACATGCTAAGTTCTAAAACGAGACGGATTTTTGTTAAAAGAATTTAACTTCAAAAAAAGAAAGCGCTATTTGTAGTGCCATATTTTGCAAATATATTTAACAATAGTATTCTCTAATTGCATCTAAACAAGAGGTATTAGTAATTGGTAATTATGAATCGAAGGGCTCATTATAAATTAGTTGTATGCCGCTTTTTTTTGTATCTAGAAGATGTTATTTTAGAGGCATCATATATGAAGACTTCTTGAAAGAAATCTTGGTACTTACGTGTTAACGGTACCTTGGCGACAGTTGCACCAATAAGGAACACACGCGCCAACCGCAGCTACAGATTTGGCGGTTTTTAAGTGGCGCCAATCTACACTTAAAATTTTTGTTCCAAATAATAAAATATATATGAAACACTTCATTTAAAATCAAAACGCTTTCAAAATATTTTTATTCCAAATAATAAAATATATAAAACACTTCATTTAAAATCAAAACACTTTATTTAAAATCAAAACACTTTATTTAAACACAAATTAGTCAAAAACAATTTATTTAAACACAAAGTAGTTAAACGGAGTTTTCTAAGTCCCACGCGATAAACACACTGACTGAAATTGCATTTCCAAAACTTACGTTCACCAAAATAAAGTTTCATGTCATGGGAATTGGGACATTTTCGTTGTTCGCTCCTGAAAAAATAAAATTACTTCTTGTTCTGTTTCTGGCAAATCCCAAATACGCATTTTCGTAGCGCTACAAAATGGCGTCAAAACTCAGCAAATCTGCAGCTGTTAGATTGGCGCCACTTAAAAACCGCCAAATCTGTAGCTGTTAGTTTGGCGACACTTAAAAACCGCCAAGTCTGTCGCCAAGGTACCGTTAATACGTAAGTAGCGATATCTTCATGCAAAAACAATTTTGGAAAATGCGGTGAAAAAAAACGAAAATTTTGATTTTTATAAATAATCTACTAATATGACTGAATATTTTGTATTTAAGGCAAAAAAAAAAAAAAAAAAAAAAAAAAATAATAATAAGTTAAAATTTTACACATTTTGGTGAAATAATTGCAGCGTTGATGAAAATGTATTCGCATACAATGTAATACGAAATAATCCAGGGTTGTAATTGAAATAGATAGAAAAATATTTGAATTCAATTTTTGAGATAGTTGATGATATAAATTTATTGTAAATTTTGTTGACAAATTTATCGATAAAATTAATGATTACAGCTGAGATTTTTCTAGTACAACTGCAGACATTTATTCTCGAATTCGATGAACAAAATTATTGCTAATTATTCAAAAATAATCCATTATAGATTTAACTGTTTCGAATTTTTACCCTTTTTTTATAAATTTTCTTCTCTTTTTAAGTGTCTTACAATAATTACAAAATTTGTTTTTCACTTGCTGAAATTTATTTTTTCGAATAAGTAATCATTTTTAAATACAGACGTTGCATTCAACTTATTGCTTATTATTTATTCCTATTAAAATTAAAACCAATTCTTCAAAATTACTAAACAAAAATTAAAATTAAAACTATAAAATTTGTTTTATTTATTTTTTGTTTTAGGTAAATTAAATAGAATGAAAGAATATAGAGAGAAAGTATTTTCAGGCAATTTGAACATATTTTGTCAAAACTAAATTTTACTCTTCAGGAATTGTATTTTTCCAAAAAGAAAAAGTGGAACTCAAAAAAGAAACTCGTGATAATAGTTTTGCCAACCGAGAAAGCGGTGAAATCACATTCTTTAAAAACATATAAAAAAATTACATTGCTCACTGAATTTTAAAGAAGGTAAGATTATACTTTAAGTAAATATAAGTTCGGAAAAAATTTTTAAATTATTAAAATTAGAATGTTTATTTTAATGAGTAATATTTTATTTATTTTACATACTTTTGATTATACTGATAAATAATTAATTCAAAATTAATTTTGATTATACTGTTGCATGTTATGGCTGATTTCATGTGATCCATCAGACGAAATCAATGATCATGGTAGAGAAGAACAATTTGCAGGTTCACTTTTTTAAACATCAGCATTACTGATTAGGAAACTTTGCATCTGTCATAAATAAATTTTCATTTCGATATTTTCATCAAAAAATAAGTTGGTGTTAAACTACTTCGCATAAAGTGCGCAAAGTATTTTTTTTTACTTTCCTGAAAATACTTCTAATGTAACAGAATGTTATGTTAATCCCGACAAAAAGAATTAAAAATTAAAATTTTACACATTTTGATAACATGCTTACAATGAGCGTTGGAAAAAAATGCAATTACATAAAAAGAAGTATGACTTGATTCAAGTTAGTAACAAAAACATCCAGAAAAATGCCCGAATGCGATTTGTGCAGTAATGCATGCAACGTAAATTTTACTAACAATTTTTATATAGATATGGTTTTTAAAGATAGATGAATTTTTTTAGTATTACAGATAGCATCTGTTTTTCAGTTTGAAATAAAAAAAAAATTTATTCTATACAAAATTATTATAAAAATTTGTGCTTGTAAGAAAATTCGATTTTGCAATACTTAACTTTAAATATTTAAATTACTAAGTTTCATATTTTAAAGATTTAAAAAAATAAATAATTTCATTGCTATTAATTTAAGGAAGTCTCTAGGCTACTAATTAAGAATAAATCGTGTAATCAGTATTTCTATTTAGCGCAGTATTGAAGGTGCGTTACGATCACAACATTTCAAACTCCATGAAAAGGTCTTCAATCTAGTTGTTGGAAAGGAAAAAGACAGACATCACTCGGGTATTTCAGACACATCTGGCGAAGTTGTGCTACTAGAAGAATGCATCTGTGATTTCACATGAAAATATGTACTAACATGAAATTGTACTCTTCAAGACGCCATTGGAAGCAATCATATCCCGCCACATCTTAAACAAACCCACAGGTTCTAGGTATTGTTTTCTCTACAGAATTTGTGCTTTGATCCATAGTCTGAATGAATATAATCAAAAATTACAATTTCAACAACAACAACAGCACTATATTCAGTACCAAATTTTCGATTCTGATTGCTCTTTATTTTAAAAATGTATTGTTTTTGCAAGAAGTCATACTAGAATAGAGAATTATGATGGACAGCAATTGGTGACCGATTTTAATCGGGGTTTAAAATTGAATGAGAGGCCTACAACTCAGACTTCTCCAATTCTACTGGAAATATGGAACATTAAAGAACCATCTTTTCATGAACACAGAGCGACACGAAACGTAACACTGAGTAACCCATAGTGTATGTAAAGACAGAAAATTAAAACTTGATAAATGAGAAAATTATTATAAAGAGGACATAAGATTTAAAAATATAATGATTCTATTCATTATAGCTTAAAATAATCTTATCTTTTTAAATTTATTCTTGTATTGTAAACTGCAATTTTAGTTCACAGAAATAATTCATCATTTTAAACTCTTTATATCTCTTCAAATGAAAAATTAAAATGTAAAAATAAGTACTGTTTAATTACGTTAAGAACTACTGATTATTTAAAATGATTGTTTTTATTTTTAAATGCCTTTTTGAATGTCATTTTAATATACAACTATAGTAATGCAATGCATAATTTGAATATTCTGTGATCATTTCAAATATTTATTTTGAAAGCTTTACATAGCAGCTAATATGTGATCATCCATCTGAACGTCAATTTAAATGGAATATTAAGAGATACTCTTTTTATTTCTATCTCTTTAGTTATCTATATTTAATTATTTTCTTTTAATTAAAATTTTTTTTACAATCATTGTTTTGTCTTAAAAGGGTTCACGGAAAATCTGTTGTTGGTATTAATTTTTTTTTAAAATTATTACGAACAGAAAGAAAATCGATTTAAACATACAACTTCAAAATTTCTTATAATATTTTTTAAAATTAAAATTACTTATAAAATTTCTTATTGAACTTAAATTTCTTCTTAATTTACAAATATAATGTAATAGAGTGAAATTATTATTGTTAATCGGGGAAGTTTCAGTACAGTGTTCGAACTGAAGTAAGATCCATTTATTTATTAAATTTCAAAAACTTGGAAATCAAATCAGCAGAATAAGCTAAAACAATTTACAAAATTCTAAAAATAAACTGAATAATTAAAACAAATTTTTAACAAAAATATAAATGAAAAATGTGAAAATGCGAATATTTCTTCTTCTTCTGCCTTTCTCTCTGATATTTAAAATCGGTTCCGTTGAAGGAAGTCAATGAACTGCTTGACCTTCAATCATTCTTTATTACTGTAATGCAAATATTTTCCTTGACATTTTGTCTGCATTTACAACAACTAATTCTTCAAGCTGTAGGACTATGAATATGACATTAATACATTTGCATTCGTCAAAGGTTTCAACACGCCTGGATGTCTGATAGTTTTCTTATGTTAATCTCCCGTCAAATCTCCGTGCATGTTATAGTTAGCAATTTACATGCTGCAAGGAAACCTAAACTTTTATTGGTTATCTTTCGTAACAAGACGCTCTCACCGTTCAGAAGCGGTCTCCCGACGAACGCAGTATTATGAGCGCAGATGGCACAGTTCCAATACCTCCGCCACCTCGGTGGGGTGCCTCGACGGTACTGCAAGTAGGCTAAGGATGACCCGGATCCATGCACTTGGTGGCTGAAGGTGACGCCTTTGCTCAAAGATAAACAATAAAATAAGGGGTTCTACATAAAATTGGAATAGAAGGATAATTTAATATATAATTTAATTTTAATATGGCTTTCTCTGATACATAAAATCTGTTCTTTTTATGTACATCAATGAATTTCTTAATTTCCCCATTATTCTTCATTGTTAGAATGAAAATATATTGCTTGACTGTTTTTTTGCATTTACAACAATTAATTCTTCAAGCTGAAGAACTATGACGAATACAGATATATCAATGTCATATTCAAAGATTTCAGCACACCTTTTCTCATGTGGATCGCCCATCAAATCTTCGTGCATGCTATAGTTAGTAATTTCCATGCTGGTTAAAACCTAAAATTTTATTGGCTATCTTTCGTAACAAGACGCTGTCACCGTTCAGAAGCGGTCTCCCGACGAACGCAGTATTATGAGCGCATATGGCACAGTTCCAATGCCTCCGCCACCTCGGTGGTCGACTGGGGTTGCCTCGACGGTACTGCAAGTAGGCTACGGATGACCCGGATCCATGCACATGGTGGCTGAAGGTGACGGCCTTGTTCAAAGACAAACAATTAAAATAAGGGGTTCTTTCAGGATGCAAAACAAATCGAAAATATGCCGAATGTTGTAAACTTGAGGCATGGAATTCGAAATGTTCAAGAGTGCATTGACTACATCATAATTATTACGAAAAAAAGAACATAAATATTGACATGAGAACACAGACAGGTATGGTGGACGCCATTGATTAGCACATTAATTTAATGCCAGAACATAAGAGATAATGCGATTTAAAAAACCGCTGATTTTTAATACTCATGAAATATGCTCTAAAGCAAAATGGAAAAAAGAAAAAAAATTAAACATTGCGAACTGAAGAGATGTTCTTGCGACTTAAAAAATTCCAGAATATAAGAAAATGGGGGAAAAAAGCTATATAGAGGGGAGATATGAGGCGGGAGAAATTTGTAATAAAACATAAAATTTTCTCGAAATCAAAATTAACAATTTATACCAAAATCCTTCACAAAAGTTGTAAATAGATTTTTCTAATTCAAAGAAATGAAAAAAAAAAAATTATCTTATGCTAAAAAATTTAATACAAACATATGATTTTCCTGAAACGAAAAGAATTTTTGCTATTGTTTAATTGATGTGGTAATTCTGTAAATGTTGGTAAAATCTGTAAATGTCTATTAAATCTGTAAATGTAAAAAATAATTCACAATTTGGTATTAATAAATATTTTATTTTTATTTAATACTAATAAATTTTAATTATTTTCTTATTTAATTATTTATTTGTAGGCTGATTTTTATTTACTATAATTGTTTTCTCTTTTGAAGTGAAATACCGAGTTTTATTGATTGATTAAAAATTATTATTAAAAATTATTAAAACTGATTAAAAATTACTTGTAAAAATGTCGACATTACAAATTAGTGGCCAACCTGCTCACTACAATTGTAAGATTAATAAAAGTTGATGTTGAGAAAACCTTCAATATATTTCTTGTTAATTTTCAGGTGATTTATTTCAATATTTTCTCCATAAAATTGAAGAAAGTAAATAATATTTTTTTAAAATTATCTGTTTCTATAAAATATTTAAAAAAACCTCCGTAGAATGTTTAATACAATAGAAGGTGTTTTATTTATCATTACGTTTTAATTACTAATAAATACATTACACTTAAAAAAGCACAATAATTGTACCTACACATTCACACATTTGTACCTGCATTTGTATACACATTTGTACCTGCATTTGTATACACATTTGTACCTGCATTTTTTATCATAGCATTACTGTAGTTGTATTTTTTTATTATAGTTAATTATTTTAATTGAAAATAAAAATAAATTACTGTATTCTATTCCTTCTATTAGCTCACACTCTCCCTATATATATCTTGTTCAAATTTTAAATTGTTCATGAAATACTTTTCATTTATCCACTCGAGTTCAAATACATTTTTTTTTGAACTTGTGGTGGATGATACTGGATGTTAATACAGTTTTTTCAAATGTTAATTCATTGATTAAATTGAATTCATTAATTTTTGTTTTTTTTTAGATTTAATTTGCATGTATCTACTAATAGATAGCCAGATAAACTTAAAAAAATTATTGGAAATTATTTATAAAGGTATCATTTTTACACTTTTAAATTATAATAAATATAAAAACAAATGCATCTACACATTTATATTAAAAATTAAAATACTTTGCTTACATTAAAAATTAAAATATTTTAAAGATTTTTTTTAATAAATCTAATTGAAAAAAATAATTTTAAAATAAAATAAAAATATATACAAAAATTTACTATTAATAAGATTTAAGTTGCATATATCTACCAATAGATGGCGCCAGATAAACTTAAAAAAATGAATGAAAATTATTTATAAAGGACTTTCTGCAATAGAGTGAAAAAAAAGTAGGAATTGACTTTAAAAAATTTTTTTTTATATTACTTGTATTTAAAAAAATAAATCGCCACTATAAATAAAATGATACATTGAAAAGAATAAATTACTTTTTTATCAATAAAAAAAATCATAACTATAAAATAATAAATTGAAAATAATTATAATTTAGTTTATTCCAAATAAAATAAATTGTCACCATAAATAAAATAATAAATTAAAAAAAAAATAAATTACTTTATTCTGAATAAAATAAATCATCAATTGAAATAATCCATTAAATAAGTAAATTTTTTTATGTATTGGAAACAATTGTTTCTTAAATGTTTCATGATGTTTAGAATATATAATATAATAACTTAAATCAACCTTTTTTTCTTTGAAGATTTTAAATAGTACTAAATAGTACTCTTGTTCGGATAAATTATTCACGAAAATATTTCCTTCTTTGCATAAAGCATTGATACTCTGAGAATAATTTACATTTGAGTTTCACTTTGAAATTATACATTAGATGCATGTGATTTATATGTTCGCTTTTTGACTTTTATCGCGAATTTCTAATATTTCTTTATTTATTTACGATTTTTAGTTTTTTTGTTAGTTAGAAAATTATTTTATATAGAAAATGTCTTCGAAAATTAAAACTAGAGATGGTTTATAGATTGGCCTTTTTAGTGTTGATATTTTAATTTTGTTGCTTAAAACACATTTGGAATATAAATAAATAACAAACGATGAAAGCATAATAAATAATAAGAGAAAAATAATAGTTTGTAATTTCAGAATTATTTTTTTCTTCTTGTACCTTTAATTTATTTTTTAAGTTAAATAATGATCCTATTTTAAATTATTATTGTTGCAAATTAATATATTTTTATCTGAAAAACATAGATCGTATTTACAAATTAATTATCAATTTGATAATTATCAAATTGACGTATTAAAAATTTATTTAAATGATAGAAATAAGATCAACGAATTTTCTGAATTAACTAACACAAATAAAGGGCCTGAATGGCCGAGTGGCTAGCGCTCTGGCGCTCGGTGCCTCAGGTTTCGGGTTCGAGTCCCGGCGGTGCCATGGATGCTTGTAGTGGTTCGGAATCCACTTTAAACCGAAGGTCCCAGTCCTACTAGGAACGTAGAGCGTTGCGGGGGTATTGTTACTTCGCGTCCGTGGCTTATCTTCAAGTTACACGCGTCCCCTGGATAATGCAAAGTGAGTAACGTCTGTGCAGCGTTTGCCATAAGGCATCGAAGACCAAGCTGTCTAAGTGTTTTCCAGCTGCATTAGAACAACTAACACAAACAATTGCAATATGGATAGTCACTTGGCGATCATTCCTTTTCATTTTGTATTGTAAACTGTTTAATTATAAACAAAATACCTACAGTTTGGAAAATAAATTTATCATTAAATGTTTTATTATTTTTATTTTATTTAATGATAATTTAAATCCTTATTAATGATTTAAACAATCGATTTTAATAAAAAGGAAGCCGAGTACAGATCCACTAGTAACTAGCGTTCAGAAGGGCTAAGATTAAAATCCGCTGGTGGTGGCGTCCATTGCAGCCCTTGCTTTCAAAAACGATGAGACTTGATAACGGTTGTGGCAATGTGTGTAAAGCATTGATAGTCAGTGGTGAGAATTTTCCAGCTTTTCTCCCATGCGAGACTCAAATGGAGGGCCTATACACCTAACATTATTCTCCTCCTTACCTGTCAGTGGCCTGTCCATGGTATGGATCAGTGGAACTTGAAGACCTCCGATATTGAACAAAAAAATAATAAGTAACCCTTTTTTAAAGTATATATAAGAAATGCTATTTCAACAAACATTTGAAACGTAACATTAAACAAATTTTAAAAGTAATGTTTCAAAATATTTTCATTTTTATTATATGCATTTCAATAAATTAGGGTCCTGATGGCCGAGTGGCTGCTGCTCTGGCACGCGGTACTACAGGTATCGGGCTCGAATTCCGGTTGTGCCATGGATGTTTGTAGTGGTCCGGAATACACTTTATGGTAGGTCCCGGTCTTAATAGGATCATAGAGAGTTGTGGGGGTACGGTTACAGGTAGCATATCTTCGAGCTAGACGTGTCCACTGGGTAGTGCTAAAGGAGTAACAGAAGTGCAACCCTTGCTTAAAGCATAAAGATTAACTGTCTGTACTTCCAGTTGCATTATAACAACAACTTCAGTAAATTATTGTACATATAAATAAAATGTGTAGGCGTATTTGTTTTTATAATTATTATAATAACATGTAATAATAGTAACCTAAACATGTAAACTTGCAAAATATTTAAGTGCTCTAAACATGTAAAATGAATCTTATCTTACAGAGATTTTAAAATATGGATTTTAAAATTATGGAAATTATATGTATTTAAGTCATTAAATTATATACTACTGTGCCAAAAAAGTAAGAGCAATTATTTTTTTTTAACAAAGACTCTTTATTTATTTTTCCAAATTTATTTCATCGCCTTCAAAGTAATCCCCTCCGGACACAATGCACTTATGCCAACGTTTCTTCTGATCCTCAGTGCATGCTAAAATGTCATAGGCAGGGATGGCCTTCAAAGCTCGCGGCGATTCACGTTTAATCTCTTCAATTAGGGAATAGCAAGAAGTCGCACGGTATGAATACGGTGGTTGTGGAACGATATGGGTTTCATTTTTGGTGAAAAACTCACGAAGAATCAATGCAGTGTGAGCTGGTGCATTCAGTGTTTTCGGTACCAATAGATTTGACGCGTTTGAGGTCCAAAATGGAATTGAGCGACCCAATATCCCAATATGCCAAAATCATCAGCAAGGTCTCTAATAGTAAATCGACGGTTTGCAAGCACCAAATCTTTAATTTTTTGTACGTGAGCTTCGTCGGTTGAAATTGATGGTCGAGCAGAGAGCTCTTCGCCTTCAACGCGTTCTCTGCCTTATTTGAATTGTTTATAACACTCCTAAACATTTCTTTCCGATATAGGAATGCTCACCACATGCCTTCTGCAACTTTCTATATGTTTCCGCAAAACAAATTTTATGCGATAATCTTTGCTGAATTCATTCGGACATTTCAAAAATCCCCGGAATCCGTTTTAACGTCTCACAAAGTAAGCGTAACTCAAACACTAATGAATATTTTGGCGTGAAATCTCACACAGATGCCAAGGACAGTGCCAGCAACCTAAAAAAGAAAAAAAAAAATTGAAATTCCATGAGCCGCGCAGGATACGCGTAGGGTGCGCCACATATACTTTCTTTCTGGGTTAGTGTCTATAGGCCAACTAATACTCAGAGTTGCGATAAATATATTTCCGCTCAGGATGGGTGACTATAAACTAAACGTTTCTCAGTGGGAGCGCAGGTTCCGCTATACTGCCTGTCAGGTTAGAGTGTCGATGCCTACAAACAATTTCTCCTGAACGCCACAGAGCGCGTTCTTACCAGTGTATAGGAGAAAGCACGGTTACACGGTAAAGTATTTGCATCTAAAATTTGTTTTAATTTAAAATTCGGAAATTAAATTTTAATTTCATTAACAAAACTCAATTAAAATTTACAAATACTGTAGCGATAAATTTCACTTAAGATTTTTTAATTTTATTATTATTACTATTATTGCAGGTTCATTACCATTCTCTCAAGCACAAAAAACCCAACAATTAAATATATGTACAGTATAACAATGCCAGCAACCTAAAAAGGAAAAAAAATTGAAATTCCATAAGCCCCGGGAATTTTAAATTGAAAATGGGTCTTACATTTTCGACACAGTAGTAGTTGGCACACAATATTAGCCGTTGAACAGTTTCAGCAAATAATACGCATACATTTCTGATATGTATGTTTTAATTAACAAGTTTAGTAGAAAAATGGTTTAATGGATATTGCAAGATTAAGATATTAAATAGTTTCAAGTGAAAAATTTACAGCATAATATACAATTTGCCCACATAGGTAATAATATCTGGAAAAAAGCAATCTAATATATATTTTTTTCTTTCTAATGCAGCTGGCAAATACTTAGACAGCTTGGTCATGGACGCCTTAAGGCAAGCACTGCACAGACGTTACTCACTTTGCATTACCCAGGGGGCGCGTGTCACTTGAAGATAAGCCACGGTCGCAGAGCAACAATGCCCCCGCAACATTCTACAATCCTATAGACCGGGACCTACAGCTTAAAGTGGATTCCGAACCACTACAAACATCCATGGCACCGCCGGGATTCGAACCCGAAACCTGTGGTACCGAGCGCCAGAGCGCTAGCCCCTCGACCATTCAGGCCCCTCTAATTGTATATTTCTGGTTTTAGTGCCTGTGTCATTAAAGCTGTGAGTTCTCTAACCTATGTCTCAAGTATCTCAACCCAACCACACCCAGTTATAATCTGATTGCCCAACCTGCACCCTATAGTACTTCATTTTGATTCATAACTTGGTTATTGGGAATTAAAATTTACAAATAAGTTAATTGTATATGTGTGATTGAATCATGATTAAAGAATACTGTAAAATTAATTTTAAAAGTAAACAAAGTCATGATGAATTAATGACTAATCAAAAATAGTAGAATTCATTTTTAATTTCCACACATCCTTCCTTTTCGTTTGCAATAGGCTCACCAGAAGATGCAAGTCCCGCATTCTGGAGATACATTTTAATACATTATTTGCATATAAAATAAATAAAATTAGTTGAATAATTTCTTTTTAAAAAGCCATAAAAGTTAAGCATTTCTATTTTAAAAATGCTTGTTTAAATTTGTCTTTATTAGAATGTAAAAATAAAGAATTTTTTTATGTGTGAGATAGTATTAACCATAGACAAATAATAAATAAAATTACAACCCACATATCTTCACACCCGTTTTTCTATAAATTTGTATGAGTTCCAAATCTTCAAACAGGACGGCTTAATGAGAACAAATCGTATGAATAAAATACAAGCTAACTGAGCCTTTAACTTACATTATATTAAATGCCTGATTATATATGGTAAGGATAACTCTGCGAAGGCGTAGAGGCAAAAGAGAATCCTTCATGAAAAAGAAGATATTGAAATTACATCCGATGAAGGTAAATAAGTTTCATAAACAGAGCTTCGTCAGAAGTTATGTACCCATCGCAGAAAAATGATATTTATTATAATTGAATTCACTAATTGAATTATTGTATAATGGTAGATTAACGAATTTTAAATTATGAACTATATTCTCAATGGGCTGCAAGTTATTGTTGTTGTTGTCGCATACCTCATGAACGGAGGGAAAGGATTGCAGCTTCTGTTGTGATGGAGCACTTGTAAATAGAAGTCTGACTTCTGCTCCGTGTCTCTGAAGAAGGATTGCAGTGCCTTCTGCGAGAACTTTTAGGAGGAACTCTCCGGGGTATCTCTCGGATTCTCCGGGGAAGAGAACTCTCCGGCTTATCATAGGGGAGAAAACCGGAAAACTCAGAATAGGCTGATGCTGAACATGCAAACGCCGTCCAGTCTCTTCGGTTTTTGAAACAGTGTTTACAATAAAACCACCAGTGGATTGAACCTCCGCCCTAATGCTAACGAGCGGCGCACGTTGCTAGGGCCACGATTCAGGCATTGCTTAAGTTGGATAGAACTTTAAATATTTGAACTCAAGGATCCAGTATCAAAACTCGAGCGGCTAAATCGAATCAAAAATTCCCGTGTCTAAAGTGACTTGATGCATTAGGTAGTTTTTGAGATTTATACTAACGAAGGCTGCTTTATCTCCAAATGCACTTTAGAAGAATTAAGAAAAAAATTATATAAATAAGAAAATAAGAATAATAAAAATCCTGTGGTAATCAGCAAAATTGATTGCAGCATTGACTATTTCCAAAGGTAGTAAATAAAAAGAAGCACCGAAAAATGTGGTGTTGAGAAGAATTTTCGTAGAAAAAGTCTTTTCTTTGTTGTAGAAAAAGAAAAAAACATTAAAAACTATTTAATCTTCAGTAGAAAGTATAGTCGGGCCTATTAGTACCTAGAATAATTACCGAAACTGGGAAGGATAATTTGTAATTTTACTGTTGGCAAATCTGCGAAGTTAGGAAACTGAAAAATTATTTTTTTCTTCTAGTTCGTAAGACAATTCAGTTAGTTTTATGTAGAATGGTATATCGAGGAATAGAAAACGTAATTTTAAGTTTTTTTATTGTTTTAATGTTGGCTAGTTCTTCAGCTGTATGAAAGCAATCTGTAGAGATGAGTAGATTCTTTTAAACAGCGATGCCCATATTATCCACAAGTTTAAGAGTTGTAACTTTTGTGGCTAAATTATTCTTCAGTAATTTCGGATGAGCTTTTGATATTGTAACAACTGAAACCTCAAGCACAAGAGTAAAGGACTGACGCTGTGCTGGGAAGCGATGCATAAATCTTTTGAAATATTACGCTGCACTTTGAAGTTTAGATTCTTCCCTTAAGTATATTCCATAAAATAAAGTATTGAAGTTGCACTCGCCATGTTAAAAATTACAAAACAAAAAATGCTAAGTAGAAAACAGTTTGTTCTACATGAAAACAAAAATTATGAACACTAAAAAAATTGCTAAGAATAATGTTTTAGGAGCGCTAAGAATAATATTTTCATCATACAAAGTAAATTCGGGATTTTTCCATAATAGATCTAAACACTAAAATTCGCATAGCTTCATGAAAATTTTTTGTATTCCATTTACATGACTGTTATTGTTATTGGCTATTATAGACTACTGCTATTTACATCAGAATTCGAGTCTTCACATTCCTCGAAAATTCGTCTAATTAAAAATAAATAAATTAATTTATTTGTCATAACGCTAACAAATAATTTATTTTTTCACAGGAAAATAGTGAATATTTAATCAAATATATAGTAACTAAATTAAAATTTTAAATTTTAATGGCTGAAAAATGGCTTTAAATTTTTTTTTATTTTTTCACATGGCACCTCTGCTGAGACTTGAATGCGACATCTGTGGTACCGAGTGCCAGAATAAAACCATTACGCATCAAAAATTGAAAAGTAATTTTTTAGTAATTTTTAACACAAAAGAAAATTTTTCTATTCAATAGAAAGTATGATCTCTTTTACAGATTTAATTTTGTTCTGCAAATTTTACAAAAAAATTGATTGCAAAATAATATGAAAAAATGAAATCCTGACACAAATTTCAACTTATCATGTGTGAACATATTTTGCTGGACGAATACACATGGGAGTATACCAGTGTTCAATAACCCAAGAAATTTACAAAGCAATTGCTCAGAATACTACAAGAATGGGAGTTTTACTTAGGATTCAGCTTGTTTCTTTGGCGATTTTTTCCCGATATTCGCCAAGTCCCTTCTTAAATAAACAAAATGACAGCTGTGGTTACACTGCGGTTTTGGGATTTCATTTGGCGCGGAAAAGAGACTTGATGAAATTGGAATACTGAAGTGTAGAATACCCACAAGAATTATCCAATTTAATAGCGACAGGAATATAACAAAAATTAATAACTTTAGAACTTTATGAAGAAGCAATTGTTCAAATATTACAAGAAGTATTACATAATACTGACATAGAGGTCTGTTAAATGATGGTTAAATTAATTTTTATAAATATATAAACTAATCCTTAGACACTATTTTGAGGATATCGAAACAACAATCTGCTTATATTTTGAAGACATTTCAGACAGTTCAAAATTAATTACAGAGCATGTGACTGGATATGGGTCGATCGTTATATTTAACAAAACATATCATACCAGTTTTAAAACCCATACAAATAAAATCCCAAAATAATATTATTAATTTTTGAAATAATAGTTTATATTTTTGTTTTATAACTTTAATAAAGCATAATAATAACTTTTAAAAATAAATATTATATAAAAAAATAAGATAATAAAATATAAATATAATATATATAAATATAAATATTAAATTATAAAGCATGAGAATAAGATTTAATGATACATTTTTAGGCTTATCGTTTTTTTGGAGACACCACAGACTTCTAACTAAGACAATGTGTACATATATGATAAAAAACTTCTTTCTGTCAAAAAAAATGATTTGAAATTAACAAAGGATTGATAGTATGAACAATTAATAATAAATATACACTAATTTAACTCAATTAAACAGTTTAAAAAAAATTTATTTTTTGAATTAAAGAAACCATTCCCACTTATATAACTTTAATGACAAAAACTGAAAATTTTATTGCACCAAATTATTATTATTTTTTTAATTACTTTTGAAACTTGCGTTGAATTTAATAAAAAATAATTTTATAATTTATTAAAAATACAATATTTTTATTTCTATATTTCATAAATAAAATTTTAATTCTTGCTTCTTTGTCATCACCTTTTATTTGCAAGCTTGTTCATATTTTTATTATTTATTTTGAAATTTATTATCATATGCTGACATATCATCATAAAATTATTATTTATATCTACAAAACCACTGGACGATAATCCAACATTTCGTGTCACGCCTTTAAAATATTTTCCAATAAAACATTCAACACACCCAATAAGCTCAATTTATCTGTTCTTTTTATTTATTTTATCGCCAAAACACTCGTATCTCGAAACGAACATCGCCAAAAGAATTATTTTATTCATTGCAAGTAGCTTTATTTCTTTTTTTTATCAACACGTTTGTTGCTTTTGAAAATTGTCGGTTCTCGAAATAATTCATCTAGAATGGCTTCAGAGAAGACATTTAAGAGTTTCATATCATTATTCGAAAATAAAAATGTCGTTCGCAGCTAAATATTTCTAAAGTTAGGCTTATCGCTTCACGTCATTTCATTACTAAGGATTCTTTTTTTCTTTTCGGTTGCCAGATTCGTTCAAGTTTGCAGAAAACGTTTTATGATGTAAACATTAAAAATGGAACGATACAATAGATTATAAAATTCTGTTGATTCTCCCGATAAAGCAATAATTTTTTTAAAAAATGGAACCAAAATTAATTTCTTTAACCCCGGAAACGATACTTTTAATTAAAATTGCATGCGATCTATGGCGGGTTTGTAATTGCTTTCGCGTTTTATGTTAGTTTGGGGATGTTTTCATAATTAATTTCGTAACCATGGAAACGTGGAGAAAGTTAAAATTTAATCCAGGCATATTTCTGAGAGGTTTGGGTCGTTTAATTTTTAATTCGATTTGATCTTGAAAATATCATGTAATCTGATTTTTGCGGAGTTGAAATTTATTACATGCATTTAAATTTGAACAAAGATTTAATTTGGAGGAAAAAATATTATTTTTATCCTTGTATTAAAACCGAAATGTTGTTTTTCTTATTTTCCTTAAAAATATGGGTATTGCTTTTGAGAATGGAGTTTTTCGTTTCCTTGAACACTTTCAACGTTTCTTATTGGTTAATATTTTTTTAAATTTCTTTCATATGCTTTTTAATACGCTTTTATTAGCTTCACCTGTATGTTTGTATGTATGTATGTTTGTATGTATGTAACTGACTTTTTCCCCTCGAGATCTGTTTATCCTCATATACACTATTTAAGCTGCAAAGAAACATTTACAGGCATCTTTCAGAAAGAAAACAGTTGATTCTTTTTAATACGCTTTTATATTAGTTTCACCTGTATGTTTGTTTGTAACTGACTCTTTGGGCTAGATTTTGCCCTATTTTAAGCGATCCGACTTAATTTAAACGTTTTAGACTTATCAAGGACAAACAACAATAAAATAGTTTGATAAGTTTATTATCTCATCATGATTAGGATCGCCAGGATTAGAGATTTTATTTTAACTTTTGAAGAGCAATTTAACCCATGTAGAATGAAAGTATTCAGTAAAGACATTCAAATCAACGTGGGACAGTGGAGCAACGGATGACGCACCTGACTACGGATCAGGAGATTCCCTGTTCGAATCCTGGCTGGCTCGGCATATTCGCATTTAGCCTTTGTTTTACTCACAATTAAGTTATTGTAAGAACTATAGTTCCACTCCTCCGTACCGGTACCTCACTTAAATATTATAGTTTAAAAACACTAAAAAACATGCTTTTAGAATTAATCAAACTAAAAAGTAAATGAATAGTTTAAAAAAACTAAAAATCACGCCTTTAGAGTTAATCAAACTAAAAGTAAAAAATAATTGTTAACATAAGAATAAAATGAATGTCACTGTTCTAAAAGCCGGAGGTGCTTTGTATGACATTTTAAAACTAACTTTGCATTTCGGAATGAAACTAGTGAAAAATTATAACGATTGATATCGAGCACCCCCCGCTTTTAGAACAGTGACATTCATTTTCTCGTCAGTCATTTTATTCTTATGTTAACAATTATTTTTTACTTTTTAGATAGATTAACTCTAAAAGCGCATTTTTTAGTTTGTTTAACCTATTAATTTATTTTTTACTTTTAGTTTCATTAACTCTAAAAGCGTGTTTTTTTTAGTTTTTTTAAACTAGTCATTTATTTATATACAATATTTATTTAAATTTTTTTCATCAGCTAATAACTATAAAATTAAATAAATAATGTAAAATTATTTTAAAAGATCGTCTGCTGAAAGCAAAGACGATTTTATTTCAAAAGTGAAGATGAGATTATTCTAGAAAAGAAAATCGTTTGGAATTTTGTATTTTTTTTTTATTTTTTTAAGATTGCTGCCATGCGTTTTGTTCTTACATTAAATTCTAAATTTTATGGGTGATCTGTATATCGGCCCAGTCGATTATGTATTTATTAATTTTATTTATTAATTATAATTTATTTTTTTTATACATTTTGAAATTTGTTATTGTTTGTTTCCAAAAAGTTTTCTTACGTACAGTATTATAATTAATCATAATGGAAATTAACATTAACATTTTGAAAAATAATTAATAATAATAAAAAAAAAGAGATTGTATAAAGTAACTGTTACTGAAAACAATTTTTACCTCTTTTTTTTTAATTTATGAAACAGTTTTTATTAAATAAATAAAATCTGAGTATATTATTTTATTTATTGTTTTCACTTGAATTATCCAGATAAGAGCCATGTTAAAATTATTGCGTTGAAATAGAACAATGAATTGCGGAATTAACAGAATTGTATAGATTTTTCTCAGAATCATTGTTAGTTAGATAATTTGCTAGTTTTAGCATATTTTCTGATCGAAATTTTTTATTGGCGATAAAAAATTAGTAGAAAATACGCCAAAATTGACAAAATAAGGAATTTTTTTCATCATGGACTGTGGAATATAAACACCTAACGTATATGTATAACATATAGATTTATCTATTACATATACATTAGTGGGTCTCGTATTCCACATTTAAACATATTGATGTAAAAAAAAGTGTTTCCAATCTAGTTGGTAGCTGAGATAGAATTAAGTCAGATTGGAAATTTAAAGAAGTTAATTAATTAATTTAAGGTTATTCTTCCCTAAAGTGTTAACTTATATTTTTTAAATTGGTTTTATCCTGTTCCTTTTTTCAGCTGATAATATTTCTTTGAATTAGGAAGTTAGAAATTTATTTAAATCATAGTATTCGCATTCATTAATCAATTAATTAAAATTAATTTTATTATTGTAAAATGCAATTGCCATCACGAAACTCTAAATTTAAAAATTTAGTTTATTTGTGTGACAACAGATGGCGCTACTTGTACGATTCAGAATAAACATTTCAGAACGATTTGTGATTAAATTCAGCTCTTTTTTTTATTTTGGTTAAGTTGTGGATGATTGAAATACATTTTGTTTTGGAGGATTGTTAAATGTAAAGTAGAATGATCTAATATTATAGTGTTATGGAATCAATTCTGTTTATTTTGGAAGAAGCAATCTAAAGATCTTGAAATAATTCTGAATTACAATAATTCGTAATAACAACCTGTGAATCGAAATTTATATTTATATGTGTATACATTCAGAGAAAGTAACATCAGAATTTAGGTAAAGAACATTATAAATAATGAAAAAAGAAATTATATGTTTATGTTTTGATTAAAAAACAACAGTAACGTATAATTAATTGAATATGGCTAAAGAAAGTACTCTTTCATGATTGGGTTATTTTTCAAAGAATAAATTGATATTAAGAATTCAGATTCCAAATATTTAAAATGTTAAAATAATAATCGCTTTGAAAATTCCTTAATCATAATCAAATGATCTAACTGACTAACTACTATTAGATGTTATGGTTTTCCAAAATTCTTGATACAAATATACCAACATTACAGTCATCTCAACTGAAAGCTTTTCTACATTACATATGTTGATGGGCTGTTATTAGAAATTGAAATATTAAAATATACTAATTCTTAAAATGGTTTCTCTGAACATGTTTTTGTTTTACCAATTCGAACTAGGAATGGAAAAACACAAAATATGTGCAAAAATTAATCTTGTTCTTAAGAAGATCAATAAATCAATAAAAAAGATCAATATAATCAATAAAACAAGTCAAGATATTCTTGAATTGTTCTAAGATAAAAAAAATTTTTGTAAGAATTTAAGACAATTTTTTTTTCGAAGAATGAGTTTCAAATAAATGAATAGTTTAAAAAACTAAAATAACACGCTTTTAGAGTTAATCAAACTAAAAAGTAAAAAAATAATAGTTTAAAAAAAACTAAAAAACACGCTTTTAGAGTTAATCAAACTAAAAAGTAAAAAAAAAATTAATAGTTTAAAAAAACTAAAAAACACGCTTTTAGAGTAAATCAAACTAAAAAGTAAAAAATAATTGTTAACATAAGAATAAAATGACTGACGAGAAAATTAATGTCACTGTTCAAAAAGCGTGGGGTACTCGATATCAATCGTTATAATTTTTCACTAGATTCATTCCGAAATGCAGAGTTAGTTTTAAAATGTCATACAAAGCACCCCACGCTTTTAGAACAGGGACATTCATTTTCTCGTCAGTCATTTTATTCTTATGTTAACAATTATTTTTTACTTTTTAAAATTGCTCTTCATAAGTTAAAATAATCCTGGCGATCCTAATCCTGATGAGATAATAAACTTATCAAACTATGTTAGTGTCGTCGGTCCTTGAGAAGTCTACAACATTTAAATTAAATCTGATGGCTTAAAGTAGGGCAAAATCGAGCCCAAACAGTCAGTTACAAACAAACATACAGGTGAAACTAATATAAAAGCGTATTAAAAAGAATCAACTGCTTTCTTTCTGAAAGATGTCTGTAAATGTTTCTTTGCAGCTTAAATAGTGTATATGAGGAGAAACAGATCTCCAGGCGAAAAAGTCAGTTACATACATACAAACAAACATACAAACATACAGGTGAAGCTAATAAAAGCGTATTAAAAAGGAAGCAGAAAAAAGAACAGACATTCCTGTTGATTTTAATTAAGTACATGAATTTAATATTCAATGTATTTGAAGTTTTATTTTCATTGGAACATACAAAATTATATGATGCTCATCAAAATTCATATATATATATATGTCCTACCAATTTCATCAGAAAAATTATTTTAAACTTCTACAGAGTAATAATTCTTTAACTAATAGTTCTATAGAGTAATTCTAACAGTAAAGTTCATAAAGAGAATTTCATAGAAATAAACGCAATCAAAAATTGCTAAAGACAGATTTATTTTTCTGTAAAAATTATTTTCATTTTTTAATGTTTTTTATGTGTGGTATGTAAGGAATAAAGTATACAAATTCTGAGGAACTATCTTATTAAACTAATGAAAAAAAATGGAAAATACTTTCTATCTTTTCCAAGATACAACATAGTTATACCAGATAAAAATATTATAATATTGAACAAAAAATGGTCCTTTTGTAAATTAGCCAAAATATTTTATAAGCTCAAAGACTTGTTCTTAAGAGAGTAAATCTATTGAAATATCCAAGCGAGACTATTCTTATAGATAAATATCAAAATGAAATAAAATGAATTTAAAAAAATAATAAATTTGACAATAAAATTTTAATTTGCATTACTCACTATCTAACACAATACCATACAAAAATACCCAAAGCTGAATTTCCATTTAAACAAACACTTGAATTCCAAAATTCCTTTACAAATGAAAAAAAATAAAGGAAAATAACTTTATTATTTTTTTCATTTTCAACTACAGAAATATGAAGATAAAAAAGTAAAGTTGAAACAAAACTGTCCTTTCAAAATCAGCTGCATGCGACGTCAGAAGAGGCGAAAAATTCTGATAAATACATTAGCACGCCTTGTTAAATCCGTCAGTTTTTTTCCTCCTGCTACTTAGTGCACTGCGGCTGACAAGAATTTCTGACGGGTTTCATCCTCTTTAATCAAGCCACACAGTAAGGAGGGTTTGCCGGATGGTACTTCACCAAGACACTGTCTCCACGCTTGGGTGGAAATCTAGTGGACTTCATGCAACGAATATTTTAAATAAAAATGAACTGACTCTTTACATAATAGTTGATAGCGTAATATATATATAAGGATGAAGTGAAAGAATGTAAAGAAATGACAAGTGACATTTCAGGAGAACAATCTGTTTATATAGCAAAGTATTATGACATTCACGGTGTCTGAATGGTCGAGTGGCTAGAGCTCTAGCGTTCAGTAACACAGGTTTCGGGTTCGCGTCCTGGCGATGCCTTGGATGTTTTTAGTGGTTCGAAATCCACTTTAAGCCGTAGGTCCCGGTCTAACAGGAGCGTTGCGAGGGTAGTGTTACTCCGCGTCCGTAACTTATTTTCAAGCTACATGCCCCTCCTGGATAGTGCTACGTGAATAATGTCTGTGCAGCGCTTGTCTTAAGGCATCCGAGACAACAGTCGAAGTGTTTGCCAGCTGCATTAGAAATTTTTTTTATTTATTCATTATAATGAAATGAAATATAGCCCTCGTATGCATAAGTACATACAGTGGCAATCTCAAAGTTGTTAGAGTTGTTGGATATAAATATGTTAAAGGTAGAAAAACTTATTTTCTGAATTTTTTTCGCATTGATCTGAATAATTTTCAGCAAGTAAATAAAAAAAAATTAAGTTAGAATAGCAGAATTTCTTATTAAATTGCTATTAATTGACCAATCAATATAAATTTCAGAAGAACTACAAATACTTGACATTTATGTCTTATGAAGTTATCAATATATTTTTTTATGGAGACCATCTGAATAGAAATCCTAAAAAGGTTTCACAAACCAATGCTCTTAACATAAGTGATAGTTAATAAACTAACAGCAACTAAAAGAAATAAAGAGGTTAAATTGAAGAGATACCGAAATACTTCTTAATAGTCAAACCCTCATTCCGTCTGAATTTGGAGGATCCTCCTACTGCCTCGAGAAGTTTCGAGCGCCAAGTTTGGAGGAATGCCCTGCATACCAAATGAACCACAGCCATGCCAAGAAGGTATTCAACGAAATGTACTTGAGACCATAGTTGCGTAAAAAAAAGCATCTCAATGGATAAAAGGAAACGTTTCTTTCAGACAGACATAAATTCTGCTCATGTTTCTGCAGCATAAAATACAGGGGTAATGGATTATTTAAGTTAAAAAGAACTACATCTGTTTTTTTTTAGAAATATAATTTAATCTTATTATTCTTTATAATAGGGGCCTGAATGATCTTGTGTCTACAGCTCTGGCGCTGGTTGAAACAGGTTTCGGGTTCGAGTCCCGGTGGTGCCATGGATGTTTGTAGGGGTTCGGAATCCACTTTAAACCGTAGGTCCCGGCCTAATATAGCCGTAGTGCGTTGGGCGTAGGGATGGCAACCCTACCCTGTAAAAATAATCATCAACCGTCTAGAAATCTGACAGCAGGCAGACGGCATTTTGTCACCATGGGGCTGTTGCGCCAGTGATGAGGATTCTTTATAATATCATTTTTGAAGGCAGAGGTAAATGATAAATGACGAAGTTGATTAAATTTTTGAAAACTTATTATGTTTGTTAAGGTTGTAATATGAGGCCTGATGGCCGAGTGTCTGGGGCTCGATGCCGCATGCTTCGGGTTCGAGCACCGGTGGTGGCATAGATGATTGTAGTGCTTTGAAATCCACTTAAAACGTAAGTACCGGTCTAATATGAAAGTAGAGGTTGACCAATGGTTTGTGGAAAAATAAAAACATTCTTCCAGGAAAAATAAAAACATATCCTGTCTCAAAATTTGTCATTAGGCAGACGGTCTTGGGCCATCATGGGACTATTACGCCAATGAAGAAAATTTAAATTAAAATTTCAAATTTTTTTATTAAATCGCTATTAACCGACAAATCAATATAAATTTCAGAAGAAAAAGCTTATACGTGACATTTATGTCTTAAACAAATCATTTATAAATATTTTCATTAAAAAAAAGTTTGTAAGGCCATCTAAATTTTTTTTATCCTGAAAAAGTTTCTGAATATAAATGTTCTAAACATTAGTAATAGTTAATAAATCACTTCAACTAAAAGAAAACAAGTAATTTAAAAAAAAAAAAAATAAAAGTCAATTCCTACTTTTTTTCCACTTATAAAGTCCTTTATAAATAATTTTCATTCATTTTTTTAAGTTTATCGGGCGCCATATATTAGTAGATATATGCAACTTAGATCTAAAAAAAGTAAAATTAATTAGCTAACTTTAATTAATGAATGAATTAATATTTGAAAAAAACTGTATAAACATCCAGTGTAATCCCCTACAAGTTCCAAAAAAATCTGTTTGAACTTGAGTGGATGAATGAGAAGTATTTTATGAACGATTGAAAATTTGAACAAGATATATATAGGGAGAGTATGAGCTAATAGAAGGAATTGAAAAAAAGAGGTTAAATTGAAGAGATACCGAAATGCTTCTTAATAGTCAAATCCTCATTCGGTCTGAATTTGGAGGATCCTTCTACTGCCTCAAGAAGTTCCGAGTGTCAAGTTTGGAGGAAGGCCCTGTATACCAAATGAACCTGAACCATGCCGAGAAGGGATTCAACGAAATATACTCGAGACCAATAAGTAAGTAAAAAAACCCTCAATGGATAAAAGGAAACGTTTCTTTCAGACAGAGATAAATTCTGCTCATGTTTCTGCCTTTTTGCAGTATAAAATAAAAAGATAATGGATTATTTGAGTAAAAAGAACTACATGTAGTTTTTTTTAGAAATAGAATTTAAATTTGAATTTATTATTTTTTGTAAAATCCTTGTTGAAGTCAGAGAATAATGGTAAATGATGATGTTGCTTGAATTTTTAAAAACTTATTCTGTTTGTTAAGGTTGTAAGATGGGCTACGAAGAAGGAAACATAAATTACGGTAAATTTATGACTTACTTATCTCTATATGGTTCCTTAAGATATAAGTAACTATTTTCTTTGAGATATTCAAATAAGGATTCATTATCACGCAAAAAAATCTTATCAGGAATGTGTATTCCTTTTCAAATTAATAAATTGGTGTTTAGAATACTGAAAAAAAAATTATTCGTTACCAGTATGTAAAACTTATCGACAGTATCGTTCATTGTTGGATGGCTATGTAAGATTAAAATATTTAAAAGCATAAATAAGGAGATAATTCTATGTATTTGTAGCATAAAACTATCTGTTCTAAATAAATGTCATAGATAATGACATACAGAAAGAGCAATCGTGATAAAATGTACATTAATAAGAAAAAACAAAAAAGAAAAAGATAAAATAACATTCATGAATATTCATTACCAGATCGATGAAACGAAGAAAGAAATGGCGATAAAATTCTGGCTGCAGACATCTTAAATTAGATTCTCTAAAAACGTTGAAATAATTTGAAATGAAGAAAAAAAAAAAGAAATGAACACGTGAGCTGATTTACAAGAGATTCAAGTCATAAGATGATCGTTATTTGAGAATAAATAATCCTTATTTAAATATAAAAATAAAATAAAAGTTTGAAAATAATAGGTAAAAATAAGGAAATAAAAAGAAAATGTATTTTTAAAATAAAAAATTAAAAAATAAAAAAATAAAAGGAAATAAATAAATATAAAAAATATAGTCGGCTGGGCCGATATGCAGGTTTCCCATAAAATTTATACTTTAATGTTTGAACAAAACGCATAACAGCAATCTTAAAAAATTAATTAAAAAAAAACTATAGAATACCAAACGATTTTCTTTTCTTGAGAAATATCTTTAATTTGAAATAAAATTGTTTTTGCTTTGAGCAGACGATCTTTTAGAACAATTTTATATTTAATTATTATTAATTATCAATTATAAATTATTATTAATTATCTTAAACAAAAATATTTTTCCACTAAATACAAATTTAAAGCTATTAAAATATACATAAAATTACCTTTCAAAGTTGAATATATTTTTAAAAGAAATCTGTAAATCACTTGAAAATCAACACATTTTGAACGAAGATAATTAGTTTACGATGATTAAATTTACAATTAATGCAAGAACAAAATACACGTACCATGCTGAATATACCGGTTCTCGTTAGATCACCGAAGTTAAGCATCATTGGGCGCGGTCAGTACTTGGGTGGGTGACCACCTGGGAACACTGCGTGCCGTTGGCAAATTTGGGACCTGAATGGCCGAGTGTCTAGCGCTCTGGCGCTCGGTGCCACAGGTTTCGGGTTCGAATCCCGGCGGTGCCATGGATGTTTGTAGTGGTTCGGAATCCACTTTAAGCCGTAGGTCCCGGTCTTCTATGACTGTAAAGAGCGTCACGGAGCAAAAGTCAGGCTTCTACCTACGGGTGCTCCATCACAACAGAAGCTGCTTCCTTCCCCTTCAATCATCAGTCCATATGGGCTCGTGGGCTTGGCCAGCCAAGTGGGATAAGAAACAACAACAAACAACAAAACACACAACGGTAGACTTAAAAAATAAATAAAAAAAACTAAAGAATTCTAAACGAATTTGTTTCCTTAAAAATCTCATTTTCGCTTTGTAATTAAATTGTCTTTGCTTTCAGCAGACGATCTTTTAGAAAAATTTTACTTTATTTAATTATTATTAATTATCTCAAACAAAAATATTTTTTCACTAAATATAAATTTAAAGAGATTAAAATATATATAAAAAACACCTTTCAAGGAGGAATAATTTTTAAAAGATATAGAAAATCAATTTGAACGAAATCAAATAGAAAATCAATTTGAACGAAGATAATTAGTTTACAATACTAAATTTACAGTTTAATGTCAGAAAGAAACGCATAACAGTAGTCTTAAAAATTAAATAAATGAATAAATAAATTTAAAAAAAATAGAGAATTCCAAACGATTTTCTTTTCTTGAAAAATCTCATTTTCACTTTGAAATAATTTGTCTTTGCCTTCAGCAGACGAGCTTTTAGAATAATTTTACATTATTTAATAATTATTAATTATTATAGGGGTCATAGGGGTATTATAAGTCAGTTTGAGTCATAAATTTTAAGTCATAAAATGATCATTATTTAAGAATAATTATTAATATCTTATTTAATTCTTATTAGTTAAGATTAATAATTATTAAGTTATTTAATCCTTATTTATCCCTTATTAATTAATCCTCATTTAAATATAAAAAAGATAAATTTTAAAAACAATAGGTAAAAATAAGAAAATAAAAGAAATAAATAAAATAATAAAATAAATAAATAAAATAAAATGAATTTTTAATAGAAAAATACAAAAATAAAGAAATAAAAAGGGATAGACAAATATAAAAAAATTATAATTGATTGGGCCGATGTACAGGTTACTCATAAAATTTAGAATTTAACGTAAGAACAAAACGCATAACAGCAATCTTAAAAAATTAAAAAATACTTAAAAAAATATAAAATTTCAAACGATTTTCTTTTTTGAAAGAAATATCTTCAATTTGAAATAAAATTGTGTTTGCTTTCAACAGACGATCTTTTAGAACGATTTCAATTAATTTTTTATTAATTATCCTAACATTTTTTTCACTAAATATAAATTTAAATAGAATAAATTATTATAAAAATACTTTTCAAGGAAAAATAATTTTTAAAAGAAATCTGTAAATATCTGGAAAATCAACACGTTTTGAATAAAGATAATTAGTTTACGATACTAAATTCACAATTGAATGTAAGAGCAAAATGCATAACAATAGTTTTAAAACAAATAATGTGAAAAAAAAAAAAAAAAAAAAAAAAATTAAGTCAATTCCTACTTTTTTTTCACTGTATTGTAGAAAGTCCTTTTATAAATAATTTTCATTCATTTTTTAAAGTTTATCAGGCGCCATCTATTGTCATCAACTTAAATCTAAAAAAAAAAAAACTGAAATTAATTAATTGAATTTAATGAATGAATTAATATTTGAAAAAAGCTGTATTAACATCCAGTGTCATCCACTACAAGTTAAAAAAAAAACGTATTTGAACTTGAGTGGAGGAATAAAAGTATTTTATGAACGATTGAAAGTTTGAACAGGATATATATAGGGACAGTGTGAGCTAATAGAAGGAATTGAAAAAGGGGTAAACAAATATAAAAAAACTATAATTGATTGGGCCGATGTAGATGTTACCCATAAATTTTAGAATTTATCTTAAGAACAAAACGCATAACAGCAATCTTAAAAAATAAAAAAAATACTAAAAAAAAATATAAAATTTCAAATGATTTTCTTTTCTTAAGAAATATCTTCAATTTGAAATAAAATTGTCTTTGTTTTCAACAGACGATCTTTTAGAACGATTTCAATTAATTTTTTATTAATTATCCTAACATTTTTTTCACTAAATATAAATTTAAAAAGAATAAATTTATATAAAAATACCTTTCAAGAACGAATAATTTTTAAAAGAAATCTGTAAATATCTGGAAAATCAACACCTTTTGAATAAAGATAATTAGTTTATGATACTAAATTTACAATTTAATGTAAGAGCAAAACGAATAACAGTAGTCTTAAAAAGATAAATAAATAAACTATAGAATTTCAAACGATTTACTTTTCTGGAAAAATCTCATTTTCATTTCATAATTTTAAATCAATAATAATAATAAAAATTAAATTTAATATTGCTCTTCCATTCAATTGTAAATTTAGTATTGTAAACTAATTAAAATTAAATTTATTAATTAAAATTTAAATTTAAGAATCGATATTAAAATTAAATTTTAATAATTATAATTATAATTAAAATTTAATTTAATTATTACATTAATTTTAATTATTAAAATTGAAATTAATAATAATACAAAATCTCTAGATTACATATTGAAGCATATTATTTAGTTTATATGCTAACTTGTTATTGTTTAAAGAAAATTACTTTTTGTAGAATGAAACTCACGAAGATTTTACTTTAGCCTGAAATATTTAGAAATGTAATTGTTACGCAGAGATGTTTAAAAATAAAAACTATCTATACCCAAAATTTATGAGAGTAGGTTATTTTAAACATTATTTACCTTCTTATTTTATACTATTCTGTTTTGCGCAGGGTAGTAGGCCATGTGCAATCACGCAGCAACGCCATGCACAAACAGGCAGCAACGCCATGCACATATGTGGGAAATACGCCTCTACTCGACTTAGAAGCAATTGTCCTATTTGAAGTAACAGGTGGCTGAAAAGTTCATAGGCTGACACATAGATGGTGCTACTAGTGTTAAATACATATGATTTTTAGTTAGCCCTAACCTTCAAAAGACACGAGTTTAAATTTGGACAGCTGTTGCACTATTAGTATGTGAGTTATATCCTTTTTAGTGAAGTTATAGCATTTTTAGTGATCATCACGTGCAATCCACTCGGCTGACTGTCGATTGGACTCCGGTGTAAAATGATGGGGCCATGTTTGATCCATTGTCACATATCGACGCAAAAATTCCTGTTTATTACGATTGAACAGCTCCAAAAACTTCTTAGAATCACCAATTCGTTCCAACGCGTTCCTTTGATATGTTTAGGGTCTCAGCCATCTCAATCAACTTCACTTTACGATTATCAGAAATTATGTTGTGGACTTTTTTGATGTTTTCGTCGGTAGCAGCCTCTATAGGGCGTCCACTGCGTGCATCGTCCTCGGTGCTCATTTCGCCTCGTTTAAATTTAGCAAACCACTTCTCTACGGTTAACACACGAAATTCTTTTCACGAATTAACACACGAAATTCCTTTTCATCCATTTTTTCAAACTAACAAAAGTTGCTTCACTAAAAATACTATAACTGCCATACTAATAGTGCAACAGCTGTCAAATTTATACACGTGTCTTTTGAAGGTTAGGGCTAACTAAAAATCATATGGATTTAATACTAGTAGCGCCATCTATGCGTCAGCCTACGAACATGTCAGCCCAACTGTTATGTATATAATGCTTGTAAATAATCATTTAAGTGTTTCCACGAACCTGGAAGTGGCCCTCTTCTTGAAGACGTTCTGACGTTCTGACGTTCTGACAGTGACGTTATACACATTATAGCACAAATGCCCATGATTCAGACCTGGTTATTGCTGATGATTATGCATGCAACGGAAAGGTTTCTGGTCATCATCATAATACTACTAGCGCCATCTATGTGTCAGCCTACGAACATTTCAGCTTACCTGTTATGTGGGAAATACGACTCTACTCGACTTGGAAGCAATTGCCGTATTTGAAGTAAATAAGAGTAAAACATAAAGAGAATCTGCAGAGGTTTATAGAGTTGCAATATCATTCATATATCACAGAATTAAAAGAAAAAAGTGGTATAAAAAATTATAAGTAGAATTGGTAATAGCCAGCATACTAGCTATTGAATTAGAGGCAGAAGATGTTCTAATAAAGTACCTTAGTTCAACATAATAAATAGTTTACCCTTAAGATAAATAAGAACTAAAATTTTCCAAGAATCATTGAGGTCAATGGAACTTTAGACCAGATTTCAAAACGATCTGCCAAGGCATGACTGGAACTATGGGCTTATAAAACGACATCAATCAATTTCTTTAAAAACTTTTTTTGCAAACATCCCGAAAGCATACCATTTGCTCTTCATGAGTTTTATGACACAGATAAAAAATCTGTAATCGAAACACTCAGATATATATTCTGCATGTTTGGTATACAATGCAGATGAAAGTGGCTATGACAATGTTCTGACAATATCATTGGACGGAAACGATTAGCTTATTACAATTTTCTCTTCATCACAGACATTATTGCAAACAAAATTTTTTTTATCAGATAAAACGCCATGCAAGCCAGCTGTTATGAACACCAATGGTCGATCGGTTTCAGATAAAATTGAGAATTCTCAATAATTTTCTAGAAATTTTTACAGCAATTAAATGTATTTTTTTCTCAAATTTTATAACTATAAATATATGATCAATGTGAAATAACATTGCCTGTCAACCATTCGTTAAGTTGTTTTCAGTTCGTGAAATACGGCTAGAAGAAATCACCTGGACGACTTCACACGTGGAAGAATGATCGGAAAGCTGGAGGAGGGGCGTACTGTCACCAGTGTAGTTGCAGAGTTCGAAATCAACAAAAGTGTCGTTTCGCGCTGTTGGAAAGCGTTCCAAACCACAGGTACAGCTGTTAGAAAGGTTGGTGGTGGCCGCCCGAGGAAGACAACTGCAGGGGATATATCAACCTGCAGGCGAAAAGAGGCCGACTGCAGTCAGCAAGCACCATTGCTCAGCAACTCTGTACAGAAACGGGGCGACAAGTGTCGCGGTTTACTGTGGCCACACGCCTTCACAAAGTGGGCCTATTCGCCCACCGTCCTGAATGCTTGGCCACCGACGTCACCGTTTACAGTGGTGCAGAGAGCACAAAAACTGGACCACTGATCAATGGAGTCGTGTCCTCTTTACGGATGAGAGTCGGTTCTGTACCACAAGCGATTCTCGACGCGTTTTGACTTGAAGAGAGGTCGGGACCCAGTTTCATCCCAGTAACCTCAAGGAAAGACACCGTTATGGTGGTTCTGGAGTTCTTGTCTGGGGAGGCATTTTGCTGAACGGGCGAACTGAGCTCCACGTTTTCGACAGAGGGTCTGTAACCGGGGATCACTATTGTGAGGAGGTACTCCTTCCCCATGTGCGTCTGTTCCGAGGTGCCATTGGCCCAGACTTCATTTTTATGGATGACAATGCACGGCCACATGGGACTCTTGCTGTTGAGAAGTTACTGGAAAGTGAAGATATCCCTCGATATCGCCAGCGTACTTCCCCAGATTTAAATCCCATCGAACATGTGTGGGATGCTTTGGGGAGACGCATTGCAGCACGCTTACATCCTCCGGAGAACAACCAACAACACAAACAGATGCTGATTGAGGAATAGGCACTCCTTCCGCAAGAAATGTTGCACCAACTGGTTCTGAGTATGCGGAGACGGTGCGAAGCAACCATTGCAGTGTCTTTGTTTGATTCCATACCGTATGCATTGTATTCCTTTTTCAGCACCGATGCTTTCGTCCTCCTTTACGTACATAATACTCTCCCTCATTTCTGAATGTCATGTCTCTCAGATGATTTCTCGTAGAGTTATGGCAAAAAACCCACCTGTTGCTTAAGTTTTGCACACCAGTGTATTCTTCCACTCGAGTTCAAATGCATTTTTTTGAACTTGCAGTGGATGACACTTGATGTTTATGCAGTTTTTTCCAATATTAATTCATTCATTAAATTTAATTCATTAATTTTAGTTTGTTTTAGATTTAAGTTGCATATATCTATCAATAGATGGAGCCAGTTAAACCTTAAAATATGAATGAAAATTGTTTATAAAGAGTTTTCTGAAATATAGTCTAAAAAGAGTAGGAATTGACTTAAATTTGTTTTATAGATTATTTGTTTAATATCATGTATGGTACCTATGTAATATTTTTCTTTTGTACAGAAACAGTACTGAAATGCGGGCATTTTTATATCTTGGAGTGTGATAAAATGACTTCGCTAATGTGATTGGCAGGCAGGGAGTGCTTGAATCTTGAATGGAAGGAATTGGAGGAAAAAGTAATCTTTTTGAATTGAATTAGATATTCTTATGAAATAAGTTGAATGAAATACCATAAGGTGATTTCCTTATTGTAACGAATTCTAGAGCTCATTCCATATGTTTACGCATGGACTTTTTTAAGCTAAGCAAAACACAGTGTACTTTAAAAATAGAGTTTTATTAAACCATTTAGCTTGTATACACTCAAGAGTCAAAACATTATGACCACCTGTCAATAACGAGTCGGCCATATATATATAGAGAGAGAGAGAGAGCCAAAGAGACTCAACCAATACTCAAGAGCCAAAACATTATGACCACCCCTACATTTCGCAATGAGCCTGGATGACGAGACACATGATCAGGTGGACGTGGTATTTAATGCTGCTGGAGAGTCTGAAGAATCATTCTTTCACTTACTTCTGTGTGTGATGGGAAAGGCTGTGGGCCAACTCGTTATTGACAGGTGGTCATAATGTTTTGGCTCTTGAGTGTATATTTGCTAGATATATATCTCCAGCAGCAGTTAAATACCACTTCCACCTGATCACGTGCCTTCCACGTCATCCAGGCGAGTTCATTGCAAAATGTAGGGGTGGTCATAATGTTTTGGCTCTTGAGTGTACAATGCATACAATCAAAGCAGATCAGCTGCTAGTATAATTACATGAACATGGAGCTGAAATCTGTAATGCGAAAACAGGAACTGAATTAATGACTTTTTCTTCATTGGCGCCGTAACCCCAAGTTGGGGCTAGGCCCTTTGCCTATTGGCAGATTTCGAGACAGGAGATGTTTTCTTTTTACGGGGCAGGTATGTAAGCCCTACACCCAACAGTCATTTTAGATAAGAAACTACGGTTTACAGTAGATTCCGAACCACTACAAATATCTATTGCACCTCCGAGACTCGAACCCCAACACCTGTGACACTGAGCGCCAGCATACTAGTAACTCGGCTGTCAAAACCCGAATTACTGACTACCATTATATAATATTATTATATAAATCATTCGATCTTATTATCGAAGATTGTATATAATGTTGAGATACATTCTAGAACATTTAAGAAAGTGTTTAACTTTCAGTAATACTGTGATTCAAAATCATACGGATTCTCCATTTATCAAGTAAATTCCTTTGGTTTATAAAATGCTTAGTTTTTTCAGAAGCTTCACTACATTCCTATTCAAAATGATATGCTGAAGATCTTTCGAAAATTTTTATGGAAATCTTGAACGTATTCCGAATGTGGAAATTCGTTATCTTCCGAGATAGGATTTTTTTCTGCCGGAGAATGCTAAACGCCCTAGGGCTGTCTTATATAACTTACAATTACTCTAGACCAGGGATGGGCAAACCTTTTCGGTCGCGGGCCAAAAATCGAAAAAAAAAAGCTTTTCGGCCCAAGACAAATTTTTCTAAAATGACAATAATATATAAGTATTACAAGTATATAATATATAATATACAAGTAATAAATATATGTATATATATATATACAAGTATTACAGTCTGCCACATGTGAGGCCTAATTCACCTATATTGGATTCCCATATGTCTTCTCCCCAAAGAAGAGATAACACTTGTTGGCGCCAATCTACAGCTATAACTAACTGAGAATTTTCGCTTTACTGATTGAAAACTATGGGTACTTGTTATTTCCGTCACTTTACGTTTTGTAGAACAAAAAAAAAATATAGAAAATAAAAAGGTCATCAGTCCTTTGAAAAAAAGGAAGAAAAAAAATATTTCATCACAGTAGAAAAGGAGATGGATATATAGAATATTTTTCTTTTATTTGGCCGCGGAAAATTTTATCCGTAGGCCGGATAGAATCTTTCGGTGAACCGGAGTTGGCCCATCCCTGCCCTAGACGAACTGGCTCAGTCGTCAGAAGCGTCGGTTCTGTTGCCATTTGGCGGCGAGTTCGACCCTGACCTGTTCCTTTAGTCATCATTTATAGCAGCTGCAACTCCATCATGTGGTGTTTTTTATTTTGGCTTCATCTTTTATTTTTTAACTCTCTCCCGTATTTTTTAATTATTTACTTTACTTTTACTTTAAATTTCTTATGTCTTAATTTAAATCTTTTATTATTGAAATTCTCTGATATACTCGCTGCTTTTTATTTTACTTTGATCAGGTGATTTGGAACGGACCTTGGTTACTTACTGCTTTGTTGTTTATTAATGTTTTTTATATCTTCATTTGACTTACTTTCAGCTAGAAGTTTAGGCCCATATAAGGCCACGGAACTCCGTAAACGTCAAACTCACTGACTTGAAGCTTCACTACAACAATTCCCGTCGCCAAATGGCTCGCCAAGTTGATGATCAATTATCTTTTTTTTTTTCAATTCCTACTATTACACTGGTGTGCAAAACTTAAGCAACAGGTGGGCTTTTTGCCATAACTCCACGAGAAATCACCAGTGCACACCAGTGTAGTTCACACTCTCCCTATATATATCTTGTTCAAATTTTCAATCGTTCATAAAATACTTTTTATGTAGCCACTCAAGTTCAAATACAGTTTTTTTTTTAACTTGTAGTGGATGACACTGGATGTTAATGCAGTTTTTTCAAATACTAATTCATTAATTAAATTTAATTAATTAATTTTAGTTTTTCTTTTTATTCAAGTTGCATATATCTACCAATAGATGGCTCTAGTTAAACTTAAAAAAAATGAATGAAAATTGTTTATAAAGGACTTTCTGCAATAGTGTGAAAAAAAAGTAGAAACTGACTTTTAAAAAAATGTTTTATATTACTTATTTTATTTTTAATTCCATCTATTAGCTCACACTCTCCCTATATATATCTTGTTCAAATTTTCAATCGTCCATAAAATACTTTTTATTCCTCCACTCAAGTTCAAATACATTTTTTTAAACTGATGACACTTGATGTTAATACAGTTTTTTCAAATATTAATTCATTCATTAAATTTAATTAATTTTTAATACTTTAAATTGAGTTTTAGCAGTTCGTAATGAACATTGAAATCAACAGGCAGTAGCTCAATCTGTAAAATGCAAGGACTTCAGTATTTTTCACGTGAAGGTGAAGAATGCGAGTTCAATTCTTGCGAAAATCAATAATTTTTTTGATAAGTTTTTGAAAATGTTTGCTTTAAGTAGACGTGACTGTCTTCTGTCCCTCCAGCCTGATGGCTTTGGCCAGTCCCGTACTTCTGAAGAAAACGGCGTACATTACTGTTTTCATTGCTAGTTGTCTTTTCACCATTGGGGTCATCTTCAAAGACCCATACTTTACTTTCTTGTCGGGTTGGAACGTCAAAATACGGTATATAAGTTTCATCGCCAGTTATGATCTTAGAAATAAGACGGTGTCCACCATCGTTAAGTAATTTTATAGTTTCTTCACAGATTCTGACGCTCTCCGTTTTTTGATGTTCTATTAAATTATTGGGGATCCAACGACAAACTCATTTTTTCATATGCAGTTATTCATGAATAATTCTATGTATAGCTGCGGATCCAATGTCAAGTTTGTTCTGTATCATTTGGTAAGCGCAGCGATTATCATCGACTAACATTTTTCGTATGGCCGACACATTTTCTGGAACTAAAGCTAATGAAGATATTCGTGTGTGTTCTTGATCCAGCAGAGAATTTCGACCTCTACGAAATTCTGAAAATCTTCTAAATACAGTAGCACGAAATGGAGCTTCGTCTCCGTGTGCTAGTTGTAGACGTTGAAAGCATTCTTCTTGATTTAACACCACTTTAAAATCACAGAAAATCCTACCGCGATAATGCTCTCGTGTCAATTCTATTTTCCTTTTCTTACAAAATCTATTCTACGATAGCTAAATTGCAATTGTTGCCACAAATTATCTTTATTAAGAGTGAGGTTTCTTCTAGCCGTTAGTGTTAAATATCAATTATTATTTTGTGTTGTTGCACGCGTATGGCCTTTTCCCGATGTTTGATGAAGACTTAAAATTTTCAAAAATCGATTCCATAGTCTGGAAATGACACTTTAAGAAACTGCTAACGTTTTCTCTACAAATTACGTTTAACCCGTCTCTAAACGGCCACCTATAACGATGAATTCAAAATCATACATTTAAAAACAATAGTAAGTGCAAAAATACATTAACGATTAAAAATAAAAATACTATATTCAAATAATAACTCTACCAGAAGCAACATATCAAAATGGCGTCAGTATAATTAAATAAAGTTCTATTTTTAATTTATTATACAGCTGTAAATTTTCAAAACCCAGTTCCATAGTCTGGAAATGATATTTTTAAGAAACTCTTAAAGCTTCCTCTACAAATTACTTTTAATCTGCCCTGAACGAACTCCCATAATTGAATATAGATTCATATATTTAAAAAAACACATTAACGTTCAAAAATAAAAACGCTACATGCAAGCGATAACGCTACCAGGAAGCAACATATCAAAATGGCACCAGACATAAAGTAATAATCCCGAAACATTTTACTGTATATAAAAAGAATAAATCACTTGAAAAAGATCGAATAAAGAGCTATGATATCATTAAATCTTTCTTAAACTATAAGAAAATGATTAAAAAACATTTTATTGTTTTGGAATATATATTGCACAAATGCTTTGCTTTATATATATATAGAAATATTATTTCATAATGCTCCATCTGATAGAGTTTTCGAATAATACCTCGAAAAACATAAAATACTCTTTAAAAATAAATTGTCTGCCTGCATTCCAGAAAAACTGGAGCCACCGTCTATGAAAACTCTCTGTCATCACGATGTTCTCGACTCCCCGAAGCTTGCAATCGAGTGAAATAATAATCGAGAAAATATTTCAGTAAGTTCTGTCTGCGGACAGGACAGGAAACCACATCAAGAATATCCGTGTTTACTTTTCTCTCCAGTCTGGATATTTCGAGGAAAAAGTTTTCCGCGAGAGCGGATGAGGGTAAACGATTGAAAAACGAATTTAAATCCTTGCCTCCTTAAAAGTGAAGTCATGGTATTGTTAGCGAATGCGTATTGGAATAGTCTTAAAATAGGGAAATGCGTATTGCATTCGAACAATCCAGTATGAAATTTGTTTTTAATGTTTTTTTTTAACTATTTGTTAAGAAATAAATTAATTTATTCCCAATTAAGTAAATTGTTACTATAAATAAAATAATAAATTGAAAATAAAAATTAATTACTTTATTCTAAATAAAGTAAATCGTCACTATGAATAAAATATAGAAGGGAAAATGATTGAAAAACGAATTCAAACCCTTGCCACCTTAAAAGTAAAGACATGGAATTTTTTGCGCATGCGTATTGGAATAGTACTGAAATAGGGAAAGCTTATTGCATTCGAACAATGAACCATAAAATTTGGTTTCACTTTTTTTTTTAACTATTTGTTTTGATATTTTTTATTACGAAATAAATAATTAAATAAAGTTCTTTTTTAATTTATTATACAGCTGCAAATTTTCAAAACCCAGTTCCATAGTCTGGAAATGATGTTTTAAGAAACCTTTACAAATTACTTTTAATCTGCCCTAAACGAACTCCCTTAAATGAATATAGAATCATATATTTATAAAAATACATTAACGATCAAAAATAAAAACACTACATGCAAGCAATAACGCTACCAGGAAGCAACATATCAAAATGGCGCCAGACAGAAAGTAATAATCCCGAGACATTTTTCTGTATAGAAGAGAATGAATCACTTGAAAAAGAACGAATAAAGTGCTATGATATCGTTAAATCCTTCTTAAACTATAAGAAAATGACTAAAAAACATTTTATTTTTTTTCAATATATCACACAAATGCTTTGCTTTATATATATATATATATATAGAAATATTATTTCATAATGCTTCCTCTGAGAGAGTTTTCGAATAATACCTCGTAAAACATAAAATACTCTTTAAAAATAAGTTGTCTGCCTACGTCCCAGAAAAAATTATAGCCACCATCTATGAAAATTTTCTGTCATCGCGAAGCTTGCGCTCGAGTGAAATAATAATCGAGAAAATATACTAGTAAGTTCTGTCTGCGGACAGGACAGGAAACCAGATCAAGAATATCCGTGTTTGCTTTTCTCTCCAGTCTGGATATTTCGTGGATAAAAGTTTTTCGCGAGAGCGGATGATGGTAAAGGATTGAAAAAAGAATTCAAATCCATGCATCCTTAAAAGTGAAGACATGGGTATTTTCAGCGCATGCGTATTGGAACAGTCTTTAAATAGGGAAATGCATATTACATTCGAACAATGCAGCATAAAATGTGATTTAACATTCATTTTAACTGTTTGTTATTTTTGTGTTACTAAATAAATAATTAAATAAATTTCTTTCTAATTTATTATGCAGCTCTAAATTAACCGAATCATTAGCTATTAAGTTATTATCACGTTTTTCGTGAGAGCGGAAAATGGTCTTGAAGAGAATTATTGTAGTTGTATTTTTACCAATGTTCACTAATTTAATTGAAAAAAAAAATAATAAATTACTTTATTCCCAATAAAATAAATCGTCATCATAAATAAAATAATATATTAAAAATAAGAATAGATTTCTTAATTCTCAATAAAATAAATCGTCACTATAAATAAAATAATTTATCCTTTTGATGTTTTTATAAATTCATATATCGCTTGTTTTGTTTGTCTGTTTTATAAACTATTTCTACTTGTAAATGACATGTTTTGAAATGATACCAATGATATATTTAATCCATACTATTTAAAAATCATATGTGCACTCGATATCGTACTTTTTTCACATGCATCATGTGAACGGAATGGAGATATTTATGTTTGCTTTCACCGGATTCGACTCATTCGATATTCATAATTCATTATTCATCATGAAATTTATTGAAATCATTAACATCATTAATCACTAAGATCATTATGCATAATAAAATTTATTAAAATCATTAAATCATTTTTCATCATGAAATTTATTAAAATCATTAATCATTAAAATCATTATTCATCATGAAATTTATTGAAATCATTGACATCATTAATCATTAAGATCATTATTCATCAAGAAATTTATTGAAATCATTAACATCATTAATCATTAAAATCATTATTCATCATGAAATTTATTAAATTTATTAAAATCATTAACAAAAACAATTTCGACATAAAGTTACGAGTATCTCTATAGAGTTTATCTTTCCAATTAAATGTTGTCAAATAGTGGCTCCTCAATTTTTAATTAATTTGGATTTCAGAATTATATTCAAAAATTTCCTCACCCGAAAAACAATAAAAAAAATCGATATATCGATATCGATCGATATGTATTTTGTATTTAAAAAAATTATCACTATTTGAAAATAATCAATTGTTAATTCGTTATATTCTAATATTCAAATTTAACCAAATATTATTCCAATCATAATAATATTTAAAATTAAATTGTGAAACTTATTTCTTCTCACTAAACTAGAATAAATTTCAGAAAGAACATTTGTCACGTATTTAATAATTACATCAATATCTCAATAAATATTGTGCACGTGATGTCGTCCATTTTTTTTCACATGCATCGTGTCAACAGAAAAGAGATATTTATGTTTGCTTTCTTCAGATTCGACTCATTCGATAAAGTATTATTATTCTCAAACTAGTGATCAATACATAATCTTGACAACGAATTTTAATTCTTGCCAAACGATTAAAAAATAGCCTTAGAAAAATATTCTCTTAAAAAATTGTCTGCAAACAAATTATTATTTATTATTTATTAATCGTTTGGTTAATATTTCTGAAAGAAATTAGATTCCATCGCATGGCAACGTATGGATTAATTGTATTCTAAAAATTTATTTTGTAATAGTATGGTTTATTTTGTAAATATTCAATGGATAGAATGAGTTTTAATGGAAATATTTTTGTCGTTCCTTGAAAGATGTGATTTTTATTTGCTTCGGAAATAATATTTCGCTTTCTATTTTGAATACTTGATAAAATGTAGTACAACAAAAATTTATTTCGGAATCTCGATAATCATTGAAGATTGAATTTAATGAAGGTATGATTTTTCTTAAATGTAAGATAGTAAGAAAATTACTTTTTTTTATGTAAGATACTAAAAAAAATCAAAAACTATTGAAACGAAAAAGGTTAATTTCATAAAAGAAATTTGTGTATACATTATTTTAGTTATATTTGTTGCCAGTTATTGTAGCAATTCCAATGTTTTTAAATCATTATAATTTAAAATGAAATTAATATTTAGTAGTATATATAATAAATATTCTTGAAACACTTCCAGTAAATGCCAATTTGTTGTGTAATGACATAATAAACTACGTTTTTTCGGTTTCTTGTGTAGGAAGTATTATTGCAAGGACTGTTTAGATTGTTTAGTATTTATAATTGTGTATATATTATTTTAATTATACTAGTTGATAATTATTGTAGTAAATGCAATGCTTTTAAAACATTATATATTTAAAATGAAATTAATATTTAGTAGTATATAGATAATAAATATTTTTGAAAAACGTCAAGTAAATGCCTATTTGTTGCCTAACGATATTAAAAACTACGTTTGTTTGGTTTCTTGTGTAGGGAGTATTATTGCAGGGACTGATTAGATTGTTTATAAAAAATTGATAAAATAATCATTCATATATGTACGTTATGACTTATTTTATAAAATCAATCAAACACTGTGGGACAAATCTCTCTTTATGTTATAAACTCTAAAAGCAGGTAATGATAAATATTTTTAAATTCCAAAAGAACAGAGAAAAGTTTTTTTTTTTAAACTGCATATTCGTTATTTCCAAGGAATAGTAAACATGCTAAGTTCTAAAACGAGACGGATTTTTGTTAAAAGAATTTCATTTAAAAAAAAAAAACAAAAAAAAAAAAAAAAACCGCTATTATTTATATTTAATTGCTTATTATTTATTCATATCAAAATTAAAAACAATTCTTCAAAATTACTAAACAAAAATTAAAATTAAAACTATAAAGTTTGTTTTACTTATTTTTTGTTTTAGGTAAATTAAATAGAATGAAAGAATATAGAGAGAAAGAATTTTCAGGCAATTTGAACATATTTTGTCAAAACTAAATTTACTCTTCAGGAATTGCATTTCTACAAAAAAAAAAAGTGGAACTTAAAAAAGAAACTCGTTATAATAGTTTTGCCAACAGAAAAAGCGGTGAAATCACATTCTTTAAAAACATATAAAAAAATTATATTGCTCACTGAATTTTAAAGAAGGTAAGATTATACTTTAAGTAAATATAAGTTCGGAAAATTTTTTTAAATTATTAAAATTAGAATGTTTGTTTTAATGAGTAATATTTTATTTATTTTACATAATTTTGATTATACTGATAAATAATTCATTCAAAATTAATTTTGATTATACAGTTGCATGTTATGGCGGATTTCATGTGATCCATCAGACGAAATCAATGATCATGGTAGAGAAGAACAATTTGCAGGTTCACTGTTTTAAACATCAGCATTACTGATTAGGAAACTTAGCATCTGCCATAAATAAATTTTCATTTCGATATTTTCATAAAAAAATAAGTTGGTGTTAAACTACGTCGCATAAAGTGCGCAAAGAATTTTTTTTTTACTTTCCTGAAAATACTTTTAAAGTAACAGAATGTTATGTTAATCCCGGCAAAAAGGATTAAAAATTAAAATTTTACAGATTTTGATAATATGTTTACAATGAGCGTTGGAATAAAATGCAATTACATAAAAAGAAGTATGACTTGATTCAAGTTTGTAACAAAAACATCCAGAAAAGTGCTCGAATGTGATTTGTGCAGTAATGCATGCAACGTAAATTTTACTAACAATTTTCATATAGATATGGTTTTTAAAGATAGATGATTTTTTTTCGTATTACAGAGAGCATCTGTTTTTCAGTTTGAAATCAAGAAAAATTTATTCTATACAAAATTATTATAAAAATTTGTGCTTGTAAGAAAATTCGATTTTGCAATCCTTAACTTTAAATATTTAAATTATTAAGTTTTAAATGTTAAAGATTTAAAAAAAATAAATAATTTAATTGCTATTAATTTAAGGAAGTCTCTAGGCTACTAATTAAGAATAAATCGTGTAATCAGTATTTCTATTTAGCGCAGTATTGAAGGTGCGTTACGATCACAACATTTCAAACTCCATGAAAAGGTCTTCAATCTAGTTGTTGGAAAGGAAAAAGACAGACATCACTCGGGTATTTCAGACACATCTGGTGAAGTTGTGCTACTAGAAGAATGCATCTGTGATTTCACCCAACATGAAATTGTACTCTTCAAGACGTCATTGGAAGCAATCATATCCCGCCACATCTTAAACAAACCCACAGGTTCCAGGTATTGTTTTCTCTATAGAATTTGTGGTTTGATCCATAGTCTGAATGAATATAGTCCAAAAGTACAATTTAAACAACAACAACAGCACTATATTCAGTACCAAATTTTCGATTCTGATTGCTCTGTATTTTAAAAATGTATTGTTTTTGCAATAAGTCATACTAGAATAGAGAATTTTGATGGACAACTGTTGGTGACCGATTTTAATCGGGGTTTAAAATTGGATGGGAGGCCTTCAACTCATACTTCTCCAATTATACTGGAAATATGGAAAATTTAAGAACCATCTTTTCATGAACACAGAGTGACACGAAACGTAACACTGAGTAACCCATAGCGTATTTAAAGACAGAAAATCAAAATTTGATAAATGAGAAATTATTATAAATGGCATCAGACATGAAGATTTAAAAATATATAATATTTAAAGAATATTTAAAGACAAAAATTAAAGCTTAAAATAATCTTTAAAAATATAATGATTCTATTTTTAAAAAATAATCTTATTTTTTACTTTTGTTCTTATGTTGTAAACTGCAATTTTAGTTCACAAAAATAATTCATTATTTTAAACTCTTTATATCTCTTAAAATTAAAAATTAAAATGCAAAAATAAATACTGTTTAATTACGTTAAGAACTACTGATTATTTAAAATAATTGTTTTTATTTTTAAATGCCTTTTTGAATGTCATTTTTATATACAACTATAGTAATGCAATGCATAATTTGAATATTCTGTGATCATTTCAAATATTTATTTTGAAAGTTTTACATAGCAGCTAATATGTGATCATCCATCTGAACGTCAATTTAAATGGTATATTAAGAGATACTCTTTTTATTTCTATCTTTTTAGTTATCTATGTTTAATTATTTTCTTTTAATTTAAATTTTTTTAACAATCATTGTTTTGTCTTAAAAGGGTTCACGGAAAATCTGTTGTTGGTATTAAATTTTTTTTTTAATTATTACGAACAGAAAAAAAATCGATTTAAACATACAACTTCAAAATTTCTTATAATATTTTTTAAAATTAAAATTACTTATAAAATTTCTTATTGAACTTAAATTTCTTCTTAATTTACAAATATAATGTAATAGAGTGAAATTATTATTGTTAATCGGGGAAGTTTCAGTACAGTCTTCGAACTTGAAGTAAGATCCATTTATTTATTAAATTTCAAAAACTTGGAAATCAAATCAGGAGAATAAGCTAAAACAATTTACAAAATTCTAAAAATAAACTGAATAATTAAAACAAATTTTTAACAAAAATATAAATGAAAAATGAAAATGCGAATATTTCTTCTTCTCTGACTTTCTCTCTGATATTTAAAATCGGTTCCGTTGAAGGAAGTCAATGAACTACTTGACCTTCAATCATTCTTTATTGCTGTAATGCAAATATTTTCCTTGACATTTTGTCTGCATTTACAACAACTAATTCTTCAAGCTGTAGGACTAGGAATATGACATTAATACATTTGCATTCGTCAAAGGTTTCAACACGCCTGGATGTCTGATAGTTTTCTTATGTTAATCTCTCCGTCAAATCTCCGTGCATGTTATAGTTAGCAATTTACATGCTGCAAGGAAACCTAAACTTTTATTGGTTATCTTTCGTAACAAGACGCTCTCACCGTTCAGAAGTGGTCTCCCGACGAACGCAGTATTATGAGCGCAGATGGCACAGTTCAATACCTCCGCCACCTCGGTGGGGTGCCTCGACGGTACTGCAAAAATAGGCTAAGGATGACCCGGATCCATGCACTTGGTGGCTGAAGGTGACGCCTTTGCTCAAAGATAACAATAAAATAAGGGGTTCTACATAAAATTGGAATAGAGGATAATTTAATATATAATTTAATTTTAATATGGCTTTCTCTGATACATAAAAATCTGTTCTTTTTTATGTACATCAATGAATTTCTTAATTTCCCCATTATTCTTCATTGTTAGAATGAAAATATATTGCTTGACTGTTTTTTGCATTTACAACAATTAATTCTTCAAGCTGAAGAACTATGACGAATACAGATATATCAATGTCATATTCAAAGATTTCAGCACACCTTTCTGAAAGAAGTTTTCTCATGTGGATCGCCCATCAAATCTTCGTGCATGCTATAGTTTAGTAATTTCCATGCTGGTTAAAAACCTAAAATTTTATTGGCTATCTTTCGTAACAAGACGCTGTCACCGTTCAGAAGCGGTCTCCCGACGAACGCAGTATTATGAGCGCAGATGGCACAGTTCCAATGCCTCCGCCACCTCGGTGGTAGACTGGGGTTGCCTCGACGGTACTACAAGTAGGCTACGGATGACCCGGATCCATGCACATGGTGGCTGAAGGTGACGGCCTTGTTCAAAGATAAACAATTAAAATAAGGGGTTCTTTCAGGATGCAAAACAAATCGAAAATATGCCAAATGTTGTAAACTTGAGGCATGGAGTTCGAAATGTTCAAGAGAGCATTGACTACATCATAATTATTACATGAAAAAGAACATAAATATTGACATGAGAACACAGACAGGAATGGTGGACGCCATTGATTAGCAAATTAATTTAATGCCAGAACATAAAAGATAATGCGATTTAAAAACCGCTGATTTTTAATACTCATGAAATATGCTCTAAAGCAAAATGGAAAAAGAAAAAAATGAAACATTGCGAATTGAAAAGATGTTCTTGCGACTTAAAAATTCCAGAATATAAGAAAAATGGGGGAAAAAAGCTATATAGAGGGGGAGATATGAGGTGGGAGAAATTTTAGTAAAATATAAAATTTTCTCGAAATCAAAATTAACAATTTATACCAGAATCCTTCACAAAAAGTTGTAAATAGATTTTTCTAATTCAAAGAAATGAAAAAAAAAAAAAATATCTTCTGTTAAAAAATTTAATACAAACATATGATTTTCGTGAAACGAAAATAATTTTTGTTATTGTTTAATTGATGTGACCAATTCTGTAAATGTTGGTAAAATCTGTAAATGTCTATTAAATCTGTAAATGTAAAAAAAATTCACAATTTGGTATTAATAAATATTTTATTTTTTATTTAAATACTAATAAATATTTTATTTTTATTTAATACTAATATTTAATTATTTATTTGTAGGGCCGATTTTTATTTACTATAATTGTTTTTCTCTTTGAAGTGAAATACCGAGTTTTATTGATTGATTAAAAATTATTAAACTGATTAAAAATTACTTGTAAAATGTCGACATTACAAATTAGTTGCCAACCTGCTCACTACAATTGTAAGATTAATAAAAGTTGATGTTGAGAAAACCTTCAATATATTTCTTGTTAATTTTCAGGTGATTTATTTCAATATTTTCTCTATAAAAATTGAAGAAAAGTAAATAATATTTTTTTAAAAATTATCTGTTTCTATAAATATTTAAAAAACCTCCGTAGAATGTTTAATACAATAGAAGGTGTTTTATTTATCATTACGTTTTAATTACTAATAAATACATTACACTTAAAAAAGCACAATAATTGTACCTACACATTCACACATTTGTACCTGCATTTGTATACACATTTGTACCTGCATTTGTATACACATTTGTACCTGCATTTTTTATCATAGCATTACTGTAGTTGTATTTTTTTATTATAGTTCATTATTTTAATTGAAAATAAGAATAAATTACTGCATTCAATTCCTTCTATTAGCTCACACTCTCCCTATATATATCTTGTTCGAATTTTCAATTGTTCATGAAATACTTTCCATTTATCCACTCGAGTTCAAAGACATTTTTTTTAACTTGTAGTGGATGTCACTGGATGTTAATACAGTTTTTTCAAACGTTAATTCATTGATTAAATTTAATTCATTAATTTTAGGTTTTTTTTAGATTTAAGTTGCATATATCTACCAATAGAGGGCGCTAGATAAACTTAAAAAAATTATTGAAAATTATTTATAAAGGTATCATTTTTACACTTTTAAGTATAATAAATATAAAAACATTTATATTAAAATTAAAATATTTTTGCTTATATTAAAAATTAAAATATTTTAAAGATTTTTTAATAAATCTAATTGAAA